>OZ014506.1:39241218-39628718 GCA_963966075.1 Aphodius sticticus
GCCCGCAGATTCGTTTTCAGGGCAATTAATTCTACCCAAAACAACTCTTCATATTCAATTCACAAAAGCTATGTTCCCTAAAATTATCAATATTTTACAATTTTCAATTGTCTTTTTTCTTAAAATTTTCTCATCTAAGGCCATAAAATATTTCCGATGCCATTTAGACAATTAAATGATCCACCAAAATCAATAAGAATAAATGCCATTTAAAAAGTGTCGATGACGTCATAGCTCACTTGATGGTGGAAAATTAAACTTTTCACAGAAATATGTATTTTCATAATAAAAAATCGACGTGTTCGAGAATTTTTTGAACATAGCAAACCGTCTTAGAGATTTTCACATGTTCCATACTTCACGCACTCACTGTATATGATTACTGTTTTGAATAATCATCATACATTAAATATTTACAATAGCCTGAACATGGGTTTCAGTAAAAAGAAATCCCGGACTTCAACCGAGCTGGGCTTAGAAGTTACAAGAAGGGCAAATTTGCAATAAAATTGTATATTAGGTGATAATTGTGTAGTTTTATGTTATGTGAAAGCACAATTTTTTATTTTACTGGCTTTCAAATCTTTGATTGTGTAACATTTATATATATATATATATATATATATATATATATATATATATATATATATATATATATATATATATATATATATATATATATATATATATATATATATATATATATATATATATATATATTATTATGTTATGAAATATTACTATTTTTTGTATAATGAGTAGGTGGATAGGAGCCATTTTTGTCCATTAAAAACCTTTATTTCAAACACATACAATGCAAACGATGTATAATGCATTAATAAGTCTGGTTGAATTTTTCGCCGATGTTTGAGTAGCAACTGCTCTTCAATAAGAAGCGCAAGATGATTTGGTCTTGGTCGTTAAATTCCAATATATCCATCGTCCATTTCATATTTCTATAATATCGGCCTATTTTTCTAGTTGGAATCTAATAATAATATATTGAAATAAGCCCATCAATACCGAATCAAATTGAACGACCTATAAGTATTAGGTTATGATCAATTTACAGTAGAAACCGTGGATGTGCACCGTTTAACTTAATCTAAAGTGTACGTACACGAAATTAATCTAACCTTTGTTTAAACTAAAACTGCAGTTTAAACTGAGATGAAAAAACTGGCCATAGAACAATCTCGACCGGGCAAAACTATTATTAAGTACAGTCAACCCTTAGCTATCGATTGGCTGACTATTTATCAAAAATGAGCGAACAAAGTAGTTATTGGTGTCGTTGCTGTTTGGTGTGATTAGTGTTCCTTTTTGATCCTTTTTGATTTTTGTTAAACCACTGAGTTTAGGTCTCAAGGATTCTGTATAACTAAACTGCGTTTATGGTTTAAATTGGCATTCAAGACCTCGACCGGGCAAAACTATGGGGAATTCTTGAAGACTTATTTGTGCTTTCGACGTGTAAGGGACCAAGTATAGTGCCACAAAAACGCAATCCATAACTTGCCGTACCGCATGCCGTTCCGGACGACGAAATTAGTATTTATAGTGCCGCAATGATCGCAAACAAATTGAGCACCATCTAGTGGACAAGTATATACACAATGGCACATAACCTCATATGTCAGTGTTATTGTTGATTGTATTAATGAGTGGTAGATCGTGGTAGATATAATAAATTATGGACGCAGATCTTGTTGCAGCAACAATTCATTCTGAAGTCGTCCTCGTTCTGTGTTCTAGTTGCCACAAACTATCAAAATGCTATCAGTTAACCTACAACTTACTGGAAACTGCTATTCACTCGCCGGTACACGTACAGATGGCGCCATACGCGCGCATACGCCGGAAAACGTAAGACATAACACGCAGGAGATGAAATTCGTTGCGGTCGAGAACGAACTTTATGGTTTACGGTGCGTCACTATAATCGCGGAGTGGAAATTATGTACATTGATCTTTTTACGCTACGTTTTTACGGTGCGGTCACGTCACTATACTTGGTCCTTAAGTCTTATTATGATCGGTTACGGAATAGCTGAAATCTGAGTTCGGAGATTTGCACGAATAACGAAAATAATTAACTAATTTTTTTAGACAATCGATCTTGCAAAACTACTGTAGAATCTGGACGTTAGAAGCTTTCCAATCATGTATCATTGAAAAACAAACTATTGCTAACTTTCCTGGGTCTGATCTTGTAGGGAGTAATAAATTAAATACATAATTACGCCCACCTATGAGCTACTCCTATGACATAACTACAGCAAAATTTTCACTACATATTACAAATTCATTTTTATTTAGTGAAGTTGTGTGTGTGAATACTTCCAAGTCTTAGTTTTATTAGAATATGCATAATTTGTCCATTTGCGGATAATTACCATATGTGGGATGTGATTGAGTCAAATGTTGTCATTTGGATTGTATATTATCACATTTGAAAGGCTAAATAACAAAGGCTATTTCGAATGCGCATCTAGCCAATTCAAAAAAATATTCAAAAATTAACCTTTTCTAAATAAATATGCCCACCGGCAAAAGAACCGCCCATCTACAACTTTGATAAAATAAACTTTGACGTGCCATAACGTTTGTAACCTTTTGTCAATTTTGTTGATTATTTCAGAACATTGTAAAGAAACTGATCAAAATTGTCACGTGTTTTCAGAATTTTGAAACAGAAATTGGGTTAATCTTAAAATACCGGAAAACAAAGAAGATGCCCAAGATGAAACCAACATTTTGTTTTTTGATTCATCTCAATAATTGAATGTTTATAGAAGATATGCAATTACGAGTAAAACGATTCGTAGATTTGTCGCTACTTTGTAAGCAAACTTAAACAGATAGATAACATTGTTTAATTCAAATAAATATGCATTGACGCAAAGAAATCTGGTGTTTTAATAGAGGCTAAGAAATAATACTTTACGGATAAAAATCTGAATGAAATATGTGCCAAAAGTTTTGACCTTAATCCTAACAACATTCCGTGAATCGCATTATATAAGTCATGTATAGTGAAATGCAAAAATATAAAATACAAGGAAATAAAGGCACAACTTACCTTTGCACCATTTTTCAATAATTCCTTAGCAAAGTCTAAACCTATACCAGCAGTGCCACCGGTAATGAGCGCCACTTTTTCTTTTACCGAAAACTTCGCCATATTAAGCCCCCAAATACAAGGTGGCAAATATCTAAAGGCTGACCGGTTCTGGCTTATATATACATTGTGGTATAGAAAATTAACATTTAATTATAATAAAAACGTGGTTGTATTTAGACGTTGCAGAAAAAGTTGTTTATAGAAGTTGTTCTCGCCTCAAACTTCACAATCGGTACATAACACATCCATATTCCTTATAACTCTTATAGTAAAAATGTTTACACACTAAAAAATTTAATAACACTATTGGGCAAAGGGCAAATGTATTTTAATATTTTTTGATCGCCGCGGGATATTATGCAAACGTCGGGGTATTTTCGATGATTGGGCCATGGACAGAATGGACTAATAAAATCTGATGTGGCCAGGCACATGACTTTATCATACTATATATAAAATTAATAGTTCAGCTGCATAAGATTCTATTTGATCGAGTTCGATCGTGTTTGCATTAAAATAAACTAGTTAGCAGTGGCGGCTCGTGTACAAAACGTACAGCCGAAGAAAAAAAGATCTTTACATGAGCGCGGCAAGCCTACACCAAGCGTAGGTCGGAGATTGTCGGTCGTCGTATATACCTGCTAAAGCCATAAAACCAAAGGGTCACTTCTGTTACATTTCATTTTAAGTTTTCTGTATGTAGATGGCATGAAATTGAGTTTCGTATTAATATAATATATTTTCGATATTTGGAACGAGCGAAACTGCCGCTCGTAGCTAAAGATTGTTATTCGTTAATATTTTGGTTTCGATTTGCAATTGCAATATTGTTTCATTTATACTCAAATACATAGGTTAGTTTTTTTAAAGGAAGGTAATCCCAGATAGGAATTTCATGTAAGTGAAAAAAATCTAACTCGGTTTCTACTTCGTCGCAGACCGAGATAGTATACTTTTATCTACAAATTTTTTATATTTATTTAATTTAAGTTATGATAAGTGCTTGAAAAATGGCAACTCCGTAAACTACAAAAAAAAATCACTTAGATGGATATTATATATTTTATTTATGCATAAAATTATGCATACAACAAAAATAATATAAATATAAAATGAGAATAGTATAGATAAAAATGATAGGTAGATATATAACAGTAAAATATAATATATGTAATAACATAAAATAAATATACGTAATAACATAAAAACAAACATTTAATAATATAGTAATAACATAAGCATGTATTAAATAAGAAAAGTGTTCTGTTAGGTTGGAGGTCATATAAATTTGGAGTGCCTTTATTTCATATTTGTTGAGGTTGGTATGACCTGCTGTTTTAGGAACTGATACATTTATGACAATCTAAACACAGAACATATGTATCGTCAATTTGTTGCACTAAGAAAACAAACAAAATCCTTTGTTGTTGTATCACCCAAAATTGATTTAATTATGGTTGTCCAACAAATTTATGATTTTTAATCAAATAGCTACCTAGATTAATAATTGAAGTGCTTTTTGTTTGTTTCCTTGGTGTTTTAATTACACTAATGGAAATTTTTTAACGACCTTTTAACTGCTATAATTTATAGAGGTTTTGACTGTATTGCACATTTATTTACTCAAGTGTTTAAAATATATTATAAAAGGAACATTCACATTTATTATATGTCCCACATTTTTTCCCGCATAAATTATTTTTTGAAACTAAATGTTTCAGAGTAAAACTTTTCATATGGACCTAATTGTTTTTCCAAATCCTTAAAAAGTTACAGCAAACTTGAAATATTAGCAAATAAATAAATTTTTATATAAAATATAATTCCGGGCAATAATTTAGTAATTTAACTGAGTTTGTATTACCAATTGTTATGCAGCAACGGCTAACTTCGAATACAACCATTTTATGTTATTTTATGTCAATTTTCTGATGTTCAGATCAAAGGTTCAATGTTTCAAGGTTTATAAGGGACCCTTTTGAGGTGTCTAGAATATTGGAGTCAGCCAGTATAAATTTTTTTATCATTACAAAAATCAAATTAGCGATGAATTGACTGCTCGTCTTTTCCACAAAAATCAAAATTGAATACTTGGAAAATCAAATATAAAACATACAAATAATCCTTACCATATTCACAGACCACTCACAAAATATGTTATCAATTTCTTATAATTTTGAGTAAATTTTATTACAAAAGATTATAAATGTATTATATCGAGACAATTAAGCGATACATATATCAAAATCAGTAATAAAAAAGGGAATGGCCATTAAAAAACTATCGATGACGTCATAAGTAAAAACAATTCAAGGTTGGACATTGAATTTAATATAGCTATGTATATTTATGTATATTTTGATAATTACAAATTGACAAGTTGGAGGATTTTTAAAATAGCAATCCGTTCCAGAAATTTTGTCGTTTCCATACCTTACATAATAAATAATAAAATTCAATTGATTAATTAATATTAGGGTAAATGACAATATAGTGATAATAAATTGAGTAACATAATAGATTGAAGTTTAAATAAATTTTAATTTTACAATTTTTTGAAACTTATCGACATATTATTCTGATGTGATATCATTCATATTGGATTGTAAACCCTAACCCTTACTTATCACACATAAGAAAATGCGTATGGATGCTATTATAGAACGTCAAAATATAATTTTAATAAACAAAAAATAACATTTTTCTAATTAAACTAAAATGCTGAACAACAGTTCTAAAGGACATATCTGCAGCAAAGTATAAACCGGGACAAATAAGATTTTCAGTTACATGCAAAATTGTAGAAATCTTTTCAAAATTATTTACGCCGAATATAATGATCGGTTTTGTGTTTCAGACATACACCGCCGGCGGCGCTCTGATGATCAAGGACTTCAAAATGTGCTTTACACAATATTCAACAAGTTTGTAGATACGACCTTTAGAACTATAACGGCAGTATAGCGACTGAGATAGAATTGTCGGTATACCTACTTATAATAAGAATTAATTTACTGTGTATTTTATTAAATATTACAATGCACTTTTGTCAGGTTTGGATATCGGAAACATATAAATAGACGAAATTCGATTTCATTCCATACATACAGGAAAATAATACGAAACGAAACAAAAGTGACCCTTTGGTTTTATGACTTTAGCAGGTAGGTATCCGACGACCGACGACCGACAATCTCCGACCTACGTTTGGTGTACGCTAGCTGCGGGCATGTTAACATCTTATTTTCTTCGGCTGTACACGTGATCAGTGGCGGATTACCCATAAGGCAATGAGGCACGTGCCTAGGCATAGGCTAGGGGCCCCGGACCTTGGGGGGGGGGGGGGCGACCAAGACATTTGCCTGTTTTAAAGATTAATATGTAGTATCATAAAATTTCGATTATTTTAAGCAATAAGTTCATCAAAACGTTGATATACGGAAATTCTGGACGTGGAAATGTGTCGACCTTTACTCAACTACTTGTGATAATATTGTCGTACTTTCCTAACTATTGAATAAATGAAGAAACTTTAGGTAAAATTGAAGCTTTTTCCGGATGAATCTTTTTTTAAAGACAAATATAAGTATTTCGGCAACAGTTTGGTTCAAAATTGAAACGTATTTAAGTATGCTAACTACAGTAGCAGAAGCGGATTTCCCATAAGGAACGTTAGGCACGTGCCTAGGGGCGCGCAAAGGAAAAGGGCGCAATCGCAAGTATTCCCGAGCATCAAAGAAAGCCGAGTTATTTTAATGATTTTTTTACTGAGATTAAACCTTGGTCTTATCTTTTTATGCACACCAAATTTTATAAGAATTCATCTATAAATTACAAAGTTAAAGAGTTTTGTCCCCAAAAGGTCATTTTTGCCCCACTGTGCGGCGCGGGCGCTTACAATACGCGTATGCAAATAATGGCAAAGAAATGAGCGAAAAGAAAAAGTAGTGCTGAACTTAAAAAATTAGCGGAAGAAAAACAAGAGCGAGAATATAGATTTTTGAAACAATTCGATAAACTTGACAGCTCTTTTTTGTGAGAAATTTCTATTTTCATAATTTAAGGTCTTGGGAGGGGCGCTCGGACAAATAGTGCTTAGGGGCGCCTCGGCTCTTAAATCCGCCACTGTACAGTAGTACAGTCTAATCGCAGAAATGGTGAAGCGCTTGCCTTCACACAAGCTTTAACTGTCTGTTTTAATATTATAATTTGAAGTTACAACGGAAATTTACAACAAGCAGCTAAGCAATCAGTCGCAAAATATACAAAGCAACCTGGAAGATCTTTTAGAAAATTAAATAATTTAATTTAATCAGCTTATAACCCAACGAAATATCCTACACATGTTTAAGAAAGGCATTTCGACTAAATTTTACGTGTAGAGTTTATGAAGTTGAACAATCTTTTTCTATGATGACATTAAGGTGGTGTTTAAAAAGGAAGACAAGTTTGTGCATTAAAAATATACTTTAGCGTAAACTTTGAACCTGGGATAATAATTAAAAAATATCCGGCTCAGTTCTTTCAAATGTGTTTTTGACATAGCCACCAATATTCTTAAAATTGTTCACCTAGACGCGACAGAATTGGGCCGGATATGTGATTATTTGAATTATTATTGTTATTATTGTAAATCTTATTAAAAGTCATGAAGTATATTTGGTGCCTATCTCCATTTTTTTCGCCACATAAAATGTGAAAAGTGGGTTGTAATGGAAGAAGAGCGCTTAAATGTGTTATCCCTAATTTTAATCTAGCATAAGTTTAAAATGAGTTTTTTTTTATTATTTATAAACCGTTATAAAATCTTATTATATGAAAGAATTCTTATTATTATAAAACTGTTTATATATGATTAAAAGTTTATAGTATATTATTGGACGAGCACATAACTCAGGATATAAATCGCGAGCATGAAGTTTATAGGCGAGCCGTAGCCGAGCTTGTAAACATGCGAGCGATTAATATCCGTTGTGTGCGAGTCGAATACGACGTTTTATCTACGACTCACAAATTCCATTTTATATCGAATATTTTAGATAATTTGCCTAGGGGACCCGACTATCCTTAATCCCCCAGTGCACGTGATAGAAAACAGACCGCAGCAAGGGGCTGAGGGATCCTTCAGGCCTTAGGTAGTAATTCAGGAATTACCTAATTAATAATCGAGAATTTATCAGCTACCTATTTGTTTGTACGAAATAAATTAATACTACAGGAATTATATAAAAATCAACCTTCTTCTCAGCCTCCTTATTAGGTCGACTCTTTACTTATAATGAAAATCATGAAAATCAGTTTTAAATATTTTGTGATCTAGCAATGGCTATGATAACTCCCGTAGATTAGGCAACACAATATACTCAAAACAGATGTCATCTCGTCATAACTTACTTATTAATGTTATTATGTTCATATGATAGCAATAGTCTCTACTTTAAGGATACAAAAGAAATTGAACTATTGGGAGCTTTTTCACTACTTCATGAGCAAAAGCGAGTAAATTATCCACAAAGCGGTCCACGGCCGCCAATGTTATAAAACTAAAAGTAACCATGTATCATATGTGATGAGTATCTGTCAAAGTGTTGTCATTCCCGTTCTCTGGCGAATCGGCTAGTTCGTGTTCATTGTTTGAAACAATTTCGCAGGAGTAGCGACAATGGGCGACAGCAACGATGGCGAAAAGCAGCCTCTACTTAGGAACGAGACGGCCGGATATAACGGTGATATTCCCAGTAAGTCTCCTCCAGTCCCCAATTTTCATTTACCCTACACATTGTTATTGGCCCAACATAATGAATCATTTGAGAGAGATGAGAGACTGTAAACCGAAAAAACAAAAGGCGACTGCCGATTGTTTACGATTTTCAGTGATACCGACCAAGGTCGGTCTCTATTTAAATGCAATAACAAACACTAGAAATGCTATAATGCAACTTTTATTGCAGCCCAACAAGCTACAGTCTCACCGATTGGACCCGATGAGTTGCCCCCACCGTTTTACCAGGCTTCTGGGGGCGGCGGAGTCCCCATGGTCACGTGCAGAGTTTGCCAGGCTATGATCGATATATCTGGAAAGAAGGACCAACATGTCGTCAAATGTTGTCAATGTAATGAAGCTACGGTATGTATTGGGTTGATCTTTGATATCTGTTGTGATTCTTTTATGAATTTGTAATAAATATCAGTCCCGTACCTTTATATACAGGTAACAATAACAAGTAAACATTGTTGATAAGTACTTTGATAAGGGTATTTAATTTTCCATTGTTAATTTTTTTTGTCCTAGTTTTGGCAGTTTTAATTTCATTTAATTCTTATTAGCTTTGTTTGTTGGCCATTTGTATTCTGCTCGTTGGAATTCGAGCAACTTCCGGCAAAACCTAAGCAGTTTAGCGCAGTTTTTCTTGACCCTATTCAATACTAGGAGTGTGTTTAGAGCAGCTTAGAGCAATTTGTCAGCAGATGGTGATTTGACGACGCGCTATTGCATCATATGTCAATAGGTGTGTTCTATTGCTGGCCGCGATCTGTCAATTGAATCGGATTTGGATCTTTTTGATCGCAAATTTGAAATACTTGCTTCCTATTGGTGGAATCAGTTTGAGTCAGACGACAATCGAGCAATCAAACGGCACTTTAGCCAAAGGATTGCGACTGGGATTGAATTGATCACGACCAGCAATCGAACACAAGTAATACTATACGGATCATAATTGCTTTAAGTGGTTTGTATGTTGATCACAGTTGAACCATACTATACAACAAGAATAATGATACATATCCGTATTTAGAGCAGTATTGTAGTATATTTTCCATATTCTAAGCAATATTCTAATATTTTTATATTTTGATTTTTATAAGCATAGTTTTTAAAAATTAATAATAATAAAGAATTAGCATATTTTATTTTCTGTAAATACTTACATCAGAGCAATAATGAGCAATTATTATTAATTACATGACATGGTTTTTGCAATAGCCATATAATTATGGCAATCACTATCGAGTGCATTACTGTTTCTATCTGAGCTCTTAAAGAGAAAATTTGACAAGAATTTGTTTTATACCTGTGTTTTATATTTAAGACTCTGTTCTGAAAACCGCAACTACAAAACAAAATGTTTAGATCCAATGTTTTTCAAATATGACCATTGTTTACATTTCTGACAATTGTCGCATTTTTTGCTTAGCGGAAAAGTTATAATGTTTGGGCTGAAATTGTACCTAGATAAAAAAATCTATTATTGTATTGTGAATTTGGCTAGGGGTATTATATTTGAAAAACGAGGAAGATGTACTTAGAAGTAAAATTCGTTTTACTTTACCAAAAGATTATTTTTGGTCTATCCAAACTCCTTATTTATCTAAGAATTTACACTGAGAATTTCATCAATTTTGAACCATAAATGAAGCCGTTAATAGAAAACGCGTTTTTGCAGAGGTAAGACTGTGTTGTAACCCAAAATATATCCTTTAACTGTGACAAAACAAATTGCATTCATTCGGTTCTGCCAATTCTGCTCTAACCAGCCTGCTCTGACTTTACTGTAAGCTGTTCATGACGTCAGTCTGCCCTAACCCGAGCGATTCTTAGTAAGCCCAACGAACAAAGCTATTGTGTTGATTAGTTTTAATTAATTTATTTCAATTGCCAGTTCTGTTGTGATTCATTACCAATAATATCAGAGTGCTATATGTAATAGTTTTGTTCTCTTTGAATAATTCAAATCAGTCAGTACTGTTTTCTGCAATATTCCATTCCAAATCTATTGGTAATATCATCAAATGAATTCCTAAGGGCCGTATTATCATTGTAGTGTTACAACTGGTAGTTAACTAACTCTGAGGTAATAGTAATTCCCAGTTAGATAGGTTTTGGCGCGATAGGCAATAGATAATGCAGTGTAGCCAATTTGACATTCACAATTTACTATAAAACATCAAATGTCGCTAAAGATGGAAGAATTAGAGGGGTACGAATTTTACAATGCCGAAGCAAATCAATTAGTATAATAATATATAGGTACAATTAGCAAATACCCAAGAAAATGGTTGGAAAATAAAATGACAGACTATCAATTAGGCTAGTGTGGGCTATCTAGAAATGTCTAGATAGACCAATTGACATTGCTAACTCCCAGTGCTAACTTTAGAGTTTTGCATTTCAAAAAATGTGATGAATAGTATAACTATAATTTAAGTGTTTGTTATGATAACTTGTACTACTAATAATACCATAAACAGATATTTACAACCAAAAGTAGCTCATAGCAATTTAACCTTGAATTTATATTGTTGACTAAAGGTATTAAAAATATCATAATGTGAATTAAATAGTAGTTTATGAAATTACAACCATGTATTCAGATGTAGATACCTATTTTGGTTTGAAAATATGTCTTCTGTATTTGTCGACTGGCAATGAAGATAAATTACTATACATTTAAAAAGTTCATTAATTCAGTCTATTGTTCTTCTGCCTGCACAACTGGAAAAGATATTCCTTTTGTCATTGCACAATATGTACAACTCATGGTGGGCTAAAGTGTCCCGACAACATGGTCGATATATACGAAAATGTCCCGTAAAAGTGGGACGTCTGGTCACCCTATTATCTCAACTAGCTAAAACCCCATCCGTTTAAACAATTAACGGGTTTTCTGTTATCCACAAACTTTAGTTGGTCCCAAAAATTTTGTTGCTTTTGTAGGTGATTACAATGGGCTTGAATAGTTTTGTCGCGAAGGCTATGATAGATGATTTCTATGGTTTATTCCATAGATTATAACTACACGCAATTTCACTTCATTGCTAAAGATAACAAAATTTACCACAAAACCTTATATTTTTTTTTATGTCTGTACTTTCTCTATTGTGAATGTTTTTAGCCGATTCGAAATGCCCCACCCGGTAAGAAGTACGTGCGCTGTCCGTGTAATTGCTTATTGATCTGCAAGAGTTCGTCGCAGAGGATCGCCTGTCCACGGCCAAACTGCAAGAGGATAATCAATTTGGCGCCCAGTCCTGTCACACCACCGGTACCTTCCATGCCCGGCATGTGCCGTGTAGTCTGCGGGCACTGCCACGACACCTTTCTGGTAAGCGTACAGTTATCGTACAAATTCAATTTTCAATTTTATTAGCTTTATGCTTCTTCTCATTCAAAGAATAATTTGAAGACCAACCAAGTAAATATAGTAAATACTTATAGTTAAGTCCCGATTTGAGTGGAACAGTCCCGGTTGGAGACATCAGACCGGACGTCCTGGTCGGTTTGGTATTATTTCCCGGTTAATATTCTAACAGGCTTTTATAACAGTAACAAATTACTCAGATCAAAAGGTCAATCAGGACCTGTCACCATCTAGGAACAATTGAATCGCTGAGTTCGAAAACAGTACAAGTCCACAGTTCAATTCAATTATTGTCAAAATTGTAGGCAACCTGTGAATCAATGAAAGTCGTAGACATTATTATTTTGTGGTTGGTCAGTAGACACAGATTTCTATCTTTGTCATCAATCTTATGTCAGCAATTGGAAAAATTTTAGAAATGCGCAAAGGCCTCAAGTTATATTTTCTTTGTCAAGAAAACATGCTTTACGACTTCTTTGAAAGTGATGCAAATTGAGAGATACAAACTATCATCATTTTTTTATTACACCATGGAAAATAGGGCTGGAAGGAACCGATTATGAATCTGTTACTTGAAGCATAAGATTAAGATAGTCGAAAGTCTGGCAACCGTGCGGGGGTTGCTGTTGCGTCCCTAGATTGTTAATGGTTGAAATCAGAGTAATAAAATAACATTATTATAATCGGTCTGTCACTTTGGGATGTCAGACTGAGACGAGTTAGTGACAGTGAGACCATCTTATCCAGGCTCCTTAATTTATGGGCATAAATGAACTATAATTGCTACTCTGGATAATTTATTACAAATTGTTGGTAGTTAATAGTTGTATTTATTCAAGAATGCTAGGTGGCTTTCAGGGCAAATAACCCCTAACTCTCAATAATGTGTAACTACTACAATTTTCATATACTCGTTACAGAAAATTGTTTATAACTTTTACAAAAATTGTTGATATCTTTCTTTCATATACCAAATTGTAGGTAATTAATTAGGGATTGTATACTCTTAAATTCTGATCAGTGATGAAAAGCCCCACAAATGAAGATAGTTTGTAGAGCACCGGATGTAATTGATATTTTGGTTAGCCGCGTTAACAAAATGTTAATAATGTTTTACAAATTGTTGCACGCTTTTCCGTCATACAAAGAATTTGCAGTTTAGTTGGGGTAGTCAGGCATGAATGCAAGCAGTGGTGCTCCGCGGCAAGCAACCTCTAAATAAAGATATTGTACTGACATTGTGTGCCTTAAACTGAACATAAACAGAATATTTATTTTTTGTTCTGCTTTAGCAAAATGTTTATACCTTTTCCAAAATAGGCTAAATAATTTTCATAATCGTACATACCTACGTTAATTGAAGGTGTGTAATGTTGGTTGTATCATCCTTTGGTATGGATTTTGGACCATTGCATCCTTAATCGTTTATAGACACAATTTAATAATTTAATTAAACAAATGCAAAGTTTTATTAAAATAAATAAGTAGCGTCAATCTCTGCGCAATACAGGTTTTATCATTTTATGAGATGATTAAAACAGATAACATTATGCATATTTAAAAAAAACACTCTAGCAAGAAATAGGAGTGGTTCAATAAGAAATTCAACCTTAAGCTGTCTTTTTTATATGTCACCTAAAGTACAGATCATTTTGATTCTTCTTTTTTGTAGGTGACAAACCTGGTACTTACTTACCCTCCATCTTGTCTACGTTTGGTTAACACATCTCTTGTGACTCAAAGTCTTTTATGACAAAAGACAACATCATGTCTTATTTGTTTTGCGCAGTATTTTGTATTGTTTTGTGTTGCAATTACGTTATTTGGTAAGAACTCAATTAAAGTATTTACACATATCTTTTATTTTCAAAAGTCATTCCTGTCTCCGTTTTGAAGTTCATAATAATTATGATTAGCCTACTTATAGTTAACTTTTTAATTATCTTTACACTTAATTTACTAATTGTTCTCATCTGCTTTCTTATAGTTTAATACTCTCAACAACGCCTTGGCTCGCTGTCCACACTGCAGGAAAGTCTCATCGGTTGGTCCGGACTACGCTAAGGGCAGAGCAAACGTCTTTCTTGTTTTCGGGCTGTTGTTTCTCTGTATAGGGATTGGGGTTACAATCGGTACGTTCACGTATGCAACACGTCACGGAGGTATCTACGTTGCATATGTCGGTGCTTTCATTCTATCGATGGTGCTGCTAGCACGCAGCCTCTATTATTGCTTTATGAAAGTCAGCATCATCGAGGGCCCCATGTAAAAGAGAGGGCCCCCATTATCTCCGACGTCAGTGATACGCCATGCCGCTGATTAGCGATAAGTTTTTTGTACCATCATCGCTATCATGTATATTTTGCAGCCGCTATATAAGCGCTGAGCCGCCCTCGGCATCTCCTTGGCAGATATGTGTTAATGCGCGTGCGCGTGTCACAGACTCCAATTTTGTACGATACATAACCTCTACACACACAAGATTAAACAATATTAGGGTAGGACGCCGCTTATAAATGTTTTTAATTAGTATTTAAAAGTATCTAGGTGTAACAAAAATCCAGTGTATTTTATTAATAGTAATTTTTTTGGGGCGTGATTTCCTGACGATCCCAAAGTTTTGCGCATTAGCGGGTAAATCCTGTAGTTTTTTTGTTGTATTTTTTGATGTGATGATTTCCTACGTTTATGTACCAAACAGCTTTGGCGAACAAACATGCCAATATGAAGAAAAGAACATGACAAGACGTGACGGAGGGGTTGTATACATTCCCGGTTGTGCGCATGTATATATGGGTAACTAATACACGGTGGGGCCGAATGTTTTGTTCACTTCGGTTTATTAATATGTACTTTGGATATTTTTGTTGATGTGAGATCTGAGTTTGCTATTGTTGTTTTTTTGTCGATTGTGTATATATATATATATACATATATATATACATATATATACATATATATAATAGACATTTTAGTTGCAAGGAATTGTATGTCTGTGGTAATTATAGATTTGAGAAAGTGATTGGCTGTAATATACTTGCGTATTTCCGTAATAGACTGTATAATAAGCGTGATAATAAATTTATTTTATTTTAAAGGAGATTGTGCGTTTTATTTGTATGTAAGTACTATCATGAGCATAAAAAAAGGGGGACAGCAAAGTGAAATTAGGCATATCTGTCAACCTACAAACTTGTTCTGGTTTCAACAATTTTATTCTTTGCAGTATTCTTGCCTACACTTAATTCGGAAGCAATTTCTTGAATGCTGAATCCATCATGAAGTCAAGTTTGAATTATTGCCTTCTGAAAATTATTTAATTGCGGCATTTTTATTTCTAACGTCAAAATTCAAGACGACATTTATGTGACGACAAACATACTGACATGACATTACGAAGCCCGGTTTAATTAGTGCAAACAAGTGCAAATTTGAGTGTCCCCGTTTTATGCTCACATAGTACCTAATGTCATTTTTGTTAAGTTATCTCAAAATTTTTATTTTTTTCTTACTTTTCCTAATATAATTAAATGCCGGTGGACAATAAATTCTTCAAAATGCTTATGAACATATAATTATTGTTTGAACGTAAAGAAACAAAAATAAACATTTTGAGATAACTTTACAAAAATGATGTATGTAGGTACTATCGTGAGCAAAAAAACGAAACACTCAAATTTGCACTAATTAAACTGGGCTTCGTAGTGTCGATACGTTTGTCTTGTCACATTATTATTGTCATCATGCATGTTGACGTAAGAAATAAAAATGCCGCAATTGAGTGAATTTCAGAAGGCAATCATTCAAATTCGACTGCATAATGGAGTCAGCATTCGGAAAATTGCTACTGATGTAAGTGTAGGCAAGAATACTGCGAAGAATAAAATTGTTGAAACCAAAACAAGTTTGTAGGTTGACAGATACTGTCAAAGTTTAAACTTGATAGGTTAACAAATAACAAACTTTGACCAGTTGGCGCAGGATGTTATTGGTATGTCACTGCCCTTTGACAACTGTTATCCCTGGATTTATTTTTTAGGTTAGGGTTTTATTTCTCATTTGAAATGGACAACAGGTATATTTGGCATACAGTATACATATTTATCATTAATAAAGTAACCTATAATTATTTCTTGCACTTTATAGGTTGTTAATGTTTTCGGAGGATGAGGACGAACTCTATGGACTAAGACTATACAATAGGTAAGTTTGCAAGGAAATGTTGCGTTATAACCTTTTAAAAATTCACGGAGTGCTTATTCTAATAATGTAATTGTTATAGATTCCTCTCATCTTCAGACGAAGACAGTGATGAGCCTGTAGTTAGGCGCCCAAAGATTATAAGACCAAGAACTAATCGATTTGCAGAATATGACAATGTTGACTTCATAAGGCAATTTCGGCTATCAAAACAGTCGGCGCAGATGATACTTAATGAAATAAGAGGAGAACTTGACGCTGGAAGTGCTCGAAATCACCCGGTGTCTCCCGAGAATCAGTTGCTAATTGCTTTAAGATTTTACGCCACAGGCAATTTTCAATTATGTATTGGTGATTATTTCAATGTTTCAAATTCAACAGTGTGCCGCATTGTCCAGAAGGTTACCCTAACTATAGGAAAACTTAGGTCTCGTTATCTCAATTTGCCGCAAAATGAAAACGAATTACGTAGAACATGCACTGGTTATCAGAGAATTGGAAGAATTCCAAATGTTTTGGGAACAATTGATTGCATGCACGTTAAAATACAGTCACCTGGTGGAGAACATGCCAAAAGTTACAAAAATCGAAATGGGTGGTTCTCGATAAATGTACAAGCGGTATGCAGTTCAGATCTGAAATTTACTGATGTTGTAGCTAGGTGGCCTGGAAGCATTCAAAATTCGACTATTTTTGAGAGTTCTTTAATACGAACAAAACTAGAAAATAATAAATATCCTAACTGTTATTTATTAGGGAAAGTTGGGTATGCATGTAATTCGTATTTATTAACACCACTGGAATTTCCAGTAACACCTGCTGAAATTTTTTATAATAAATCGCACATTCGCACTATGAATACCATTGAACATGCTTTTGATCTTTTAATACGACGATTTCCCTGTTTGTCAGTTGGCATGCGATTGAAAATGGAGACCACTGTAATGGTGATTGTAGTAACGATGATGCTGCATAATATTGCAATTATTAACCACGATCCTGAACCAGATGTAGAAGACAACATCGAGCTTCCAGTAGTAGACTTTGTTGAAGAAGGTGATTTATGTGGAAAGGAAAATAACACTGTACGAACTGCTGTCATAAATACTATCTTTCAAGGTATTTAATTTCTTTGTAATTTTTCTGAGCATCTTGTTAATGTTGATTAACTTCCTTTTTGTTTTTAGATAATGGAGATGTTCTACCAGTAGCGAGTTGAGATTCTTCTGTACCACTTTTGACCAAAGACACTTGAGTGGCATATCCACATTTGCTTCTGAAAACCATGTTGTTGATAAAACACTGCACGTCAAAATTAACGCGCCACTAAAAGTTTCTCCAAAAAAACTTATCCTTATTCTTGCTCCTTGTCAGTATATGTACTACTAGGGCACTGAGAAATCTACCACTGAATAAAAGTGTCATTAAAATATGATTAATGGTTTGAGACAGTAGCGGATACAGACAAATCTCAAGGGGGGGCTCTAAAAGACATCTTGAGCTATGGGTGTCATCAAGTCTGATGCGCTTGCTTCTCTTCAGTGTAAATTCGCGCCAAGGGGGGGGGCGCGTACCCCATATGTATCTGCCACTGGTTTGAGAGAAAGTATACATTTAACAAATTTGTGGTGGTGCGTTAATTTTGTTGTACAGCGTATTTAAAAAAATACAGACTGTCCAACGAGAAATGGGATAGCATCATGTCTCATGAACTATTAAGAGTTCATTAAGTTTAAAAATGACATTACAGTACTAATTTGCAATTATATTTTTATTTTTATATCTGTATTTCAGACTGTGTGTATGGCCTATATCTTATGTTTCCATATCATTGAGTCCATTGCAAAATCCCTTTACGATTGAAGTTCATATGCCACTAAATCTCTGCACACTCCCGTCCAGCAATGTTCTTGGCATACCGCTTTTGCCTGGGTTATATATTATTATATTTGACTGTGAAGAAAGATACTGCATACAGCAAAATGGACATAACTGGTCTATGCAGTTATATTTCTGGTGAAAAGTTTATACATAGCGAAAATTTTTAAAGAAAACTATGTCAAACAAACAGCAACATGGTGATGCGTGTCTTTCAGTTCTAAAAAATCAGTTCTATTGTGAAACTACCATACTTGTCCTGTGAAAGAGCATAATATCTCAATGACAGGAACGTATCGCAAAAAAAATTATATAAAATACAGCAATATGGCTGGTATCAAATAACGAGCAACGTTGGAGTAGAAAAAAACACAAATAACTGCAAATTGTTCGTTTATAGAATTTTGCTGGATTTTATTACTATACAACTGTAACTTTTACTGTTACAGCATTTTTGCTATAGTATTACATTCATGTTTTGTAACTTTACAGACGTTTTCTCTGTGTATCAACTTATTTCTTTCTTCAATTCCTTCGACAGTTATACCAATTTAAAATATCAACAAAAGGAAAGACTAAACAAAAGGATTAACACAAACAGTACTCTTTATGATAGAAACATGCAATTAAATTAATTATTAAGTTTAAAAGTTATCAACTATAAAAATTAAATGAATACAAAAATAAAGAAAGAATCATTCTGAGTAAAAAGTTTCATATGGACTTTCTTTTTGATCGCAAAAATTGAAATACTTGCTTCCTATTGGTGGAATCAGTTTGGCTTAAACGTCAAACGAGCAATCGAACTGAACTTTAGCCAACTGAGCGCTAATCAGATTGAACAGAACTAAGCGCGGCCAGCAATCGAACACTACTTAGGAAATAATTAATTTCGGGATTATACCAAAAACGAAAAATTGTAAAAAAAACTAACTAATATCTCAACTTTTGACTCAGCATAACTAGGATACTATTTATTTTCTTTTTATGTTTTTGTTCAATTCTGGTTAATGGTTGGGACGTAAAAAAACAGATTTTTTTTTATTCCTTTTTGTTCACTTATTTAAAAGAAAATTTAAAAATTAAATACGGTTACGTCCTTAATTTTCTTAAAAATTTTCTGCACCGTTTTCGGAAACAGAATTTTTTATTAGAATTTTATTATGATTTTGATCTAGAGTTTAAATTGGCTATAGGATTTGCTGTAGGTCAGAATTTCACAAAAGCTCAGAACTTGTAAGGTGTAAGACCCAGCAGAAAGTTTGTTACTATTTTTCGAGTAACCCCTGTTGAGAAACTCTGTTGTAGACTATAGATGATTTTATAGTTGCAATTAGGGTCTGTGGTCAGACCCAATCCAAAATAAATGAACAAAAATCCCTATATTGTCGATCTATACTCTAGTTCTAGAAGGTAAAGACACAAACAGTATGCAATGATAAAAACAATTAGGCCGCGAGATGTCGCTTGAAATCTCTCGCGCAAAATAGATCAATACATTCTAGAAGCTACGTTTAGATGGCGCGCGAGTCACGAACTGCCAACCGTTATCGTGAAAAAATCCCGAACCCGTCAGTCGAGATTCCCTACAAAAATATCTCAGTTTGCTACTGATGTTCGTTGGTGTCGTTGTCGATGGTGGCCTAGTATCGTTACATACTAGTCGTTCTCGCGTTATTGAGGGCGTTTTAGAGGAAAAGGGCGTTAAAACAGTGTATTGCCGTTATCCTCGGTTAATATCAAGTGTGCGTTGATCATGTCGGACCGGTATAGTTGTTTTCGTGCCGGTAACTCTGCAAGTGTTGAATAGTTGGAATAGCAATAAGTGTTACCTGCGTCTAATAGAGAAAAAAGGTATGTCTATGAACGGATTATTAGACTGGTATCTTCGGTTATTGCGGAATTTTGTCAGGTCAAATGAACGGTATAGCTTGTTTTTTTTTCTGCGGTCGCCCAAGCCGTTTTGCAATTGTGAGATTGAAACATCGATCTAGTGTGTGTATTGTTGATGTGTACTTTTTAATTCATTTGCACGTGCGTCTATTTTGTTTGCTTATCAATATTCAAGTGTCAATGACCGATATATGTTCGCTTTGAGTTATTTATGCGAGCAAGATTTGTCAATAAAACTGACCTGTGCTTTGGAGTCAGAATCTTTCCAACCATTGAAAGACCATCTAAGAGCGCTGAGTGATTAGAGGTATACTGATTATAATAAAAATATGTATAAAGAAAGTTCATATTGCGATCTTTGGACTTCAGCATGGTTAAATGCATTTTTTACTGGAATTTTGGATAACATTCACAATCAATCTTATCAAATAGTAATTGACAGTAGTCAATTTGTATAAATTAAACAATACAATTATTATTATATTTCTTATCATTTTTTTCTGAAAAATTGGCTGCGATTACCATGAATTTTTGCGAAATCACAGTTTGAATATTAGTTAACGATATTTATGACAAATTGAAACAAGGTTTTTTAGAACTACTTTTACAGTTAAGCATTACTTACTTGGCATATAATAACTATTCCGGAAGTTTTTTTTAATTACGACAAATTCTGTAATTTATAATTTGAGGTTAGGTTAAATGTCAAATGTTACGGATGTGCAACGGGTCGATAATTTTCATATTATGTAATCATTAAATATATGTATTTCTGTTTTGTTTTTTATATGTGACCAAGGTCAAATGCATGAAAAACATAACCACAAAAGTCAAGCTAATATAATTTGAAACTAACGTACCTATTTTTTGGTTGATTTTTAATGGCCCAAATAATTTGTAGTAGCACCATCTAAAAATATTGTATGATCTGAAAAACAAATACATTTAAATTTTAATAAATATTTAAACATTTTTAGATTCATCTTTTCAATTTTGTAAGTTTGCATACGAGAATAATAACGTAATAAACAACAAGCACGAAAATTTTGTGTTGTCGAAACAAAGCTACTTCCGATTATTTTGGTACTTAGTTTGTCAAAAACATAAGAATCCTAAAGAAAATTAAGAATGAAAGCAAATGCCAAAAAGCTGGTTTGTGCAATTTTGCCTTTATTGATAAGAAACCTAAGACAGGTACATGAAAAATAAATTTGGGCCAAAAGATAACCAGCCGGTTGTATTATTGTAAATACCTATTATTTGTTTTTTTTTTTAATTTTAAATGTAGTTTTATAAACGTGTCTCAGTAAGTTTGCAACAATTGAAAAACTTTTATTATTGTTATTTAATTTTATTGGCTTTTGGAAAGAAAATGCAATCATAATTTTCAATGGGCTGTTACACCTGATTGTTTAACTTTTCAGGTGTAATGCTGAAACTCCTAAAATGTATGAAAATCATGGTCGGTATTCTCCTATTTCAATAAAACTATTAAATATTAAAACAAACAAACATGTTTTGTTTATATCAATTTATATTGACTGTTCATTGCTAAATTTGGACTGACGTAAAGTTCCAGAAAATCATTAAGTTCCAGAGCACTATTATGCAAATTTCTATATAGACTCAACAGTGACTGCGCATAATTTTTGGATAGAGTCCAACTCTTTCGACGAAAAGTGGACGATAGATAGACACATTTATTTTTTATTAATATTTATACCTGACACCAACTAAACAGATAAACAAATAAATAACCAACCAAATAGACAACTAAGGACCGGTGTCCACCGGATCGGGCCGATAAATATCGGCCTGATCTGAGTCGTACGATAAATATCGTGCACAGGCATGTCTCACACTGACACGATGTGTGTCATGCCCGATAAATATCGTGTCAATGGACCGGTTCTAATAAAAATACATGTACACGATATTTATCGTACGAGTCGGCCCTATCCGGTAATAGTTTTCATTGGGACTTGTTCGTCAAGGAAAAATTGCGATCAAAGCAAAAAATAACACGTCTTGTACAACTTAATACTTCTCTAAATCGATCAAAATAGAAATTAGCAAACGCTCACACGACTCTAGTTTCGGTGATGACGAAACTGGGGGCATAGTTTACCGATATTTGCATGTGAATTCTTTCTTATCTCGTGTGGGCAGCAATAAACAAAACGCGAAGCTAAGCACTCGCAAAAATGTTGTGCTAAAAATGTCTTCCAGCGCGCAGTTAAGATCGTTATCTTCTGGAACTGGAATTCTTAATCTACATTACGTTGCTATTTTGTTACATGCGAAGAATATCTATCTTTAGGACGTCAGGAAATATACTATGGTCTATCTATTTTAAGTACGTTTTGCTATTTTTGACCTTGCCGAAAAGTTTTTATTTCGGAGTTCTCTTTATTCCCCTTTCAAATATCTACAAAGTTTTCATGGTTCCTTATGTTATGACTAGTGATCGGATTTAAGCATTTATTTTTAGTATTTTTTTTTTTTTATTTTTTTGCGCTTTAAATAAACAGAAAAAATGAGAAATATAGCACAAAAAAGAAAACATACTATGTAGTATGTACCTATTTATCATTTTTATATAAAATTCTTACACACTTACTCTACCAAAAAACTATAACCAAACAAAGGAGAAAGGTATTTGTCGGGCAATTCCGTCATACGAAGATCGAAGAAGCAACCGTATACACGTGTTTCGGACTATTAGTCCTCATCAGTACGGTATAGCCAAGGAGCAAGATGGACACTCAATGGAAAAACATTTAAATGGTTCCCTACAGGGGGTGACCACATGTCGCCAATTTGGTGCTTTGACTGAAGCACCAAATTGGCGACATGTGGTCACCCCCTGTAGGGAACCATTTGAATGTTTTTCCATTGAGTGTCCATCTTGCTCCTTGGCTATACCGTACTGATGAGGACTAATAGTCCGAAACACGTGTATACGGTTGCTTCTTCGATCTTCGTATGACGGAATTGCCCGACAAATACCTTTCTCCTTTATATCCTACCGTCGATTAACCAGCTTTCCTATAACCAAACATTTTCATTAGGTCGAAAAAGCCGGAGAAACGTTTAATAAATAAAAACGGTAAAATAAAATTAGCGCAAAATGATTTTATTTTAGCTAGTTCGTGGATATCCTTAGGATTAAGCTACTTACAAGAATAGCAACAACAGCAAAAGTTACACAATAATAAATAGCCGTTGAACAATTAGATACTTTTTATTCTTTTCAATTGTAGTTCTAGTGTCCAACGCTGATGTTTTGACTATACCTACTGTCAATAGTATCAAAATATCTGCCAAATCCTGGCTAACTAGTTTTATTTTAATGCAGATACGACCGATCTCGATCAAATGGAATCTCATGCAGCTAAACTTTTAATTTTATATAGGTACAGTTATGTATAAAAAACGCAAACACGTGTTTGCATATAAACAAAATAATTTCGAGAGGGAAAAAAATTAATAATAGAAAACTGCATTGCCAGCAAGTATATATGTTGTTACCTTTTATGATACACAGTTGGCGTTATAATTGCTCGTCATTAAGATAACAAAATAATAATTCTGATACAATGTATACCTCGCTACTATTATTTTGCCTACAACTGTATAGTATGATAAAGTCATGTGCCTGGCCCCATCAGATTTTTTTTGAAGGTGATTGCTTCAAATTATCCTCTATTACATCAATTTTGCTGTCATTTTTATTGTCGAGCTGTGCATATTTTTGCATATTTTCATCTGTTTGCTTTTCTTTTTTGTAAATGGTAGACACCGTACTTTTCAGAACATCATACTTCACAGCTACATCTTTCTTTCGTGAACCACTTTCACCTTTTTTATATTGTTAAATTTTTCATAAATAGATAAAGATTTTAAAGTACGTTTTACTGACATATCAGCAGTAAATAAAAATAGTGTGATAAAACTAATAGACACACTATATTATATTGTTTTACAGATTCACCCTATACATAGATGAAAATCTAGTCCATTGTGTACCATAAGTGTATATTAATATATTTTTTTACTTTGATTTATTAATTTTATATAGGGAAACCTGCGAAGTTAAGAAATTGCGGTTAGGATATGTAGCCGTAGCAACATGTCCATTATAAAACCAGCAAAAAATATGCATTCCTAACAATCCTGACCTAATATTGTAAGAACGTTTCTGTTAAAGTTGAATTGGTATTTTTCTTTCAAGCTTTATCTTTCTATCGCTTTTATACATATCTTTGGCGATCACGGTAGTAATATAGTAAAATATTCGATTATTGCACATGTTTTCTTAGTCTGGACTCGTTACATTTTCTAATTCATGCATTTCTATACTTTCCCTGTATAAAACGCGGAAATGTGTGCTCCTATTCACGTTCATCTTTTATATGGAGGCGGATTTTTATAAATTTCTTTGCAAACATACCTGATCGACGGGAGTTTTTGGTGTATACAGACAATGCCGAGTGACCCACGCCATTTATTTTTCTTTATTTTTTTTTTAAATTTATGATGCTGGACAATTGACATTTTGAGAAGTGCTAATAGACAAAAGATGCCATTTTTTGGGAGGTTAGTATGACTTCCGTTTTCCCGGAAATGACGTCATCAGTGAAATTTTAAATGGCACCCTATATTATTTCTATGTTATTTTCTATCAGGTGAAATTCTGAACACAAAAAAATATCGATCGTCAATTTTTATCAAGGTGACGAAAAAATAACTTTTTTGTTTAATATTTTTTATATTTCCCTACTTTAAACATTTCCAAGCTACGATTTTAATAATATTTAATAATCAGGGTGCACTTGCAAGGTACACGGGATAAAATGACTTATTAGCCAAAAAACAAATGAAATCACACTACAGGGCGCCCGTCATACAATATCGGCCAAAATTGATTTAGGCTGTGTTTATTAGACTATTTTCACGAATTCATAACAAGCTAGATTAATAAACAAAAAAAATAATTTGTTTGTTATCTTGATGATAAAAGTTAACGATTGATATGTTTTTGTGTACATAATGTCATACTGATTGAAAATAGCACACAAATAATGTAGGGTGCCATTTAAAATTTCACAGATGACGTCATTTCCGGAAAAACCTTAATTCATACTAACCTCAAGAGTATCCCAAAAAATTGCATTTTTTGTTTATTAGTACTTCTCAAAATTTCATTAGTGCAGCATCATAAATAAAAAATCTGATGTGGCCAGGCACATGACTCGATCATACTATATATAAAATTAATAATTTAGCTGTATGAGATTCTATTTGATCGAGATCGCCTATGTCTGCATTAAAATAAAACTAGTAGAACTAGACAGATATTATGTCGATTAAGCTGCGTTCGGATATTGTACACCGTTGACACCGGGTACACCGTTCAAATGACACTTACGTGTTATTGGGTGTAAAAAGTGACGGTGTGGACAGTAGGTGTTGACAAAATCATGTCAAAACATTAGCCTGACATTACCTACTGTCATTAGAATCATAATTTCTGACATATCCTGGCTACTAGTTTAAATGCAGTACGACCGATCTCGATGAAATAGAATTTGCTCATGCGACGATACTATTGATTGTACCAAAAAATGTCATAGTCATAAATTATTCAGAATTTCCTCATCTTTAATTTATTATTTAACTATTTCGACAAAATTCCAGAAATGGGGGCTTATTTGCAAAATCTTTCAAAAATGCTAAGACTAAACCTCCAGTTCCTTTGGACCCTTTTCAACAGAAACTACCTTTAGTAGTTTCTCCGGAATCGTCGTCACAAAAAACGGGTACACACACACACACACACACACACACACACACACACACACACACACACACACACACACACACACACACACACACACACACACACACACACACACACACACACACACACACACACACACACACACACACACACACACACACACACACACACACACACACACAGACATTTTTTTGTACCTTGGTCAAAAATGTTCAGGGGACCCAAAAAGATATATTTCCGCTAAAATCTCAAAAATTTTTTTTGGCACGATTACAATACTTTACATACTGCGTATGATAAAGTAAAAAATAAACGGCACTACCTATGGCGTGGGTCACCCGGTATAGGCCGGCCGCACCTGACTTACAGTCGTGGGCACCTGAATGTACAAGTGTTGTTCACAAACGCACCTGCCCCCATTTCGGACAAGAAATGTACAAATAAACCTGCAGCAGGTATACACCGTAGCGGTGTATTCTCGACTATTCAATGCGAATTCCCCAGTTGTAGTACAATATAAACTGTTCCCCAAGTTTCCCGTTAATTTTATGGCGAGTTTGAAAAGAAATTACTGTTTGCCCTTCTGTTTGAACATGGTGTTGCCGGTGTATATGCCTTAAGCCAGCGCTTCACATTCGGTACTTAGCAAATATTTTTTACCATAGGTTCAGATGGCGATACTCGGCAAATACACGAATATGAAGCCCCGGTTTTAGGTCAATTCTACATAAACTCGTAACGGATACGTTTGTCGTTGTCGGAATGCGCACTTGACCACTGCGCACGTCATTACTGCCATGTGTACGACGTAATAACGTAGCGTAAAATGATCAATGTGCATACTGACCTCTCCACGATTATAGTGAGGCTGTATATGCGGCGAAGACCGTTCTCGACCGTAGTAAATTTCAACGCTTGTGTGGCAACATACCACACCATACGTTGGTTGGTGCAAGGTTCGATCACAGACGTCATCTGTACTGTTCTGTCAGATAAGTTGAGCGGTCTAAGGAATGTAACATTGTCCACCTATGCTATGAAGCGGCATTTTTTCTATACATCTTAGAACAATGATAGGAGTACAAACGATTCCGGTCACTCCTGCTAGTGTACGTCCAATTATTCATACAAGTTCGAATGTATGACTACCGAAATGTTATATGCTTAGCTTTATTGGGCAATTGTGATTTATTTTGACATAAGTCATCGAGAGCTGTCACACCACAGTAGCGGCACAGCGGTAATAATGCCAAGAAAACGGGGTCAAATTCTCCGTAGCTTTGCCCGTGAAATTATATCAAATGTGGCAACTTTGGGTTCATGAGTTCATGGTTGCAAAAGATGCATGTTCCTCACGATCTATCCTTAAAGAAGACTGAATTGATGGCCAAAATAAATTCGCATGCGACCAGCCAGGATAGAGAAAAACACTAAAAAATTCATGAGATTATAAGAAATGAAGTTCTTCTACGATTACCGCCATGTGTGAATTAAATCAGTTGGAACTTGCCTGGGCGGGCGTAAAGCGTTATATTCGGGACCATAACACGACTGGCGAGTTATCCATAACAGCCTTAAAAGGTCTAACTCAGCATGTCACTGCCACAATTACGCCTGAAAAGTGGAAGGGGTACGTGAAACATGTGATTGGTATTAAAAATTTATACTGGGAAAAAGATAATGTTGTCGAAGTATTGAGATGAACCGTTTTGGACATCCTCTTCCGACCAAGATTCTTTGCAGGACTCCGACCGTGAAGTCCCGTGAAGAGTTATATTCAAAATAAGTTTTATTAATCATTTAAGCATTTGTATTCTTGGTATATATTTTCTATTACTGTTATAATATGTGACCTGAATCGGAGAAACCGCCCTAGTGATGATTTTGTCTGCATCGGTTTGTCAATAGGAAGAGCTACCTGATTCCGTCAAAATCTTATTTATTACTACAGCGGTTTGTCCGTTTCTGGTCACATATGTATTCGTTTTTAATAACAAATGTTGTGTTGAGTATGTATTTTTATTTAAGCAACGTCAAACTGTCATTTTGACTTTGACATTTAAATATTTTTTTTATGTACCTACTATAAATCTGCAAATACTGTTTTTAAATGTTTTAGATTTCTATTTAACAATAGATTATTGACATAATTTGAGAACCATAGATTTTGTCTGTTTATAATGGATTTAAATTTTACGGGTACCCATCACAAAATTATACGGCGCGCCTATGGATTTAACGCCACCACGAATTTATGCCCCACCCCAGACCGCTCGACTTAACTGAAACGAACAGTATTTACGCTGACGCGTTATCATTAAAAGCAGCTATAGGTAACTATTGCCAATCATTGTCGCTGCAACAAACCCTTCATCCATAATTTATTGTTATATTTGCTGGTACTTAGTACGCTTGCAAAAATGTTCAGGGGAGCCAAAAGGACATTTCCGCTAACATGTCAAAACTTTTTTTCCACACTATTACAATACTTTGTCATAGTATGTATGATAAACTAAAAATTAGATATACCCATTACTGCTGTTATTAATATATCCATACAGAAAATAATTTGGGGTGTCTAGAATCATGCAAAAAAATGGTACATCATCTTTCTGCTTTGAGGAATTTAATAACGGGTGATCTAAAATGACAAAGGACAGTTTGAATTTCCCGGCACAGTTTTGAACATATTTAGTGTTACTAAGATGGTATGCGTGCAGGATACATTTGGCGAGACCGTCAAGATGCACACTCGCGGCATCAAAAGAGGCTCGGACAAGGTTTAGAACCGAGCAAATTTCTGAAAACGAAGGAGCTGCAACAAGAGAAGGAACTGGTTGGCATGATATTTCAGAAACTATAGGACCGATCAACAATTATCTCTTGATGAACCTTGAAACTCAATACGTTGTTTTTTTATATGTAATAACAAAAATACATTGACAATTTTGTGAGCTAAATCGATAATTTGAGTTTGACAAGTCAGCATTATTTCTTCAAATATAAATATTTGTTTTTATTTCTGGTACATCAAATAATATACAGGGTGTCTCACGGAACTGGTACATTAGAAGTTTCTCATGTTCTACTATTTCTGGAAACTTGAAATTTTGGAATTAGAATTTACTCGATTTGAGTTCTTCTGATAAAATATTCTCAAGTTAACTGTCACATCCGGTCACCGGAAGTCGGCATCAAATTTGTTATTTTAAATGGAATGATATAAATTTTATTTTATTTTTGGTTTCTACGTATCAAAATACATCATTTTTGATAATGTGTCCCTATACCTAAATAACACCATGTTTGAGTTTTTTTGTTTTTACCATTTTTTTGGTGATTTTCGGGGTTACGTTTAAAATTGAATATCTCGGTTATTATTGAAACTAGAAGTTTCAAAACTAGAAACATAACCAAACAAGACGATGTTTAGTTCATCATATCTCAAAAACTATTAAAGATAGATATAGGGAACCCTAATATGGATTGATAGGGAATAAGATTTCCTATCAAATTTCGTATCGGTATACAGGGTGTTCTATTTGAAAAACATGAGTTTTTTACGTTTGAAAATTAAATTATTGTGTTGTAAATTTTGAACAGCCTGTGTAAGATATCATGATGAACTAAACATCGTATTATTTGGTTATGTTTCTAGGGTTGGACCACCAATCATGAAACTTCTAGTTTCAATAATGACCGAGATATTCAATTTTCAACGTAACCCCGAAAATAACAAATAAAATTGGTAAAATACAAAAAAAAACTCAAAAATTGTGATATTTAGGTATAGAGAAACCTCATTAAAAATGATGTATTATGATACGTAGAAATCAAAATTAAAATTAAAATTATATCATTCTATTTAAAATAACAAAGTTGATATCGACTTCCGGTGACTATGTTAAGCGTTTGCGCGCGTGTGGCTTTGTGATGATGCAAGGTAAATTGTTATTGATTGTATGTAAGTAAAAGAAATATACGCAGACGTGACTGTTAACTTGAGAATATTTTTGCTGAGAAGCTCAGATCGACTAAATTGTAATTCCAAAATTTGTTTCCAGAAATAGTAGAACATGAGAAACTTGTAATGTACCAGTTCCGTGAGACACCCTGTATACTTGTGTATAGAATACAACGTAACTCAAAATGTAGTTTTCCATGAAAATTATTATATTTTTTTTCGGGAAATTTCAGTAAATAGGTACGTGTACCAAATTTGGATGTTACTGATCGCATGGTGTCAATAAAAATCGAAACAAATCGGTATTTTAGCGTAAAGACTGAAAACTTCAAAGATGGCATTCCATTTTTTATTTGGAACTATATTTTACAGATAAATGTTAATGATTAGAATACGTATGTAATAGTGCACAATAAGAAAGAACATTTTATTTAAATCCAGCTTAAACTAGCCTATTGCTATAATTTCGATTAATTTTAAATCCTTTATATTTTTAGAATCTTATCGACATTCCTTTGGCCCGCAACAAATATAGAACCATTAACGTTTAAGTTAAAAATAAACCATATCTTTCGCTCCTTGCATACATTTGATGTATTCGTTAAAATCAACATTTTGAGATTTCTTGACGTTAACGCATTTTCATCCACAACACACGGTCCGCGGATGAAAATGCGCATATCTTAGACTAAACTAGTTCGTATTTCTTTAAATAATTATTAGTAACGTTCGGCTGTGGACCAGATTTAGAAGGTTATCTGTTCAACAAACAGCTGTTTGCAATTCAATTTGTTAAGCTATTTACATAATTAGATATGTAAACAACGGTTTATGTAATAGTTTTAGTGAACCGGTAAGGTAAGTACTAAAGACTATTAGATATCAATTACTCATTTATACCAATACATAGTCCTATCTATAACAAAAAATAGCGAAAAAACTTACGTTATCTCTGGATGATTAACTAAAGAATTTCTTGACAGATATATAATGTGCGGTATCTATAAATTATATTAAACAGTTAATAGTAAACCGAAATAATAATAAGGAAACAAATAATCACGGCGTCATTAAGTTTAATGATCCAACTAATGGTTCTTTTCGGAATATGTACGTGTTGAAAAAACATTAGGAACAATGCTTGAATGTGTAATCAATTGACGGTAAAAGAAAAAAACCGGCCCTGGTATTTTTATGTTCGCTAATCTAGAATAATGGAATTCTGTTGCGCAATCCTTCTGATATTGGAGGAGCAATTGAAAAGAATGAGAAACGCTTTACAGGAAACAATGCGATCGATTGCGCAATCAAGTATTTCGAGTGCAGCAGCACCGAAAAAATGGCAGGACACTTGGCCAAAACTAGACTAGAGCTCTGATCTATTTTTTGATCCGGGCTGACAACTTTCTAAATGTTGGCTTCATTGTTAAACATTCTCGAATTTGCGGTATGTATAAATATAATTCTACACTAAAATAAAGATACTAAAATAAGATCATAAATAAAACATCCAAAAATTAACTTCACTTTAGTGATCGGAGAAGAACTTCAACATGCAATAGCCGTAGCCGTCAATTATGTAAATCTAAACAATCAAGACAGGCAAGATTATGCTTTCGTAGAAATAAAATAGAGGTGGCAACGGCACGCGGTGTTCTAAAGCAGCGGTCGCCAACCGGTCGGTGGTCCGCGGACCCCTAGGAGTCCGCAAGCAAATTTTGGAGTGCGTGGAGAAATTTGGGACCTTATATGCTGAATATTTATATTCGTTATATGCTGATTGTCAATAACGTATCCATAATGCTTAACTAATAATGAACAAATAATATCAAAATAAGTTATTTTCTCTTCTTAAACATGAAACAAAAGCATATTGTCCTTTTATCTTTTGATCTAAGACACAATCGGAACACCCAGATTGTGTTAAGAAACCAAATGAATACTTCATTAGAAAACATTTTGTGGATAAGTCTCTAGTAAAAGTTTATTATTTAATTTAAAAAGTAAAAAAAAATACGTGTGCAGAGGTTTTGGGGCAACAAGCTGTTCATAAGCTAAAAGTAACTGCTATGTCTCCTAACACTGTGAAGCGCCGAATTGATGACAAGGCAGAAGATATTGAAGATATCGAGTGATTGAAATGGTAACAAAATCAACGGTTTATTCAATTCAACTCGAGTCATCAACAGATATAACAAACAAGGTTTTGTTTTGTGAGATTTGGGTGCCAAGGAGAGGTGCTCAAGTTACCTGTAGCACAACAGGCTCATAGATTTTTGTTGCACACAAGTGCATCAGAAAAACGGTGTTGAGTAGAAGAAATGTGTTGGGATATGTACAGATAGTGCAGCAAGCATGAGACCGAGCGTCATTCAGGAGTTGTTAGAAGAGTGAAAGATGTTTATGCATTGTATTATTCGTCGTGGGCAACTAGCAGCAAAAATAATGTCTCCAGATCTTCACACTCTAATGTAATCAAAATTGTAAATAAAATTCGGCACAAGGCAATCAATTCTCGAATTTCAAAAGAAAATTTCAGTCACAGAATCTTTTGCCCGTTATTATCCATACGAAGCGCATCCGACGACTGGCAACATGAGGATAGCAGATCCACTTTCGTTATAAATTAAAGAAAGCAATTTAAGCTTAAAAGCAGGGTTGTTATAAAAACGTTTTTTTTTTATTTTGAATAAAAAAACGTATTTTTTTATAAAATGATGTTTTTAAACACGAAATAATGTTTTTAAACACTTCGCAAAAAATGTTTTAAACATGAAAGAGAACATGTTTTAAATCACCCAAAAAACATTTTTTAAATAAGGAATACAAATTGTTTTAAACATGTTTTAAATCACGCAATTGTTTTATTTGTAAACAGTTTCATCGGCGTCGTTTTCATGCGTCAGTTCTCAGTGGAGTTAAATCTGTTGTGCGAATGACTTTTTGTTGTCACGCTCGAGGGCGCCAGTAATGCAGTGTCAGCCAAAATCGATTTAGTTAGTGTTTATTTGACAATTTTTGACTATTTTCACCAATTCATAGCCACCAAGATTAATACATAAAAAAGTTATTTCAGAATGGCATCCTGATAGAATATATCACACAAAGAATATAGGGTGCCATTTAAAATTTCAATGATGACGTCATTTCCGGAAAAGCCGGAAGTCATATTATCCTCAAGAGTATCCCAAATAATGGATTTTTTGTCTATTAACACTTTCCCAAATTTCATTCAAAAAAAGAAATAAACGGGAGTACCTATGGTGTGGGTCACCCGGTATGTTATTATGTTATTATAAAAGTTTTTGTTTAAATTTATTGTAGTTACATGCTATCACTGAATGTGTTATTATTTTATAAAGAACTTTTTTTTTTATTAATAAATACAATATTTAAATATTTTTTTGATTTTTTAATTGATCCATGCATAAAATCTTGAAGACCAGCATACAACTCTGGTTAAATAATTAAATATGTTGTCCAAGTTTAAAACACATGTTTTAAACATTTAAACACATGTTTTAAACATTTAAAACAAACTGTTTTAAACAAGTGGAAAATAAAATAGTTTAAAACAAAATATTTGTTTTAAAGCATGTTTAAAACCATGTGTTAAAACAAAGTATTTTAAACATTTAAAACAAACTGTTTTAAATATGTTTAAAAAAATGATTTAAAACAAAATATTTGTTTTAAAACAACAACCCTGCTTAAAGGAGAAAGCAAGCTTAATCGGTTTATAGTCGGACGCCAGTTAAATGTAACTCGTCAGCATCAAGACATTTTTTTCAAAAATGCCCCTTGTCCATACGTGCCCCTCCCTAGCCTACCCTGTACTAAGTGCAGAAGCCATCAAAATGTTGACTCCATTTTCAACAACATAGTAGTGTGAAAGAACATTTTTTCTGTTACAACAATTAAAAATAAGTACCGGTGTCGGCCAGAAAGCCAATGTATTCTCCATATTGCAGTGACATTGGACCCTAAGAATCCATGATCTTATTGCTTATAACCAGCAACAATCATCGCATTAATATTTCTTTTTATAATTATAAAAGCGTAGGTAGTTCAGATTGACTATTATATTTACTATTTTAAAGTACCTCATAAAAAGACATTATAGGGGTCCGCTGAAGCTCAAATTTATAATTTAGGGGTCCGTGGGGCCCAAAAGGTTGGCTTGGCGACCGCCGTTTTAAAGTCACCCATCCAAGCACCTACCAACCGTGCCCGATAGTACTTAACTTCTCTGATCGGCCGAGAATTACCTAGTATATTCAACATGGTATGGCCGTTGACATCAGTTAAATAAACAATCCGGAGTTTGAAACAAGATAATGTATACGTAGACACAAAAAATAAATAGCAAGAGCACGCGGTGTTCCCAAGCGGTTACCCATCCAAGTACTGACGGCGACCGATGATGCTCAACTTCAGTGATCAGGACTGGTATTTTCAACATGATATGGCCGCTGTCGTAAATTAAATAATCACGAGTAGGTGTGCATTCGGAGAAACTACTAAAAAAATACAAGTAAGTATGGACCACGCTGGGCTGCGTCGCCAGAGGTTTCGCCCATAGGTGTCAAAACATTTATCTTATGTTTGTTTCTCATTTATGGTTTATTAAAAACACTACCCACCACATTCACCACCAAATATTTTTCCGTTTGCGTAGGTTTGATAGCCCTGGGGAAATTCCTCCCTCATCATTTCCTGAACTCTCTTAGATCCAATCTTGAGAGGCAATAAACAACGTCGGCCTACTCAGTGCGAAAACGAATATCTGCAGTCCTAGTAGGCCTACTTCACTTTGTACCATCGGAGAACCGTTTCCGTCGATTGATTGATTGGAACGGCAATGGACAAGCCGATTGTTGCCAGATGCTGACGCCAAATTGCTTCCTATTGCCAATACTTCTGAAACCTCGCGGGTATTGGACGAGATGAAGTTTTCCATGCGGAAAATTAAGTTATATCGAATTAGAAATTCGAAAAACGGGCCCGATATTTCTTTAATCGCATAATATTTAATATTGGCTGGAATCGTATCCTTCTGTGTTCTTTTTTTCTGTAAAGGTACGGACACAGATGCTTATTTTTAAGCATGCTTAAATCGAGCACGCTTGTCAGATGTTCAAATTTGCTAGCAGTAAGCATGATAGTTTTAAGGTTGCTCCCTAAATCAGCATGCTACAACTCTGTTAACACGTGCTCTGAGCACGCCCCTTCCACCGCACCGCAGGTAGTATGGTAAAAATCAAACGACTGTTGATTTTTGAGCATGCTCGAAATAAGCATACTTGTTACTAGCAATGTATAGACTAGGGATGGCCATTCTCGGTCATTGCAGTGAGCAGTGAGCCGGTTCAGTCGAACCGGCTAACTAAAATGTCCCGTTCAAACGGACCCGTTCAAAAGGACCCGTTCAAACGGACCCGTTCAAACGGACCCGTTCAAAATGAACGACTTTCATATGGACCGACCGAGCGACCGAACAGTTCAAAATGAACGAATTTCATATAGGTTATAGACGGATCTAGTGAACGAGCCGTTCAAAAAGAACGAGACACACGACGCGCGCATTGCTGGTATCTTCATTCAGCCATCGCAGCGGCCCTATGTGGCAGGGGGTTCATTTTTACGAATATACCGACGCGCGACGGCCTAACTCCTGCGAATATGTTTTTCTTTGTCAGAACTGGAATTTTCTGATTTAACTTAGTTTTTCTTGTAATTTATGCTGATAGAAATTACCTCCATTCAGTAACAAAAACAAAATAGATCCTATAAAAATGCTACTAAGCCTAATTTGTTAATGGTACATATTTGCATATATATAATTTAAATTAATTAAATCTAATTTCGATCTTATATCGATTTTCGAAAGCTGATTTTACGGAATTTATACAATACTTCAATAAGTTCAGTCAATAAGTTCTGTATGGTTAAGTAAACAAATCGTTCAATTTTACCGCAAACATCTCATATCTTTCATTCTGCTTTTTATGCTTTTTATATTTTTCCTTATATATTCTCAAACTTTCATTTTGTTTAATAAATTATATTTATTAAAATTAATGGTCTTCATTATCAACTCCCGATTCAATATAATATCCCAAACATATTTGAAACAAATACAGTGCAGATATACGGATCTCAACAATTTTAAAACGCAAAGAAAGTGTTCGGGCAGATTCATAATATGTTGACGAATCTTTATGCATCAATCAGACCAGAAATAAACGAACGAAAATATTTTATATATGTGTAATGTTTATACATATTATGTACTTTACGCGGCACTGGAAACAAATGAACACGTGCATCAAAGACGCCGCCGCGCCGCGCCGGTCGTCGCAAAAAGCTTGACTGTGTCTGCCTTGAGCCGTCTATACCTTGAGCAGAAATGAGCCGAGAGCGTAAACGCCGTAAACGAACGAACTACTGAACCGGATCTCCTTCTGAACGGGTCCGTTTGCCAGGGTTGAACCGGATCGAACGGTTCAGACATTTGACCCGTTCATTTTGAACGGTTCGTTCGCGAACGACTCATCCCTAGTATAGACACACATGCTACTAAGTAGCAAGTGCTCGAAACTAGTATGCTTTCGTGCTACTAATCAGCATGTGTGTCCGCACCTTTATGTTAACAGTTGTAAGAGTGGAGGGGCGCAGTTAGTGTGTTGATGCCGAGCGTACAGTGCCTCTCGCTTCCGCCGAATGTAGTCCTTGTTCTGGTACTGCGCACACGTCGAGTCAACTTTAAGTTGGCGGTGCTGTACGTATCTAAACAACTAGTGGGTTGAAATAAATCGAGGCACAGATGTCAGTGGCGCGATGCTGCGGGAAGAAGATATACAACTGCGCCTCTAAATTTGCACGAAATTAATTTTTTTCTCTTTCTCCGTTTGGTTGATTATACTGAGTTAATCCTAAATAAAAACAAATCTTTTGCAGATATGTCGCGACTATTAAAATAAAATAAAATATATTCAAATCACTTTGTACAAAGTTGTCATATAATACATCGTATAATACATCTACATCTTAGTTTATGAAGACAGTGAAAATAGTTCTCGTTCGGCTAGGCGTTAGTTTCTTGGCAGCATCGAGATGAACTCTTCCTTACTATATGGGGAGATCTCACGAAGATGCATTTTTAGGGTCGATTTGAACTGAGATTTTAGTTTCCATTCTGTTGGAAGCTCGTTGTACGTGTTCAACAGCGTGGTTTGCTGTTGTTGTTAGTCTTGCGACATTGCTTCTCAGCAGGTCTCTGGAACGCGTAGGATAGTCGTGATTGCTTGGGAAGTGAGCAGCTGTTTTTGTGTATTGCTGTTAGGCATAGTAGGAGGTGAGAAGCATGGACTGTGAGAATTTTATGTTGACGGAACAATGGCTTACCGTGTGTCGTTGGAGTTGCACTGGTGAGAGCCTTCATAGCTCTTTTCTGATGTCTTAGGATTGCTGTGGCGTGCGTGGTGTGGCCCTAAATCTCCAACGCGTCATTCTTGAGTGAAAGAGTGAGAAGTACGCAACTTTTGCAGCTAAATATCTTTTCTTTTATTGAAATAACTAAAACTTGAAAAGATTTATAGCTATTAAAAAATAATCCTGCCAACTTGAGATTTGGTTATGGTGTTCCAGGACAGATCGTTAATAGAATGTCAGCTTTCAACATCATTAAAGCTTTAACTTGAAGCATCTTTCGATCCTCACCCATCTACTGTTCTACTGGCTGTGTTTTCGCCTGAAGTAGTTTAACCACGTTAGGCAACACTGCAATTTTGACTGATACTCCTGAAATGGAAAATCTGTGACAAGCGCAAGATAACAAGAAGAAAAAAGAGACCAACAAAGCATATAATATTTTAAGTGTTGCATTTTGTAGAATGATTTGATTACTATGTTAAGAATGTTTCAATATACCTGTTAAAAGACATTATTGGAAGTTGGTCCTTTTTGGCCCCTGGGTAAATATTTTTACCCCACATGTGCGAAGTTTACAAAAGTAGCTTCAATTCTAAATTTCTTGTAAGATTCTTTCATTAAACGGCATTTTTATATAGTCAAACAACAGTACGTTTGGTTTGTAATATTGGTTTTTTTAGTCCATATACTTTCAAAAAAATAACTTCAAATGTCAAAAATGTACCTTTAAGCCCCGCCCTGCCCTACTATAATACAAGGAACTGTAACTGCACGTTATTTACCCATCTATGGCAATTTTAGATTTCTTGTATTGTTTGAAGAAAGCTTTCTGGACCTAAGGTAAAAGTGTGTGACCTTTGAGTATTTATCTTTAGAGAGACATCAATGACGTCTTGTATGTTTTTGGTTTTATGTCAGCATTACGTCTTATTCTTGTCCCAGAGAATATTATGACATGAGCAACGCCAATGATGATAGGCAACATTCTTTCGGGGAATAATATTTCGTAACCTTTTTATTATAACACGTTGGACGATTGTCTGGACAGGTTTACTATTATGTCATCAAGGTCAGCGTTCGCAAATTTTCTAACGTGCAAATTACACCAGCACGCACGTTTTAAATTCAACGACAGGCAGTCCAAATTAATTTGTATCCAATTATTTCGAAATTGATCAATTATTTAAAAATTCACCGGTTTTTAATTAATTATAAGGTGATTATACCTGTAATTATAAGATTTAATTAGTAAATTTTGTGCATATGCCCAAGGAAGACTGAATTACAGTGATGTACGGCTAATCTGAACAGAAAGTTGGACGACCCCGTTCGGATTAGTCGATCGTTCGGATTACCTATATCGTATAATATGTATGTACCGTATAGCGTTCGGTGTATGGATACCTTTTGTTTTTTTTGTTATTTTACACATTTTAAAATGGTATCTATAATCCAAACTAAGTTCGGACTATGGATACCTCTCAGTTACCTATTGCTAGTGTACTAGAAATCAGAACACGTTTTTGTTTATTTCAGTTTGGAAAAATAATACATATAAACGTTTTTACTTTATCATACGCAGTATGTAAAGTATTGTAATCATGCCAAAAAAAAATTTTGAGATTTTAGCGGAAATATGTCTTTTTGGGTCCCCTGAACATTTTTGACCAAGGTACAAAAAATGTCTGTGGGTGTGTGTGTGTGTATGTGTGTGTGTGTGTGTACCCGTTTTTGTGGCGACGATTCCGGAGAAACTACTAAAGGTGTCGGGACGAAACGTCATATTTAGAAGTTTCATAACCAAACTTAGAGCTGAAAAGCTTTCTGTTGAAAAGGGTCCAAAGGACCTGGTGGTTTACTCATAGCATTTTTCGAAGATTTTGCAAATGAGCCGCTATTTGTGTAATGTCGTCAAAATAGTTAAATAATAAATTAAAGGAGAGGAAATTTTCTATAATTTATGTATATGACATTTTTTGGTAGAATTTATAGTTTAGCTGCATGAGCAAATTTTATTTCATCGAGATCGGTCGTACTGCTTTAAAACTAGTAGCCAGGATATGTCAGATTTTTTGATTCTAATGACAGTAGCTAGTGTCAAACGCTAATGTTTTGAAAATACTACTGTCAATATAGGCTGCGTTCGGATATTGAACCCCGTTACACTTTTTACACCTAATAACACGTAGGTGTCATTTGGACGGTGTACCCTGTGTCAACTGAGTACAATATCCGAACGCAGATAATCGAGATATCTGTCTAGTTCTACTATTTTTATTTTAATGCAGACATAGCCGATCTCGATCAAATAGAATCCCATGCAGCTAAACTATTAATTTTATATATAGTATGATAAAGTCATGTGCTGGCCACATCAGATTTTTTTTAACTGTACAAAGTAACACAGTACAAACAAAACGTAAATAAACAAAAAAAAATAAATCGTATGAACTCGTCTAAACACGAATCTAACGTGGTTTGTAAAGTATTGGCGCTTTTTCTTCCATTATGGCCGCAGATATTGAGCATGACGTTCACGCTGCTGCAAAAACCATGAAGCTTTTTGTTCAAAAGGGTCCAAAATAACTGGTGGTTTACTCTTAACATTTTTCGACGGTTTTGCAAATGAGCCGCTATTTGTGTAATGTCGTCAAAATAGTTAAATAATAAATTACAGTAGAGGAAATTCTGAATAATTTATGACTGACATTTTTTTGCACAATCGATAGTTTAGCTGCATGAGCAAATTCTATTTCATCGAGATAGGTCGTACTGCATTAAAACTAGTAGCCATGATATGTCAGAAATTTTGATTTTAATGACTGTAGGTAGTGTCAAACGCTAATGTTTTGACAATACCTACCGTCAATATAAGCTGCGTTCGGATATTGTACACCGTTACACTTTTTACACCCAATAACACGTAAGTGTCATTTGGACGGTGTACCCGGTGTCAACGGAGTACAATATCCGAACGCACCTTTGATCGACATATCTGTCTAGTTCTACTAGTTTTATTTTAATGCAGACATAGCCGATCTCGATCAAATAGAATCTCGTGCAGTTAAGCTATTAATTATATACATATATATATATTCCCCTTACATATCCTTATACCAGTACGTTACGACAGTTATTTTATATTATATATATATAGTATTAAGTCATGTGCCTGGCCACATCAGATTTTTTATTATTTTACACATTATAAAATGGTATCTATAATCCAAACTAAGTTCGGACTATAGATACCTCTCAGTTACCTATTGCTAGTGTACTAGAAATCAGAACACGTATTTGTTTATTTCAGTTTGGAAAAATAATGTAGAAACTTATTTTTTTTTAAAACTGTACAAAGTAACACAGTATAAACAAAACGTAAATAAATAAACATTCAGGATAAAAAAAAAATCATATGAACTCGTTTAAACACTCTTAGATTCTTTTGTAACCACTCACTGGGTGATTACAAACGAATCTAACGTGGTTTCTAAAGTATTCGCGCTTTTTCTTCCATTATGGCCGCGGTGATTAAGCATGACGTTCACGCTGCTGCAAAAGCCATGTAAACAACGCTTGGTCTTATTCAAGGTACACGGTTGTACAAATAGTTTTGAGATTGCCCGATATTTTTTCAGTTCGTGGCACATATCTTAAAATTTACAATTTTTTGGCTTTAATGTTCGCGATTGTAGCCTAGCCACAAATGCTGGATGATCTCCTTCTTTATCCGGTCTTGTGGCGTCACGTTGCTGATTCCCGGCATGTACCGCTCTCCTGTACACTCATGGAATTAAGTAAGTTCTATAAATATTTTAGCAGTGTGTCGATGATACATCCGAGTACAAGTTTTTTGTTATTTTGGTCGACCGCTCGGCCGCTAAGTGCAAAAAATTGTCCGTTTACGCTTCAACTCGTATATCGGAAATTTATTATTTGCGAAACCTTGTTCGAATGCTTTGAATTGGTTTATAATGATTTATATGTTTCTATTTATTAGCTTAATGTGTAATTAATTAATGTAATTCATACATTGCAATGTAATTGTGTTTTTATTAAATATGACGTTAATTTTATATTAATAAACATAAAAGTTTTCGATTACATGAAATGAAAATCTCATTTCAAGATATTGCATACAACACAACAAATTATACTTACAACCTTATTGCATCTAATAGCTTTTTTTGTGTTAATAAATACAAAAATCAATTTGTTGTTGTCAATATTTTTACTTTTCAGGTTATTTCAGAACTGACATATGTATTAACATTTATTCACAAAATAGAAATAAATTAAAATTAAATTGCTTTAAATTTGTCTTTATGGTAATTTGTTAATTGTGATTTACTGGTGCTTTCGAGATATTTAGCTTCAACGATATTTTGCAGTGTTTAACTTAATAAACAGAAAGGAGTATGTATTTTGTATAGCATGAATGTATCATTACTATTTTTTTATATTATTATTTTGTATTTACTTTACAGCAATATGTTTCAAATATCTGACAACTGAAAATAATGACAATTATGTATATCACTAATTTACAAAAATGTTTGGAAGCAAGCTCTAAATTTTCGACGAATTTTGATGGAATATAAATATGTTAGAAATATTATTTAAAAAAAAAAAACTAAAATATACGACCATCTAAAAGAACATTTATACAACATTAAAATTATTTCATCAAATTTGACCTGGGATGAGTATAAATTGTGTTGGTAACGGGTATATAACTTCCCAAAAGGAGACGCTTCAGAAAGAAAAGTTGTTGGTTTCTCTTACGTATAGCTTTTATTGCATATTAATTACTCACAATCATATGCAATAAAAGGTATACGTAAGAGAAACCAACAACTTGACGATTTGAACTAGGGACCTTTGCGTCGCTAGCACAATGCTCTCCCATCTGAGCTATTGAGATTGTGCTAGCGACGCAAAGGGCCTTGGTTCAAATCCAGGTTGTGGCTGTAATTTTTGATATATTTAAAATTTACATCCCGCCTGTATGTTACCATATTATTAACTTATAATATTACTTTGACAAAGTATGTCGTTAAACATTTTCAGTTATAGTTTATATTGTTTGGAAATTAAAAAGACCTTCATTTTTAATGTATATGCATTTTAGCTAACCTTACAGTAAACCATTCATAAGTCAAAATGTTACTTTTAACTTATTATCGTTGTTAATGCACACCTCTTAATTTATTTAGAAAGCAAATTAAGAAATAAAATTTCCAATAATGTTCCAGCTAATATATAGTAAATGAAAAATGTGTGCTTATTGAACTGGAACTATATTACAATAAAACTTCTGTAGAGCTCTTTGAAATATTAACAAAAAAAGAAAAATTAATTAGTTATCAAACAAGGCAAAACCAAAAATGAAACAATAAATACATATTACAACAATAAAAAATTATTAATTATAAGTAAAATTTTAATAGTTTGTCTTTACAAATGAACAAAAGAAAGTAGCGAAATGTTTTGTTTTTTTTCTAGAAAGTAGAAAGTAATATGTTTCATATGGTCTTATTGGTTTTCTCTGTTCCTTCTGAAGTTGCAGCCGTTTAAAATAAGATATTGTGAATAATTCAAACGGCTGTAACTATTTAATGAATTGAAAAAGTAATTTACTTTCTGAAAAAAATTGTTTTGCGGAAGAAACGTGGGACAGCCTGTATATATTGCTATAATTTAAATTATTTTGGTTGTCAAGCATGTATTAGATGTGAAAGATAATTGAACATTAACTGCTGTAAAGTAAATACAGATATAGAGTTTCCATTGTCCTTCATACAAAATACATGCTCGTCCTAAATGTAAATTTAAATTAAATTTAGAGAATTTATTTACATTTAGTGAATATATTTTATTATTACAATTCTGAAATAGTCTATATTTAGTGATAATCCTTGGCATCAAGTTGATTGGCGCATTTACTTACTTACTTACTTAAGCCCGTCTTCCTACTGCTGGGCAAAGGCATTTACTTGTGTAATTAATATGTGTTAACATAAATTTATATAATGTGTCATGATATTACGCAATATCTTAAAATGAGCTTTTCGTATCATATTATCAAATTTCATGTTTATTAATATTATTATAAAAGTAATTCTATATTTAATTAAATGCATTACCTACTCGTAAACTTAACTGTGGTGATCATATTTCATTTATTACATTGCAATGAAGATATCACATTAAGGAAAAGGTCGGACACGCTAAAAATAAACTAAATCCCGTTACATTACATCCATCGAAAAACCACCTCGTGACGGACAACTTTTTGCGAAGCGGCCGGGTCGAGGTAGAACAGTACACGAATATATAACCGACATACTATTTTCAAATCCTGCGATAGCGATACGAACTTACTTACTTCCATGACTGTACTACATTATGGCGTATTGCAAATGAACTATAAGACAAGCCCTTGTCTATAAGTTTATTATTTCCTCTTTTTGGGTTAATGTTAGCATAATGTGCTTTCTGGTAGACATCTTTACTAACTAAAGTAGTGGTAGTTTAAGTTCAACATACGATAGGGTGCGCAAATGCGCCAGCATTCAAAAATATTTTTTGTTCGGATTACGCTACCATGTCGTTCGGATTTTGCTAACCACTTTACACAAGAGGGCCGTTCGGACTACCTAGGAGTTCGGATTAGCCCTACATCGCTGTATGCATATCATAGTGCCCGTATTTACTTTGTGTGTAACTGTATGTGAAAAGCATCAGACAATGAAGTATTCAGTCTGGCAGAGGGCGATGGACTATTTTTATGGCGTCGCGAGCCAAAGCGGCGCCGACAGGAATTGGGCGAAGGTCGAAATAGGCCCAACGCGACGCCGCACCAGTCTGTCCGTCAGTTCAGCGGCGCACGTGTTTCGGTGGACCGAAGAAACGCCACTGATTACTGATCCAATTGACCCCGCTTGATTGAATGTCAATGCTGGACGAGTAAGCACAACTTGCGACAGCAAAAGAGAAATAGGTTGGATGTTGGAACTCCTCGGACATATAACTGAAGTTTTTATTCCATTTCGAACTAAAAGGGAATGTTATTAGATGGATGCCTTTTTGTTATGTGATCAAGAGAGACTGACATGTATTGGCATAATATATTTACTTAGTTATACAATCTAAAATACTTTCAAGGATTTAACATCAAAATTATTAGAAAATGAGTAGACAAGGTTCCATTTTCAGTGCCATTATATTAATTGTTTACATGTTTACATGCAAATTTTAGGTCATATATTGATGATGTCCAAACATACTCTTTATTTGTGATAGCCAGTGGCGGCTCGCGTATAGGCACTGTGGAACTGCAGCACCGCCTATTATTTCCACTTAATATTATGGATAACATTTAATATAATGAGTCTTTTTTCCTTTAATTCTTTCTTTATACTTGTACAAAGTATAATCCTTAATCCTTAATGTCAGTAGCCATCCCCCAGTTTAAGAAAAAGATTCAAAAATCGTTGTATGGAACTGTGACCTGCACAGTTCCAGTAGGCGAGCTGTTTGGCTGTTCTGCGCATGCGCACACAACAGCGGCAAGCGAGGCAGCGGCCTGTTGGATACAGATACAGAGACTAGAGAGAACTGTTGTCCCCGCAGTGCCGACCCTCGGCTGGTGAAAGGTAGTTTTAGAAACTGCGGATGGCATATAAAAAGGCAATACGTATTTTACAACAATTGCAGTGCTTTCAATACAGAAAAAATTCCTCAGTTTTCATCCAGAGACCAAGGCTAAAATTATTGATATTTTCGCGCAAATTAAAACAAGAAGAATTACGCTTATCTTAACTTCACTTGTTTGTTTGCTACAATCTTGTAATCGATATTTTACCTACTTCCCAATATCCAATCGAGTTGAAATTTTGCACGTGGACAGATTGCCGGTGACAATGCATAAAGGAATAAAAAAATTGAAAAATTTTTGGAAATTTGCCACAATTTTCAAAATTTAACTGTTAATGCGTTTTTTTCATTAAGCGTTGTTTTTAAAAAAATGTATTTTTTACATAAATTTATTACTACGCTTACTTTAACTTCACTTGTTTGTTTGTTATGTATAAATCTTGTATTTTACCTACTTCCCATTGTCCAATCGCGTTCAATTTTTGCATGTAGACGATTTCTGGTGACAATGCATGAAACATTAAAAAAAAAATGGAACATTTTTAATTTTTAGTACATTTTGTTAAAGCGTAGTTTTTAGAAAATGTATTTTTTACATATATTTATTAATGTAACTACCAATTTCTGTAAAGTAAATAAGAAATCCGTTTTTATTCCCTAAATTCTTTTACAAGGTTCTGAATAAATTTTCTTTTTATACTTTTTTTTCCTTTAACACAATATTTTTTAAAGCAATGACAAAAACATTTCTGGAACAGCACCCTCACTAATATTAGCTGCCATAGTTAACCATATTCATATTAACCATAGTCAGATCCTGGGAGCAACTGGGATGTGTTTTTCATTTATTTTTTGTCCTGAATACGTGTTCGAACTTAGATGTTGACCTCCAGGGTGTTTGTTATAAATTACATCAAAATATCACAAAATTGTGTTTTTGTCATATTTGAGAATATATAGCGCGTAAACTGGAATGTATAGACGTGCTGGAAAGTTGCTTGAAGTTTTGTCTTTCCCGTACAGTCTTTCTAATTTTGATCACATCTTCCTTCGACTTACTGATAGCATTTCATTGTAGAAGCGCACCATTTCTCGCTAACAGTGATCATTGAAACTGGCTGTTGCTTTAAAAACTCCTCGAACATTTCAGTTTTAATTGATCAACATACACAATTCTATATTAAATTCAATATTATATATAGGACAACCGCCAATTTTGCTTATTAATTGTGATCAGGGTGGCCAGACTAGTCTCACAAGAATGCCGGAGCTGATAGGAAAAAGATATAGTCAACAAGATTACAAAAAAATATTATAAAATAAATTATATTTGGCACTACGCTGTTATATTGCGTTCATACTCAACGCAATTTCTGTCTGACAGTACACGATAGTAAAAACTACAACTACAACTATGCAAAATGTTTCCCGTAAACAAAGTATGCTTCTCAGATCTAGAAAAGAATGATTCCAAGCTAAATCAAATACACTGCTCAAAAAAATTAGGGGAACACTTTTTCGAAACCTGTAACGTTTTAAATAATAGTTCTAGGCAAATCAAATTTAGTATACTTCAACGGTAATTTAAGCCATGAAAATTACAAAAACAATGTTACAACTCGTCTATGGTACACTTAAAAATGTAAATTAATAACGCAAAACAAAATGGAAATGACTGTTATAGTACTCATAGTATCGATGACAGTCGGGTTTTCTGTGGATTGGTGAGGTTTAATACAGTGCCCATTTTCAATCAGGGCTTGTGTAAGTTCTTGTATGGTTAGTGGTGGATTAAGGCGCTTGCAAACACGTCGGTCAAGCTGATCCCACACGTGTTCAATAGGAGTCAGGTCAGGACTTTACGCCGGCCATTCCATGACCTAAATTCCACGTTCTTGGAAAAAGTTTCTGGTGATGCCGGCGGTATGTGGCTTTGCATTGTCCTGCATTAGGATGAAATTTTGACCGACGCCATATGCAGCAGGCACCACATGGTCCTCCAAGATGTTTTCGATGTAATTCATTGCATTTAGTCTACCAGAAACCACAACAAGATCAGTTCTGTTGTGTATATTGATTCCAGCCCAAACCATCACATATCCACGACCAAATCTATCCACTTCCTGTATAGTAGCGAATGCGAGTTTTCTCGAATGGTTAGGTGAGAGTGGGGATATTGGCGGTTGCCCTAATTTGCTCACAGATACGTTCCAGAGGGGAACCGCTGATACCCCCACTCCGCCCACCTAACCATTCGAGAAAACTCGCATTCGCTTCAAAAAGATGACGAGAATAGGGTCGGTGGACTCGTCTGTAAACAGTACAAGCGCCCAATGACGAAGTTGCCACTCTCTGTGACCAGAGCCAACCTCATTCGCGCTGCTTTGTGCTGCGGGGTAAGGCTTGGTGCACAGGTCTTCTTGGTTTCAAAGTCGCTTCTTTTAGTCTGTTTCACAGTTTGAGCAGTTTGAGCAGAAATTTCTATTCCGTGTGCTCGTCTTAGGTCGCTTCGGAGGTCTCTTGATGTGGCAGTACGCTGGCGTAGAGAGGAAAGGACAAGAAATCGGTTTTGATTTTGAGTAGTTTTTTGATTTCGACCTTGTCCAGCTCTTCTAACATATTGGCCAGTCTCCGGAAACTGATTCCATAAACGCTGAATAACAGAAGGGAAAACTCGAAGGTCCCTGCTAACAAGTCGAATAGAGTGGCCATGGCCACGCTGACTAAGGGCCACATCACGAACAACTTGTACTTCACTAAGATGCCTCATTTCACTTCTAATGACTTTTCTAATCAACGGAAAATTGACAACTGAATTCATTTGTCATCTTCAGTAGGCTTTCATACGTGAGTTCAAAGCATACTTGTCATTTTTTCCATTTTGTTTTGCGTTATTAATTTACATTTTTAAGTGTAACTTAGCAGTAACTAAGAGTTGTAACATTGTTTTTGTAATTTTCTTTAGTTAAATACAGGGTATTTCAGAAATAACGGCTTACCTTGAAGGAGCATATTCACCAAGGACGGAGAAGCAATTTTGGTCAAATAGCTTATAGTCTATGTCAAAGTTTTAAGTATGTACTAACAAAATTATATTGAAGAATTCGTCTAATGCCGGCCCTGGTAAATAACCGATCGCGCATGACCAAACTACGGTTGCAAACGTCTGTACAGACATTTATCAATTGAAAATTAGAGAGATTTGTACGTATCTAACCCAGAAATGAGATGCGGATTTACAAACATAGTCACAATATTTGTAAATCCGCATCTCATTTCTAAGCCATATCCATCGAAGAAAACAAACCGACTCAACACAGCAACTACGCGTCGCAGTCGATCAACGTTATGTCGCATTCTAGCCATAGAATTGGCATTCATCCGTCTCTGGTACTATACAAATCACTACACTACACCGACACTAAGATTCCACAATCCAAATGATTTTTATTGTTGATAAACCAACAAACAGCTGACCACGCTTGTGTACGTTCATATTAATCTGGCGAATGTAGGTCATAGTCACGCTCAGCGAGAAAGGCTGGAGTGGAGGGAGACCGATATGTTCCTGGCGGCGTTGATTTGTCACCCGTTGCAACACACTGTAGTGGAGTGTATTCGATTTTGTTCCGCTGATCAGGGACGGACTCCGTCTTTCTTTATTAATCTTCTCAAGAATGCGTTAAGTTAGACCATACGTTATTTGACAAAACATGCTTATTACGTCCTTGAGCATATGCTCCTTCAAGGTTAGCCGTTATACATGAAACACCCTGTATATGCCCTTAAAGCATACCAAATTTGATTTTCCTAGAACTATTATTTAAAAAGTTACAGGTTTCGAAAAAAGTGCTCCCCTAATTTTTTTTGGGCGGTGTAGTATATAATTTTTTTAAAAAATACATTAAAAAGAACTATGCCTTATAAAAATTGCACAAATTTTGTAAAATTTTGCAAACATATTTCAATTTTTTTATTGTTTCATGCATTACCTATCACCGAAAATCTGTCCACATACAAAATTTCAACTCGAAATTATATAAACTACATAAAATATCGATTACAACATTTGAACGTAAAAAGCAAACGAGAAGTGAAGTTAAGATAATCGTAGTAAAAATAGCAAATCCCGGCTTTAATATAGAAATTTCGTGTCGCAGCCGGCGATGTACCCGTGAATTCGAACGTAAAAATACATCAATCTCCAGCATACCACCCGGCACACGTAGTACAATGTGCGTAAATGCGCATACGTATCTGGTATTCATCGGTTCCAGCATAGCCCAGTCATTCAGTGCCAAAAAGAAATAATGGAGTTTTTGCTCTGGTCGCAAAAACGCCTTAACTAAACTAAATTACAGATCTGCTAATATCGACGACAGGGATCAGAATCAACAGAAAAGCTCAAGTCATTTTAGAGAAAACATTTTTTATAATATAGGTATTTAGCTCGGTATTTTGGTGTTAGCAAACACCGCCCGACCCTGATGTAAGTAAAGACCCGTTATAAACTAGGACGAACGATCTTTTGTAGGACTTTGGTCCGTGACGACTGCTGGTGCGGGTCAACGATGACAGCGTAGGCTGTGCGAATGTGCGGGGCACATCCGGCGTCGCACCTCGCCTGCCCATTGCGGAAATTACGACACCGCAAGGTCGAGATATAAATGAAAAGGGAAATCGAGACCGCTATTTATCACCATGCGGTCAGTCGGTAGATCAACGACAACGTATGTATATCCTCACGTCGTCATGGTACATCATGCGTGATTTTTACGAATTTATATGAGGAGGACTTGACGTGCGTGATTCTTATTTCAATTCGGTAACCACGGTCAAATTTCTATGTAGATTTCCCGGTCTGTCTGCGAATTTGGCACACGGACAAGTTAGTTGACAGGTTTTTGGTGAATTATACGTAGTTTTATAGTTCTTTGATAATACAATGTACCTTAAATAAAAAAATATGGTAAAGTTATGTTATTTTGCAAATTGGTACTAAAAGTTGATGTTTGTGCAATGTGCAGGTCCTTGCAGATTTCTGGTTTTGTGACTACATTAAAGATGGCTCGATAAGTCCATGACTACACCCGTCTAGCAACTTAAGGCTTTCGTATGCCACATTTGAAAGTTCAGTTGAACATTCTGAACGAACTAAGTAAAAAATTCACCACATGTATTGTGTGCTGGTTTGTGTGCTTTGATACGTTAAAATCAATGTTATAGGTAGGTACTGAAACGTATTTGAGGTAAAACGTTTTTGATGTTCCACTATTTCTGTACATTTTGAAGTTTGGAATCAGGATCTACTCGATGCGAACTTTTAAATCAAAATATGTACTACCGCACTGATGATCTCCTCGTATATCTGACCGTCGATTAACCAGTTTTCTGTTAACCATAATAAACATGCCAATAATTTGTTTTCGATGTGACATTTTCACATGTTTGAAAAAGATTACGAGCAAAATGGATGTACACTTTAAACAATTAATTTAAACAATAAATTTACATCACTCTAGATGCAAAAAAATACGTAATATGTAACTGTTGAATTACATCAAACATAATTTAAAAATACATGCTTTATGTAATACTGCAGTCATTTTATAAAGTTGAAGGAAACTGTGGCAAAACAACTTGGCAACACTCAAACATTGTAAACAACACTGAACCATCGACATAGTATAGAAAGGAAACGCTATGACAACATTTTTCTTATACTGAAAATGGCGTCAGTAGGTGTGGCTTATGGGACTATACGACGGGCGGTCTGCACAGGCCCGGACTAATTATAATTCCTTTTCTGTAACATTGCAGACAGTGCAACATAGCACATATTAACTATATTTGCTTAACTAAAGAAAGTAAAAATATATAATGAACACAAAAATACTCTGCATTAAGGTTATAACAAATAATGTAAAATAAATCTTACATTTGTTTAACTTAATTTAAAATTATTCTTATAAGTGTAACATAAATCTGAATATGAATATGAATGAATAAAATTAGTATTATACATTTTAGAACCTACTGGCTATTAAACAAAGCCATTTTATTAGTTTGATGTCGAAGGCTGGCGGATTTATATATTTTTGTTTTTCTGATGTAACACATTCGAATGTGTGTACCTATTAATAATACTTTTAATTAATAATATTCTGTGACTATGCAACACATCTTGATCGAAACTATGTTTTACTAAACTAGAAAATATATTTGATGCGATTTGGTGATGTTCTGTCTATACCAGTGGTTCCCAAACTTTTTCCTATGGCGCCCCCCTTTTGATATCATGAAATGCTCACGCCCCCCATAATTAAGACAAAAAAGATTTCATAAATATATATATATTATACATTTATTTAACAAAACATAACAAACTACAAAATCGTTAATGTGACGGGTGGTGCTGAATTTCCTTAACGAGATGAGAAATTCTTGGTTCTATATTTGAAAGTGCGCAGCGTAAGTCGCTAGCAACATCAAGCTTGTTTCTTTGTTTGGTTTTAATTCCCATTAAAACAGAAAACCCTTTCTCGCACAAGTAGGTCGTTGAAAAAGGTGTATACAATCTTAAAGCTACTTCCGCGATTATAGGATAGTTTGAATACCATTTTATCCAGAAAGATGTAATTTCTAAATGTTCGAAGTCGCCTTTCGCCGCTGAATCATGTTTCAAGTCGATGGCTTGTTCTTGCATGTGTTCTGGAAGGGTATCAATATCAACATTGAACGGATTACGCGCAAATTTATGTTCTTCATTGTCATATAAATTAGGAAAATACCGTTGAAATTCGTCTAAAAGGCCTTCTAAATGAGACATAATGTCTTTTGTGATTTCTGCATTTGCAGCAATCACACCATTCATTTCATTATCCATTAATGACGAAAATTTCGGAAATGATGTAAAATTGGGGGCCTCAGCTTGCAGACGGCGTTTCCACAGAAGTATTTTTTCTAAAAAAGCTTGGATAGCATCATGATGTGTAATTATGTTTGCTGAAATGTTGCCTTGTAACTTCAAATTCAGCACGTTCAGTGCCTCAAAAATATCAGCTAGATAAGCCAATTTGATTTGAAAAGTTTTATCAGCAAACACTTCACATAACTGATGTTTTTTCTGCTGGTTGAGAAATTGCTGTACTTCCATCCTCAATTCAAAGAGTCTTGTTAGCATGTTTCCTTTTGAAAGCCAGCGTACTTCTGTATGAAATAGCAGTTTTTTGTACTCTGAACCCAAATCTGCGCAAAGAGCTTCAAAAAGCCTCGTGTTTAAGGCACTATTTTTAATAAAATTAACTACTTTAATAGCTATGTTTAATGAATTGTTAAAGTTGTCAGGAAGAGTTTTAGCAGCCAGAGCTTGTCGATGTATGACACAGTGAATTCCAGTTATGTTGGGGTTCTTATCTTTTATTAATTTGATAAATCCAGAACGTGATCCTAGCATTGACGGAGCACCATCTGTGCACACACCAACAAGTTTGTCCCAACAAAGTTCATATTTCTCAATAAAGTCGGAAATTGCCTTCATAACATCAGTAGCTTTTGAAGTAGTTTTTAGTTCATGTGAGAACAGTATCTCTTCCGTCATAGCACCATTATAAATAAATCGCACGTATACCATGAGCTGACAACATTGCGCAACATCAGTGCTTTCATCACACTGAATCGCGAAAAAAGGCGACTTTCGGACAGCTTCCACCGTTTGCAGTTTGATATCTTCTGCCATTTTATCAATACGACGCTTAACTGTATTATCGGAAAGTGAAATTTGTGAAAGTTTTGTTTTGCTTCCGGAATCTAGAAGAACATCAGCAGCTTTTAAAAGGCAAGGTTTAATAAGAGTTTCACCGATAGTATGAGCCTTTTTGCTTTTAGCGATCAGCAGCGCCAGTTTATAAGATGCTTCGACAATTTTTTCGTTTGCTTGAGAAAATTCACCAGTATTGTCCAATTTAATGCGTTTTAAATGATGAACCTTAGCTTCAAAAAATTCCTTTGGTTTGTCTTTTAATGCACCATGTTTTGCAAATAGGTGTCGTTGAAGACGTGTGGGTCTCATACCATCGTTACTAAGAACGTCATAACATATTACGCATTGCGGACAGTCGATATCGTTCTTTACCATCACTGTGAAACCGTACTTGATGTATTCGTCAATGTACTTTCGTTTCTTAGTAGTACTCATAATTAATTAATTAATTAACTGCAAAAATAAATCAATACATTACAAACTAGCATTACGTTCATCCCGAAAGCCACCACACTACACTTTCTTTCTTTAGGTGAAAAATACTTCTAAAAATAGTTAGGTTACATACCTTCAATAATACTTAGATAAAGTGCAAAACATATAACGAAGAGCGAAATCAGTAAAAATATCAACGTAGTAGCCGAAGTTCTAATTCTAATCAATGTCCTGTGCACACGGCGTGACGTCTTTCAGATCTGCAGGTCTAAACTACACCAAACTACACTGGACGGTAAACAGCGAAACAGCAGTGGGTCGTGATGCAGGCCATTATACTTGGCAGTATAAAAAGTTGCATAGCATCTTATGCGTCGGGTACGGTTTACGGCTGGATGCAAACACGGGAAGCGAGACAGGATATTTGCGGCCGGCCTCGATATAAACCTTATTATTATTATTATTATTATTATTATTATTATTATTATATCATCAGCGAGCGCGACATATGCTTTAAAATGGTAACGCAATCAGACCAAACCTGATGCACCAATTCCTAAATTCAACATGAATTTAAATTTTTGTCTAGTAGTATTTTTGTCTGTGCTCTCACGCCCCCCTTAACGTTACTCTACGCCCCCCTAGGGGGGCGCGCCCCCCAGTTTGGGAATCACTGGTCTATACAGATATTCGTCAAATGCTTCGAACAAACAACACTGCACTTTGTCGGCTTCCAGTTACATCGGTCTACTCTACACACTGCATCCATAATTCCTGCTAAGCAGGAATCTTTGGAAACCGACATTTAATTGTTAAATAAACCAAAAATTAAGTCGTACTTCATTGAATACGGGCCTGTCCATTGTCATTTGACTGACATCTAACGTCACGTACCGATGAAATGTAATTCCCGCTGATTTATTGCAACCAGGACCCTTTCTGCTGCGACAGCTTCTCATATCACATACTGTCATGCTAATTAGTTATAAAAAATACTTATAGCGCACTAGAAGCCACTTAAATCTATATAATGTATCGCCTTGTCAATTTGACGTTATGGGACTAACGGACGGTATGATTTGACATAAAGTCATCCCAATTTTAGGCTCATATGACTCCTCTTTTATTTCGTTTATCGTTTATTTATAGTCCGATTTTTTATTTCAAAAGGGGCCCACCTATTGAATTGTTACAGATTTAAATAAGACATTGAAAATAATTTACAATCTTGTATATCACGTTGATGAAATTATCACAAAATACGTCAAATGTTGGCCCGTCAGATCACCAGACTTAATCCATTGTTTTTTCTTTCCTGATGGACAAAAAGGGGTCTCCCGACTTCAAAAACGTTCTAGAATCTAGATGGTCCAAAGCCACGTTACTTAGAAAAATTATTTTCGAATATTCTGGAAGGAAATATTCACCGACATCTTTTCTCCTTTTCCATGTCCTTGTTTCTGTTAGGAAGACTGTTTATGAGGGAAGGATGTTGCCACCAAAGTTTCTTTAAGAATTTATGATTTATTGTACCTTATCCGCAACTTGTATTACGTACGATCGACATAGCTTCCAAGCACATTGAGTCACAAACCGATAAATCACAGAACCGATAGCTCTATTTTAGTCTTTTCGGAAATATTTGCGATCGCAATTGTGAGTCATCACCGCGCCGTCGGCCGTCCGGTAGTAGATGTTTCAACGGCTAACCATGGATATTTACAAAAACAAAGCGCCTCCCTCTCCATGACTGACGCTCGTACTGAGATGGGTTGCTCACTGTTCCATTCAGAGGAAGAGTACCTCTCCAAACTCTCGCAAAACGTAGAATTTTGCCAATAGACGCCAACGGATGTCACTATTTTTAAACGAGCCCTGAGCCCGACGGACATGAATGAATGAACAGCCGGCTGGTCTTCTGACGTCAGCCTATTCCTTGGATGAAGGTGTCCTTATCGAGGCAGATCAGCCTCTCTCTACTAAATACTACGTCGTTTCGTCCGTCGCTGTTCGTTTGTTTTCTCTATTCGACTTCCAATGTTTATCGTTCATGCGTGAAGAATGCTTATTGTCTACGCTTTGGCTTGCTAGAATTCGTGTGTGTCGTAAAGTTGATCCATAATTTCTAACTCAGCTCACCATGAAGACAAGATTACTACATAATATTTATGTACATATGGCAATATGATACATCCGGCAAAGTAATACAACCTCAAACAACAATCTATTCTGTTGTTGAGGATCCATGTAAATATAACCGGGAATGGCTGCCGGATACATTTTTTGTGATTGTGAAACAGAAGCAGGCGCAGGAGATTTTTTTTTTACTAAGATTGTTAGAATTTATATAGCTATTGATAAGTAATATATGTAATTCATAACATTTTGGAAGAAATTACAGAAAAGTAACAGATTTAGCAAAAGTCAAGAAAGTTTTTAATATATTTTCATTTCAAGATGGTTGGAGCCCAATGTTTAACTGACTTAAAGGATTTTCTGGAGTTAGCGTTGCCAGATGTTCAGGATTGCTCCGGAATTTGGTGCCTTGATCAATTTCCAGGAATTGCAGGACATCAATTTACAGTAGTCTTATTTAGCCAATGCCAAATCATTCTGGCCAATAGGGTATTTGACTATTATTATAGGTAAAACTACGAGAGCTGAAGGTGAGTCATCGATTCCAGCTGTTATTTTGCTGATACGTTACAGACCATTCCCGTGCATTAGAAAGAAACAGAGTGCTTTTTCATGCGTCTGTTCTTACGTTTTTAGGCGATGACTCACCTTCAGCTCTCGTAGTTTTACCTATAGAAAACCATCTTAGTGTGTTTATTCCTTCACTCTACATTGTAAATGCATTATTTTTCGTAATTATTTCCTCAATATTTCATAAAAATCAGCGTTAAAAATTGAATCACAAAAAGTCCCGCCAAAAGAATACTTTCTGTTGTATTGACGTCATACGATAGTAGATGTCAAATTGGCCCATATGGTCTGTCCAGGTCTGTCAGCATCGGCATCGTCGCCGTTTGGCAATTGTGTTGTATGATGTGTTGTTTTCACAATTTCTACATAAAAATGTGTTATAAATGGTGTATAAATCCACAATGCAGAAATACGTCCATAAAAACTCCGGATAAACTATTTGTAGCTGTTCCGCAAGATTTGAAACTGCGAAGAAAGTGGTTGGTTCGTAGAAATCCAAATGAAATGAATAGCGGCCAATACAAGTGTTTTTTGTTGTGAAGATTACTACGACATAAGTAAAACTGACTAGAATAAGTTATCTATCGGTTTTTCGAACCAGGTATTATCTGATCTGACAGCTTAAGTTTAGATTTTTTTTTAAACCGTTCGTTCTGTGTTTTGTATTAGATTTGTAATGAATTTCACCGACTCTCATATGTACCATGCCGACAGTTTTCGTTAATGAGTATTAGTGCACACCCGACGTTTGCAACTGATGACGAGATTATAATCTCGAAAGTCGACTATTGCAAGAAACCAAAATAAATAGATTCATCAACTACCACGACCTTTTTATTTATTGACTTAACATTGATGAAAAATGGAAATATTCTTGACTACAAAGTTATGCTTACATGGCACTTTAGTACTATTAAATTCAAACGGGAGAAGCATAAGAGCGCGTTCGGATAATTGGGTAGGGTACGGTGAGAGTGACGCGCTGCATAATAGGCGGACTAACGTCATACGACGTTTATCTGCATATAAGAGAGAGACAGCCGACCCAGGTTATCTGAGCATTGCTCTCCCCATACCCTACCCTGACAAACCGAACGCGCTCTAAGCGTGCTAACGAATGACGTCACTGGAGACTGAGCCAATTACAGCGCGTTTTCAATCACGTGATAGGACGTGAATAAAATTCAATTTTAATTTTGGTTTTTAATAGAAATAACGCATATTTTTTTTTTGAAAAGTAATAACAAATAGTTTTCTTAAGCTGTAATCTATGAGGATGACTATAATACAAGCCATATTTTTAGTACAGTGAAATACCCTATTGCAAAGTTGATTAGCTGGCCGTTTTCTTTCAATTTGACAAAATTCTGGAGACTGACCAAAAGGGGGCGACTAAACAAATTTCAATAAAATGAATAATTGTTGTTTCAAAATGTTATGTATTTCTTATTTAAGTAAGCGAAAATAACAAATTTAATTAAATTAAATATCCACCCTTCTTGATGTTGCAATTCGCATGTCACTGAAGTATACAGTACCTATATCCAATGTTTCTCAGAAAATATTATTCTCCATACAAATCATATATTGGACCAGAACAAAAGAAAACGCAACTACATATTAGATCTTATAAGTTATACACCGGGTAGTTCAGAATGAGTCCTTTAATGTGATGATCCGAAAACTACATACTTAGACTTACTTAGATCTCGTGGTTTTACCTACATATAGATACTAGAAAGAACTCTGGGTTGGAATCACTCAATTCAACACAATTTCTGGGTATGTGTAGCCTGCACTCAGCGTCGGTGATTGGCTTAAGTGGCGGAAAGAGACAAATGTATAATGAAGAAATTTAAAAAAAATATTCGAATTTTGACATACACCCAATAAAAATGGTTCAATTTCCTATACAATAATTTGCAATAATGTTATACAACTAAAATTCTTGTTGAGAATAAATGAGTGGTCTTTCAGTTAACAAGCATAACAGAAGTTAAACATTTTTCACTGCAAATTGGAAACTATTGATGACATACAAGTTTTTCTTTGCGCAAAACTATGTGCTTCAACAAACGTGTTTGATATCATGAAGTATAGCGTGACAAATGAGAAGATGTCGGCGGTGTGCAATACTATATTTAAAGAATGTTGCCTTAAAGATATGAGCGTTAAAAAAATGGGTAATTCGCGAAATAAACTCTATTAGTTTTAATTTAGTAATTTTGGTTTTCAAACTGCCTAGGAGATGTACCTACCTACATATGTTTTTTTACAACTGAGAAGATTTTGTGAAAGCAAACAATTTGATCACATACTATACAGAGTGTGTCATAACGTACGGAGGAGATTGAGTGGGTAGCTAGAGGCGGAAATATAAAGTTTTTCATAATCTTTTTCACCAAAGATCAATAACAAGAAAGCTTCATCAGTTTAAAAATCATATAAATTAACTTTATGAAAACCTCTGTTGTTTTAGGAAATAATTATTTGCTTCGTTTCTATGGAAACACCTCCTACCAAACCCTTTTACCCAACTTGATAAGTTGGAGGAATTGTTCCATAAACCTATTTCTCGTTAATTAAATTTATAGTCCAGGCAACGAATGCCAAAAAAGGCCAATACCAAAAATCATGTATAAGCCACTTTTGGCACAGTTGTAGGGGAAGGTGTCCTGAACAACATACTAAAAGTACCGATGGGTGGGGGTGAAGCTAGGGGGGGGATGTCTTTAAAGGTCCCTTTTTAATTTTTTTGTTCGAAACTGGTAAAAACACTGCCTCTAGCGAAAAAATGTCCATATACTAATTCTATCCACATAAAATAATGAAAAAGGTCCTATACACTTTTTGCCCAGGATGGAGCTATGGAGATTCTCAACACAGTTGGACACAGACTACCCAAATTGGGTGGGGTCCGCTAATTTTTTCTTCTTTTTTAAATTTGTAATGGAAACTGACAAAAGAATTTGCTTTGTGTTTTTTTAACCATATCCCTCAATTTGGCATATTTTGTTTTATCTTTCAAAGCCAGTGGATTATGATTAGAACATGTGTCTACCATCTTCTTGGAACTTAAATATTTATTAGTCTTTCGTCATACACCAGAATTTTATCGTTTATGTGTTCCCTTAATAGTCCATCTTAACTCGCATTTACACCTGGGCAACAGTGAGCATCCTATAGCATACGACATGGTTTCTTATGATTATTATGGTTTTCTACAACAGTATATAGCTGGTCCAATGTAGTTGCCTGTTGCTGTCGCCATCTGTTGCCATGGTCTAAACTAGGCTTTACTCTGGGGCGACATTTTGTATACTTCAAATAAATAAGCTCCATCATTAGAGGCCATAATATACTTATTTCTGGATAAAAATGTATTTACACATTTACTAAATCTATTTGGTACAAAGAAAAAACGAAGAAGAAATTATGATAAGGAAAACTAAAATTTACAAACGTGAATTATTTGAAAGATTGAATAAATCTTTATCAGTATAGACACTAGGGTCTGCCGACAATAGTTTTTTGTTTGAAAATCAGAATTCAAAAACTTCTTGATGAATTATCGAATTGAGTTTTTAGATCTACCGCACGAGGCCAAAGTTTATAATTTTCTACAAAAAAACACATTTTAAATATTTATCTAGTTGAAATAAATATAGCAATACAATCTCTACAGTTGTTGTTGTAAAACACATTATGTTTTGATCAGCTTCACAAAAACGTAAAATTATATCTATGTACCCAACCCAACTCATATTGATAACATAAATGTACCTACTTTGTTGGATATGTATTTACAAAAGAACCTAGAATGCGTCGATTTTAGATTTTTACGATGTTTTACGCAAATATTTGGCTTTATGTCCCGCTTTGCCTTTTTCAAATTCTGGTCACCTTAAGGTGACCGCAAATAGCGAGCGGAGCGAAGCTAAGCTACGGCTTAGAAAAGGACAGATTGCACTAAATTCCATGAGAGCGAGCGTGAGATGTTGATCGGGCCAAGCTACGTTAAGCGATACCGAGCTCGGCTGTGCTGTGCGAAACGAAGTAGAGCGGAGCTGAACGAAGCTGGCATGATTTTACTCATCTTCGCACAGCCTGGCCCAGCTTGGAATCGTTCCGCTCCGCTTTGGTCCGCTGGCGATTTTCTATGACCGGTACTGACTTTTTTCCTGAAAACATGCATTTGCTATTTTTAACACGTGGTTTTAACACTTTTGTTCAGTTGTAAATGTAAGCACTGCAATGGCAAGCGAATTGTACCATGACAACAAAAGAAAGAATAGATTGTGGGAAGTGATTCGTGGTGAATGTTATATAAACACGGTTAAGTAATTTTATATTGTTTATTTATAATTATAAAATTTAAATATCTTTTTGCCATGGAACTTTACCTAAGGGAGAGATAAAAAACCTAGCAAACTCGTGTCGTATTAGAAATGCTTCTTGCCTGGCATTTGCAGGTTGTGGTTGTAAATTGTTCGATTGTCGGTTGGTCTGATCAGTCTCATTGTTGATACCATACAGATAGCAAGCGAAAATTAAACAAATTATATTTAAAGCTGTTTCTAGGGCGGAGGAAGAATATGAACCAGAACAAACGAAGTGATTAGTTCAGTTTAATTCAGTTCCTGGCAGCAGCACGTCCATCTCTCCGTTGATCTATCCGTTGATACAAGCGGACGGTCTTATTTAAATTTATAAAATCTATATAAATTTATATAGCATGCATATTGTTTTTTTTTATCAGAAAGAATAAATTTTATATTTATCGTTTAATGTGCTTTATCTACTTTCCTCAAATAATTAATTAACATCATCAGACTCTCCTAGTGTCTATGCATATACAAAGCAATTTTTGTCTTCAATAAAATTTTAAAATAGGAAATAGATAATGTGAAAGAAATAAAGTACAATACAATAAAATTCAGGTAGTAAATCCTTAGTTTGCTATAATTTTTGTATAATTTGTTCAAGCAGTAGCGCAATGATTTTAAAATTTGTTATTCATTTGTTCCTTTTTATTATGATATAGAAAACGATTATCTCAAAGTCTTCTCCTTATATAAGGCATACAAATAGTGGCACATCAAAAACTTCTAATGGATCATTTTTGCGAATACCTTGTCTATTCCTTTAGTTAGGTATATGTACACATTCAGTTATAAAACATATAAATATAAGTGATATTACCTAAAGCATATAGCAAGTCTTTCTTCTGAGGACACAGGCTTCTTAAAGTTAATGACTTGCTTTTCGATGTCGCACTTTATTATTCCATGTATTTGATTAAAGTCACTTTTACACATCCGAAAATAATTTTTAAATTGTTTGTCATCTAAATCTTTGACCAAAGCATTAAATTCGCCAAATTCGTCATGTTTGCGCAAATGCAAACTCGTCCCTGCTTTTCTCAGCGTTTTACGACGACAGAACACAATACTTTGCATAAAATCTTCAGCACTGGAATCTGATTGGGATTGTAATAACAAATCTAACTTCTCCATTTCTCTCAACCTAGTCAATAAGTGACAAATAGTTTACAGGTCATGCTCCAGTCCGTCCGCTCATGTTTGCTTTGTGTAGATACGTTTCGCATAGCTTTGCTTCGCCCAGCATCGCTCTGCCCAGCTTCATATCGCTCACTATAGCTTCGCTCCGCCCAGCTTAGCTTCGCTCGCAATTTGCGGTCACCTTTACTCATGTACGAACGGAGCCCCCATCGAAGACATCATGTATGATGATGGAAACTATATTTTGAAGAAAATTATACTTCAATATACATCGATATATTGATTTCCAAGTGGAAACCGCGTTGATAATTTTGAACCAGTCCACGTTGCGCACTCTGTTGCAAGAGGCATCTTGAGGACTAAGTATAAAACCAAGTGCTAAGAGGACTGTCACCAGAGCCGGCCCGAGGCGGGTTCAGCGCGTTCCCCGAAACAGCCTCGCAAGGTTACAAGTCAACCCTCCCCCAGACTGAGGCGATTTTGTCGCATCAGTAATACTTTCATAAGAATAAATATTTAAATAAATGGATTATTGTAAGCTGAATAAACAATAATTATTTCAGTACGATTGTCAATAGTGCATGGGTTAATGCACTTAAGTCTAACTTCGAATTTTTGGTGGAAATATTACATTGTCCATGGTTTCCAAAACTTTTGAAAACGCCACCTTTTCAATTTTTATATTCTTCATGTTCGCTATCGTAGTTGTAAAATCCCCTTGAATGTCTTCCTCCAGAGTAAAAATGCAAACAGGCCTAAAAGAGGCGATCTAATTTTCCAAAGCGTTGACCCACAACGAAAAGTTAATGTCTTTGATAAATATTATTTAAACTATTTTAGAGTGGTACATCAATTACTAATTCTCTTGACTTTGAAGATAATCAATATCACAAATTATCCGTTTGTGTAACTCACTATTATAGAATGCTACTATTATTAAAAGCTGCTGCATTAAGTACTATTAAGTTTGTAAGATTGTTGAATTTTATCGAACCATCTGGATATGTAATATTAATTTATGAATTATTGTGTATAAGTTACCAATAATGTCAAATTAGATGCTTAATACCTTTTAAGCTGTTGACGATAGACCTACCGAGTTAAGATATACAGGGTCATGGGCGCTGTTACATATGGGCAGGGAGGGGCGCTTGCCCCCCCCCTGGATTTCGAACCCAACTACCGCTACGCGAAAAACGAAAAAGATAGGAGTGGTCGAGAAATTTGTGATCGATCTTTGATCACAATTGAAGACCGATAAATAGATCTGATCGATAAATCGGTTATTATCATATTCGATGGATCTTTTGATCATAGATCAGGTTGATCTTTTTCATCAGATGGATCTCTCATATCAAACCGAATTGAAAGCTATGTATTTATTTAACAGACAGGTCAGTCGCCGCCCAGCCTGTGTGTAAAATATTTTCGCGGCTAGGCTTGAAAGTTATTAACTAAACGCCTAGCGGGCAATTAGCATCTTTCGTGTCCCCACAAAGATGCAAAAATGACATTTACGTATAGTGAAGGACACGTGAAGGATGAAAAAAAAAATTACTAGATGAGTGATGACTATTCCGATTATTATCGGCTATTGTCACCAATGTCAGTTTTATTAGATATTGCGATATTGCCCTCTCGTAACAGTCGCGAAAGAGCCACAAGATGACAAGATACGGTATCCAAATTTTGCGCTACAGTCCAAAATAAGTATTGTTGTATGCACTTTTATTTGATCGTACTTATTAGTTTCCATTACATCGCAATTTTTGGCACTGCTGAGCAGTTTATCTTAATTACACTGGGTGTTAAACTAATAAGCGTAGAATATATGGATAAGGTATAATAGTCAACTTTTGGTAGTAGATCAAATTTTGATAACGAACTCATGTCCAGATAGACGCCGTTTAGGAACTGCAGAGAGCCGGAATATTGTACCAACTTTAGAAATTGCTTTAGTAAAATAGGTTGTATAAAGTATCATAGAATAACTATTTTAAAATCAAATAATTTAATTTAACGAACTCATGTCCAGATAGACGCCGTTTAGGAACTGCAGAGAGCCGGAATATTGTACCAACTTTAGAAATTGCTTTAGTAAAGTAGGTTATATAAAGTATCATAGAATCGCCTTACAAGTGTTCAAGTATAATAGTAAAATAAAAAGATATTATTTCGTCGTCGATTATCCTAAACACAGAATTTTCAAATTAATCTACTTTTCTCTACATTTAGTCATTATTTCTCGTTAACGGGGTAAATTTTAAAATAATATTGTTGCCTTTTTATTGTTTATCAATTTGTTATTAAGATATTGTATCAGATTCTCGATGACCACGAGCTAGAAATTATTATAGGAAATTAACAACAATGTCTCCTAACGTATTAAAAAGTAATAAAAAGGCTACAATATTGGTTGAAAATTATACAAAATCTTAAATTCTAGAATAAGACTTCAATGATTCAGAAGCAAAATATATTTACAAACAATTATTAATTAAAAATATTAATCCCACAATAATAAACGATATAGAAAGACGGCAAAATGACTTGAAATTCAATGAATATCAATATATAATAAGTAAGTGTTGTCGAGCATACAGGGATCACGACCATGGATGGCTATTAACACACAAAAATGTGAACAAAAACATTTCACTACCTTAAAGCGATAGAGATTTCTCAGAGTGTATGCAAAATAACACAAGACGAAAATGCTGCAAAACAGTAATACTAAAAAAATTTTTGCCCCCCCCCTGGAACATTTTCTAACGGCGCCCATGTACAGGGTGTTCCATTTAAAATCTATTGACATTTAGCAAATCTGCAGTTATTCGGGATAATTCATATTAGAATCGCAAACCAATAATAACTGTCGAAAAGTGCGATACTTTTACTATCTAAAATGAATTCTTTTCTTTCCTTATCTTTACGTCAGAATGATTTTTATGAAAAAAACATTTTTTGACCTTCATTGCACAAAAAAATGTTTTTTTTTGTCCCGCGCATTTGGTAACCGGCCCCGCGCATTTGTTTGAACCCGGCCCCGCAAAAGCTTAGGCCGGCCCTGACTCTCACCATCGTATACACGATTTTTTCCGCTATTTTTCCTGCGTAAAGGGCCCAGTATAGTGTCGCAAAAATGCAATCCGTAACGTGCCGTACCCGACGACGAAATTAGCATTTATAGTGCCGCAATGATCTCAAACAAATTGAGCGCCATCTAGCGGAGAAGTATATATACAACGGCACATAACCTCACATGTCAGTGTTATTGTTGATTGTATTAAGCAGTGGTAGATATAATAAATTATGGACGAAGGGCCTGTTGCAGCAACAATTCATTCTGAAGTCGTTCTCGTTCTGTGTTCTCGTTGCCACAAACTATCAAAATGCTGTCGCCGGTACACGTACTACAGATGGCGCCATACGCGCGCATACGCCGGAAAACGTAAGACATAACACGCAGGAGATGAAATTCGTTGCGGCCGAGCACAAACTTTACGGTTTACGGAGCCTCACTATAATCACGGAGTGGAAATTATGTACATTGATCTTTTTACGTTACGTTATTACGGTGCGGTCACACCACTATACGGACCTTTACCATGCCATATGCATGTTATCCTAAGATCATGTAACAATGGTTGCGTTTAGGTAACCAAGAGGTCTCGCAGCGGCTGGAACTTAGAGCGCAACCTGCTTTTTGCAGCACGCTGTGCTTACCTGAACGCGTGTACTGACATGACAGCGAGTTTTTGTTTCTTCAATTTTGGCATCACGTCTATCAATTTATAAAAATAAATACTTGTATCTGGTTGAATTTTTAATCTTTTGTACTTTCTGCATGTCACGTCTCTATATTCGTAATCGCTTAAAACACAAACTAGTTTCGACTAAAATCTACGTACAAAAACCAATTTTCATTCACGTTGGATCAGCAAATTCCAAGGGGACCAAATTAAACTTGTTGCTGTAGTAAGCCGATTAGCTAACTTTAATCTTTTTGTACAGTTCGGTTCTACACGCGGATTACGCGAGCTTGATCAAGTACGGCTTCCGGCTTGCAACAATCCCGGTATCGCTGGTTCGTGGGTGGTAGGACAATTACGTAATTGGGGTCGTGCCGCCCTCTGTGATCATAGTCGGAAATACTTTAATCATGGTCTATTACAAAATTGAAACACGTAAAACATTGCAATTTCGTCCAGAGATGTTACCTTATGGATGTTCTTTAAAAGCGATTGAATGATTTAAAGATGAAATTTAGTACTGTGTAGTCTTTTTACCTAATTTTTTAAATAAAAATAATGTTTTGCATTTTCTTATGCATTAGCGCAGTGCACATAATTATGTTTCTATTTTAGTAGTTCATTATGCATATTATGATTATCATTTTCTGGTCGAATCAAAACATTTTGACTGACTTTGTTTTTATTTTTGCAGGTATGGGACTGACTTTGGATATAAATTGACGTCAACTTGTTTACAAATCAACCTCAAATCAGCGACAAGATAAGCAGTAATTTTGGAATATTTGTAACGCCAAAATAGATATTATCTATGTAGATGATAGAAGGTTAAAACTATATTTATCCTTGTTTTTGTGGAATTTTTCGATGATACTTCCCAATTTAAAAATGACGGAGAAATCTTGATCAGTTTTCGTGGCAAAATTAAATGGTTGAATTTTGATATTTTAAAATGTAACTCCTCATTTGGGTGGGATGTTACTTTTTCTCGTAAAATTTTCAAATGACAAAGTCAACAAAGTATGCTTCACATGAAAAGTAGACAAGTTACTTTGAAAATACTAGCCTGAGATGTATCAACCCTCAACAGCAGAAAAATGATTTATTTTTTTTATTACATTTTATTCAGCGTTTTAGTTATCTTTTAATCCAGTAACATTCTCAGTTTTTGACCATAATTTTGCCGCCTAGCTCATTGAAAAGTGTCTGCACAATGTTTTGGTCACAAACATCCAGTTTAATTGTTTTTTTTTTCAGTAGAAAATTACAAAAGAAATTTCAAAATATCATGTTATTGTCGATTTATTCAAAACTAAAGATGCTAGATTAAATCCATCAACAAACGCACACCTATTCGCTTGATTGTAATTATGTTGGCGAAGAAAATATCAAAAACATGTCCGTTGTAAATTCGCCAAAAAGAACAATTACTATGGAAACTGAACAACAAATGGTGTCAAAAAGAAAAAAATCATATATTAAACCTGCCCTGTTTAACATTCAAGCCCATTTGATCTTAAAATTAAATTTTTAGGTATGTTTTTTTCCCGTTTTTATGATAATACTTGTTGCCTAGTTAATACATCAAAGAAACAATTAACGCTATTCTTTGTTTATGACTGAAATAAAAGAGAGCGCAACTTAGATTTTAGAGAGCCTTTATTAGAAATAAGATTACCAATTAAATAGGAAACTATTTTCCACGATTAGAAGAAAGTAAAGAATGGGAGGGAAGTGAAAATCTTTTGTTTCGATCGTTTGTTGTAAAATTTCTAATCTTTGAGCCGTTGGACTATTGGTTTTAAAGTATTGTCGATGCCATTTTTTGATATGGACCTAATTGTTTTTCCAAATCCTTAAAAAAGTGCGTACATATCAAATACAAAATTCATCAAAATTCAAATAATGCGAAACCGAAGGAAGAACACAATCGATACCCATTCAATAAAATGTCAATAAATTTGCATATAATGCATAGACATTTGCTATCTGAAAAAATGTATTGCGGAAAAAATATGGGGCACATATTATATGTAATTCTCCAAGCTAGTACCCACTGCTATGCAGTCTATGCACTGAGAAAAGTGTTAATGTGAATTTACAGTACAAATAGTTTTTTGGCCTCCGCGTATCAGTGTAATTGTACATCGCAATTATTGTGTTTTTACATTATCATTGTATATTCCCACTTTGATTTTACAAGAATTTGGCCGGATTATTACACCGATTTTAATGTAATTTTGATATAAATGATATATGGGGTGTAATCAGTGATGTTAAATACCCGGGTATTTATTATCAAGGGTAGGTAATTACCGGGTATTCACCAAAAGTGGGTATTTATAAACATAATATTGTTATTAAAAATAGCAGTAAAATGAAATACTTAATTACTAATTAAAGGTTTTTCTTTTATCACAAAATCAAAAGGTATTCTCGTGTCACAAAATAAAGGTTATTCTTATAAAAATAAAAACCTTTTTAAAACAAAGAATAAAAATATCAGTCTCATCTGACGATATATCAAGAGCAGACATTTCCTTGTCATCATCGTCCATTCAATCGTGCGAATCTTCCATATTTTCTGATTCTGTTATCGAAGAAGATTATTTGTAATCAAGAGTACACACATACATATGTTTTATTTATTCCTTAAAAAAATACAACCGTTTGAAATAATTGCAAAATAATTGCAAAACTGTATATTAAATGACTTAACTTCTTTAGGAATTGATAAACCCAATAAGTCGGCATGAAAGAAACTTTATACTCAGAATGACAATTACTTGTAGAGAAACAAATGTCTAAAAACTTTCATATGTATTTTGTTTTCGTTCATTTGTTTATTTAGTTTATTTTTAACATTTTGAAGTTTTTACTTAAATTTATTTACTTTTAATTTTGTTATGGGTATTGAGTGTGCTCTTTCTTAGTTTTAGCATTGTTTGATATGTAGTTTATTGTTTATTTTTCTTTATTTAGTTAATATTTCAATCGGCTGTAACTTGACATTGTTGACAGAATGACATTTACTATCTAAAAATAATTCTTGCGTGAAAAGAGTGTTACACCCTGTGTCTCTGAAATGTTGTTAAATGGTGTTTTAAGGATAAAAGGGATAAATCCCCAAAATTTAGGTATTTAGTAGGGGTAGTAAATGGTAAAGTAAATAAGTTCCCACCCGCCGGGTATTTACCCGGCCGACTTCACTGGGTATAACGCATAAAAATTTTACCAAAATTTAGGTTTGTCCTCCAAAACTGTTCAAATAAAGATAACAATTGTTTTGCAGTGTGGCATACTACTTTAAACTTATACTAAACTTGTACTCCTATATATTTTACAATTAAACATTGTTACTTACATGATACAGCACTACGCCGCGCCCAATTAATACACTCTATGCAAATTCGCTATTATATTAGTAAAATCACAAAGACCATTGTAATTTTACGATTCTATAAGGTATGCTTCCATTGTATGTTTACTAAAAGATTATTTTAATTGAAATAAAACAGGACTATAGTTATAATATCACACAGATTTGTAAAAAATAATTGGAATTCCGTGCAATACGACTTTTTTTGCAATAGCCTCAGTGTAAACATTCGCCAGCGATGTATCAAAAATCATCTAAAAGCAAATGGTTACGCGCTAAAATAAAAAAAAAATTAATTTCCTATAAGTAAAGTAAATTTCACATCAAAATTCAATCAACGCGTCATTTAAATCCCTCGGCCAGGTTAAGTGCATTACGCATTCGGTATAATTGCAAAGTGACGTTGAAATGGTTTAGCATCGATTTTGTGTCAACCTTTTGCTATTTTATTTATAGAGAGGCGGCAATCTAGCGCTCGCCGCTCGATTAAAACACTTGCCTGCCATGGTCGTCTTTTATTTTTAGAGAGACGCGGATGCTGCGTGCACTGAGTTAGTAGTTTCCCCGCTAGAGGTGCTTCTGACTGCACGTCTCTCATGGTCTGCTAATGGCTGATCCACACGTTCACGTTCATCAGTCTTGCTGCAAGACTGATGAACATGAGGGTTGCCATCAGTCCCGATATTGGCCTACTTGTCCCGACGTCCCTGATAAAGACCTACGTCGTGTTTGGTTTTTTTTTTCGTAATTTTAAAAGACTGTTGTAAATCCTAGCTCCAAACAAACCAGATTTTATTGATGCTTACGCAATAGTGCATAATTATTATTTCAATACATGTTTTTTCAAAAATTGAACACTTAATGGCCTACTTGTGACCAAACCCCTTGATATTAAATAATAAAAAAACAACAAGGGATATTTTACTAGGCATTACCCAAAAACCTGAAATACAAAGATCTACTTATGTATTTGTCAATGATGGCTAGGTGAACTGTCACATAACTGTCATCCACGTAGGTTTGGCAAACTTTGACACTAGTGTTCTATAATGATGACAGTTCGTTCAAATAATGAACGTTCAGAATTGCAATATCATGTATAATGAAAAAGATTTTCCGTTGTAAATAATGGTGGACGAAAAGACTTTTGTACAAAATATTTGTTTCTTTTTCTTAAGATAAATGAAGTATTGACCACCGCCACTCTAGTGACTCACTCTGTAAAAAAGTATAATAGAATGTTAGTAGAAAGTTTTCCGAAAAAAATAATGATATTTATACTTCATCAGAGTCGTGTCAGATAGCAGATATTTTTTGCTTCTCGTATAAAATTATTAATACTGCTGTTTAGAGTACATAGATAAAAGTAATGGAAACATTAATTCATAGGTGTGTCAAGATTAGTTATTATATTATATATTTAATTTTGTATGTAAAATACGAAAAATATTAATCTTTCACAGGACACTTTAGGGGTTTTTAGGTTTATGACATTAGGTTATACTAGGTTTTATTGTTTTCGCCTGCAAAGTCCCAAATTCGTAATGGGAAATTGGGAATTCGAAAACAGTTTTTTTCCGTCGGTTTTTGTGTAAACTGTAATTTGGACAATTATCACCGTGGCGTAAAAACCTAATTCAGAATGTTTGCCTTCAGATTCAGTTTCTACGGAAACACTCCCTCTGTATTGTTATTATTTATATTTTTTAATTTTTTCAACGACTATTGTTCCAATATTGCTGTTTTTGTTTACATTAACTAAGGCTGATGATATGACTATTGGTGGTATAACTATATGGTGATATTATCAACATCAAGGTTAATCGGTTGCGTTGCTTCCAAAGTTCGTACCAGTATCGTCAACTTTATGCTTATCGAAACCTATGCTTAACACGGCAGGATAGGTAGTTACTGTTTATAATCAGGCAGAATCAGTGTTGCCAGGTTACCAGGCTGACCGGCAAAATATCCCCAGATATGATGTCTTTTCCCCCAGAAACTAAAAATTGCAAAAACAAATAGTTTATTCAGTTCAACAAATAAAAGCAAGTTCCCGAAAAAAAGTTAAAATTGCATTTTGGTTCTTAGCTATGCTATTATTAAGTTTACAACATTTGGTATATAAAATTTTGCTGCACTTTGATTTTTTAGAAGCCTTTTGAGTAGATTGCCCCACTTAGTGTCTCCGTGCTTTAGTCTGTTGCGCACTTTTGTTTTATTTAAATTAAATGCGCTGAAAGTGCGATCCACAGCACAACACATTTTTACTTTATCATACTTACATAGTATGATAAAGTATTGTAATCGTGCCAAAAACAAAACTTGAGATTTTAGCGGAAATGTCTTTTTGGGCCCCCTGAACATTTTTGACCAAGATCCAAAAAATGTCTGTGTGTGTGTGTTTGTACCCGTTTTTTTTGTGGCGACGATTCCGGAGGAACTACGAAAAGTATCGGGACGAAACTTCATATTTAGAAGTTTCATGACTAAACTTAGAGCTGAAAAGCTTTTTGTTCAAAAAAGTCCAAAGGAACTGGATGTTTACTCTAAGCATTTTTCAGATGAAAAATGCATAAAATGAGCGGCCATTTCTGTAATTTCGTCAAAATAGTTAACTAATAAATTAAAGTAGAGGAGATTTTATATAATTTATGTCTATGACATTTTTGTAAAATTAATAGTTTAGTTTAGCTGCATGAGTAAATTCTATTTGATTGAGATCGGTGGTGTCTGCATTAATGTAAGACTAGCCAGGATTTGACAGATAATTTCATTCTAATGACAGTAGGTAGTGTCAAGCGCTGATGTTTTGACAATACCTACTGTCAATAGAATAAAGATATCTGTCAAATCCTGGCTAACTAGTTTTATTTTAATGCAGACACACCGATCTCGACCAAATAGAATCTCATGCAGCTAAACTATTAGTATGATAAAGTCATGTGCCTGGCCACATCAAATTTTTTATAAATATTGTCAAATTTTGACATGTTGCGTCAGCATTCTTTGTATTAAAAACTATTTTCCAAATTTGAGCCAAATAGTCAAGTTAAAATATATCATATATGTAACAAAATAGAACAATTCTGTAATAATTCAAATTTCCATTAAATAGAAAAGAAAAAAACAGATTCCCAGATTGTGTAACAAATTATCTCCAAACGGTACTGAAATTCCGAAAAATCCCCAGACCTGGCAACACTGGAGAATAGTTACTGTCCATAATCAGGTCTAAACAAGCACAGTGCTAATTTTGGGTTATTTCAATTTGTGAATACATAAATTTGTACGTCACAGAATTTCTTGGCGGTCAACTATCATTGTTTTACCAAGGACGTGCGTTGCCGTCGTGATATAAATAACAGGACTATTTTCTTCCCAGTCATTTCTCATCTTGTAAATCATATAATAATAATATAATACCTATTTTTCATTCCATCTGGCTAGAAACTTGTTTCCTACGCGGAAAATGCACGAAAAGAATATCAAGAACATCAAAATTCATTGGAATGGATTTTGAGTTGCATATGAAATAATTATTCTTTCTTCTGTCAACCAGACTTACTACACAACAAAAATTGCTCCAAAAAAACTGAAGCAAACACGGAGCAAATTTTCATGGATTTTATTTATTATTTTATTAAATATATCTAACTCTATTAATTATGTACTTATCTGTATTGCAATAATATGATACATGAGACCCGTTATTGAAATATGTAAACACAAACCGTTTTACCAGACGTTATCGGAAACCGATTATGACATCCGACACGTGTTCAGGACTGAAGTTTGTTCAGTAGCTCGTCGTGAATGATTTGAATATTTAATTTAATTTAACGTTTAGTGTCATCTATCCAGCGCCAACTGTTCGCATTATTGATAGAACACTGACGAAGTGAGTTTTAATTTTGAAGAACGACTTTTTATAATCATAACGTATCCAACTGTTTTAGACAGTACTATTTTTGGTTACATTTTTTTATAGCCGCCTTTTATCAGAGATTGCAAAACATGTATAGTATCCTAAAATACTGTAGTTGCACTGATTGACAAGTAGCAAATATGTAGTTTATTTCAACTCGCGTCAATGTTCGCGAAATGTTATAAAGCGGACTTTGCACTTGTCGGTCATCAGTAATTTTGGCCCAGTAGATTATTGATGTTTTTACATGGCTTTATTCCAAACTTTGTTCAATTTGTATTTATTGCCAAGTATGCTGATATTTCAATTAATTGAATTGATGTGGTCACTTTACTGATGCGGTATTTATTGCTGTTTATTTGTTGACATTTAAATCTAATGTTTCCAAACCTCTAAATGGGCCATTACCCAAAATTTGAGTGAAAAAGTGCAAAAGTACAAAGTTTAAGATTTACTTTGTGGTTATTTTGTTACTCATCGTATTTTTTACTAAGTTACTAAGTCAAAAATCTTACAGAAACAACGTATGATTCACAAACAGCATAGAGGTTCGCCTCTATGTGACACTTATAATTGAGGTGAATGTCGTATGTATTTCTGAATCGGTATCGGATACCAGCTTCAGCAATTTTACCTATAACACAGACAATAACGAAAAAACTAGAGCACTTCAGTGCGTCAAAGATCCGAGGTCAAAATTCCGGTAGCATCTCGTTACTCAACACTTGTCAGCGATAATTTCCGTGTTGACAGTATGACCACCTTCTTCATAATAATTCTAGTCTGTGTATTCTATTAACCGTAAGGTCAACTTAACAAAACCGCAAACTGACGATCCAGACCTCCAATCGAACTAGCAGGAATTTGTTCGGCATTGGTTTTCAGCGTTTTCACATTGATCTTTGCTTTTACTTGAATGATATAATATATAACGGATTAAAATAATATATTGAAACAAAAACAGTAGAATAAATAATTTGAAATTAACAAACACTATTAGTCGCAAGCGTTGACAGTTAAACATTTTATTTAAATTTGTTCAGTTTGTAGGAGTGAGTACATAATTAGTATATTATTTGACGAGCACATAACTAAGGATATAAATCGCGAGCATGAAGTTTATACGCGAGCCGTAGGCGACCGTATAAACATGCGATAGTGTTTTAATATTATATTATTTGACGAGCACATAACTAAGGATATAAATCGCGAGCATGAAGTTTATACACATATTTTGGACATAGTTTCAATATTTGAAAACAAAATTAAAAAATATCCGATTACGTTTGAATTTGAAACGATTTCTGTTAACTTGATTGCATATAATACACACAATATAATAATAATAATAAATAACGTCATGTTATATTGACTACAAATTATCAGGTAAACATGCGAGCGATTTATATCCATTGTGTGCGAGTCGAATACGACGTTTTATCTACGACTCATAAATTACATTTTATATCAATTCTTTTAAATGTATTTGTCAATGGTGGCGAGGCGAAATGTTAAATAACTGTCATCCACGTAGGTTTAGACTGACTTTGACAGTACATTCGTATAAAGATGACAGTTCGTTCAAATAATGAAGTCATTATTTGAACGAACTGTCATTAATATAGAACGCTAGTGTCATTATAATCATTGGCGTGTATCATGATGGGGATTATATAGTCATAGATACGTATGCAATGAACTTATTATATGTGAGTCGTAGATAAAGACATTAATAATAGTTATGTAAGCAACAAGTATATTAAAAAGAATGATTACTGATCGAGACTGTTTAACGCACGAGCGATTAGCGAGTGGGTTAATTGCCGAGATCATTAATCGCCGTTTAATATTCGTGTTGGTTACAAAATTTTTTCGTCGATCGTATTCTTCTGGCGACGTCTACATAGATTTTATTCGTTGATGTCGTTTGCGGTTATATACCATTTATGTAATTTGACACTGACAGTTCTGGACTGTGTACCTGGATAACGGAATGTTTTGATTGGATGGTTTTATTTTACGTATGTTCGATTAGGGTAAATATTGCCAATTTATAATATAATATAATATTTTCTTATATTATTGAATTGTCCATCACGAGTGATAATTGAAACTCTAGGTACCTACGTATAAATAAGCATAAATATAAAATATATTTTGAAAAGACAATATTAAACATTTAACAAACTGTTTTAACATAAATGAAAAAAAGCATTCTATAGCATCATAAAAGTGTATAACATTGTACATATGTTATGAGATTATAGATCATAGGTGTATGCGATATAGATCATATCTTACACACTCAAACATAAACAAAAGATTTATTCTACATTATCAAGTTTCAGAGAGGTGGTATTTCATGCATTACATTTTTATTTGATGTTGCATAATCCCCCTTTCTGAAACGGAGCGAAAACATAACTGAAACTTAAAGTTAAGCATAAAACTACATATTATTTAGCCATAAACAACAATTGAAGATGTTAAATGCAAAAGGGTTAAGTGCTGTTTTTTATGTCCAAAATAGTGTGACATAGGATTTACACTTTAATCCCTTTTCTCTTGAATTTATAAACGTACGTATGTACATACACGAACCTATAGGAAATACATGTACTTAAAAAGTTTTAGACTGATTGGTATACACTAGGGATGTTCCGATACACCTTGCTGTACCGGTATCGCGTATCGTATTGTATCGTATCAAATGTACCGGTTCTGTACCATACCGGAGCACAAAGTACCGGTACATCGGTACCGGTACATTTTTTAAGTCGTAATTCCGAATAAAAAAAAATATTTTGCGTAGCGGCAGATACCTACACACATTGAAATAAAATAATGTACTTGAAGTAGTCCATATTCAAAGGTGTAGTTTCATATAATTACAATAAAAAACCTCTTTGGCCTTTGCAGATTGTTTATTTCGATACCGGTTTCGATCAAAGATCATCATCAGCTTAAAATCTACAATTATAATTACATCACTCAAGGTCATAAATTATAAAATTTAAAAACATTACATACACAATAGAAAAACTATAACTTACGTCAAGTAATCCAAAGCCGTATAAGTTACTTAGAGAAATAAACAATCTGCAAAGGCCAAAGAGTTCTTTTATTGTAATTATATGAAAAAAATAATGTACAGTAGAATAAATATGATGCGGTTTTTATTAAATATTTGAAACTTTCTTTCTCTGTAGTGCTTAAGGTAGATTATCTTTTGCTATCATATGTATTATATACTATTGCATTGGTCCTATTGGCTGCTTTTTTTGCCTCCTACATAAAACGTAACAAAATAGTTTATATGGTCGCAATGCAAGTGCAGCACCGATTATCCGATATCTATCATATAATTCTATTATTTTTTTGTTATTGTAGAAAAGGATTACAAATGTTTCACAATGCTGAAAAATGAGATCATTCATTATACTGTATTTTCAGCCAGAGTTGGCATGTGCATTTATTATCAATAGGATGTTCATAATATATGCCAATTGATAGATGTCAAGTACCGCAAAAATTTAACAATTGTCAAAATAACACTGGACAACTCTCGCCTTAAAAGTATAGGAATATGTAAAGTATCGTACCACCCATGATATAGGAACTACTTGATTCACCATGGCACCACCAGTGTTTTCCAAAAATTAATGGGCTTTTTAATTATGATTTTGTACAAAATATATAAATGCATTATCAATGTATTTTTCCGAACAAAATATTAAACGCTGCTATATTATCACATACGGAACTATTTGTTTCACCATGGTACCACCCACAGAACCATCAGTGTTTTCTTTGTTTCTAATCTGTATGTTGGATGCCCCCGCTGAATGTGTTTTTTTTTTCATGTTTGTCGTAAATTCCGCAATTTTAACGTCAGTGTTACAAAGTTCGCATTTTCCACCCAACTTGTTTTAATAAACACTTTCCATATCCTACTCGACGAACGTGGCATGTTTTTTGTATGTATTTCGCTTGTAAAAAGCACTATTGCTAACGGATTTAATGACTTTCGCACTCAAAGATTTGCACACCAAAGTTAGGTTAAATTTTAGTCGGAATTTCCCTGATCGTTTACTGACACTGTAAAAGAACACAAATACAAATTCCTTCATTGTAATCACTGTCACTTGTAAAATAAACTTATATTGGTTTGCCGCTAGAGTACGCTAGTTGTTGGCAACAACAAATATCGCGATACAATATCGTCCAAAAACGTATCGTATCGTACCGTATTGGATGCTATAGAACCGGTACAAAATATCGGGTATCGGAATATAAAGTACCGGTACTTAGAAATATCGTATCGTATCGAACATCCCTAGTATACACTGACACCTTATATAAAAATATGTGTATACCTCACTAGTTCAACTGTCCAAGGTGTAAGCATTTTTAATTCCTTTGAGATATCGTCCATATCATCTATCTAAAAACCAATACATTTTATTAGACTAATAAAAAGCATATTTCCAATTCCATTCTTATCCGCAATTTTATAAGATTCTCTTTAAAATGTTTTGCAATAATCAATAAGGCTTGCTTTTCATTGTGATGTTGACAAAAGAATTCTAAACCACGTATATCACTATATGAATTTCAAATGTTTTTCATAATTTATCACGGTTTTAAACTCCAAAGTGAATAAATTGCAGCTCAACGGCATGTTTGATGCTAAACCGTACCCTTACCTCATCGTCTAAACTGAAAACACAATCACAATCGCTACAATATTAGATTAGAAATCTTTACACCCCATAGCAATCAAATAACAGATGAGGTTTACTGTAGAAGCTTACGCAACAAGCCAACATAACATCGACTGTGCGACCGGAAGCACTTGTCTATCCCCGTGATCATACGTATGTGCGCAATGATACTGCGCATAATAGTTTACATTAAGACTACTGTACGAAAGCGCTTTGGTTGCGATTTTGCATGTGTGATTGTAACAATACAGTCAACTTTGTAAAATGATGCAGTATTACATAACACATGTATTTTTACATTATGTTTGATGTAATTCATTAGTTACATGAATTATAGTGTTTTTTTGCATCTATAGTGATGTAAAATATCATTTATTTTGTACAGTATATATATACAGGCTGTACCTAAATATCATGTAAATACGAAAAGGGGTAATTCTTTGGCTTATTTAATTACTAAAAATTCATATAAACATAGGTCCGTTTACCAATTATTTAATTTATTATTTTATTTAATTTACCGTTTACCAATTATTTAAAAAAATTTAATTTCATCTAGCGAAACACCTTTTATTTTTTTTTCTCGATAACGGTGGTAAATACGAAAAAGCTACAAGAAATTAAAATGCTTCAGAACAAAACAAAAAATGCATTTTGTATTTTAGAATCCACCAGCGGCGCACCGAAAAAAAGTTCATGGGGAGAAAAGGGGGCATGACCCCTGAAAAAATATTTCCCTGTAGATTCTTAAAACCATTTGGTATGCCGAATGATGTAAGTCCTACAGCGTAAGCTATAATTCCAAATTAGAGCTAAATATCTCAAAAACTACAAGAGCTATAAAGACAAAACAAAAAAAATCTTGCAATTTCAACACCCTGTAGATCGGCAACGAAGCGTTTGCGGACCAATGTTTATATGAATTTTTAGTCATTAAATAAGCCAAAGAATTACCCCTTTTCGTATTTACATGATATTTAGGATCACCCTGTATATACAGGGTGAGTTATTAGTATCCCGGCGGTCGATAGTTAATAAATCGTTTGAGAAAGAAAAAATATTTTATATAGAAGTTGTTTGACTCATTAGTTTCTATAACGTAAAAATATTTTCATTTATACAGGGTGTTGCATTTAGGTGTGACGGAAAGTATGTACATTTTTTTAAATGGAACGCCTGTATATTTTATTATATTATGAATACTACTAAATTTGTTTATCCTACCGTGTATGTTGCTAAGTCACAGCGTTAATAGTTCCAGGGATATTCAACTGTTTTTCCAAAATATGCCCGTTGCAGGATCTTTTTAAAAGCTATGTAAAAACGACATTTTTGCCGATCTTGCCTTTAAACTGTGTGAGACAATAGTGCAAGCCAGTGGGTAGATGATAGTATCCAAAGATGTTAGATACACTATACAGGGTGTTCATAGAACTAAATTTTGATGTTTTTCAAATGGCTTTTTCTTGAGTTTTTTAAATGGAACAGCCTGTATAATATGTGTTGGCTGTAATAACCCTTTAGTTCGCTCCAATTTACATCAAGTATGTTATACACCAAATGTTAATATTTTTTGTGATATTTGCAATTTAACGAAAATATAATGCAAGTAAATTTTAATATTGCTGTGAATAATGTATTTGGTAGTTTGATGTAAAGTCTTCAAGTGGCGATAGAAGAGAAACGATTTAACCAGCTTGAAACTTGTACAAAGTATTACCGTTAACAATTTTATATGAAATTTATAAATTGTACGGTTGACTGCTCTCTCAATTGGGAGAGCAGTCAACCGGAAATTGGAGGGGTCCTGGTTCAAATCCAGGCGGAGGTGCTTTTTCCAAAAATTATCCTCACCTGGATTAATTATCATTCGCTTCTTTAGTTGATTCTACATTACTGACGAGTTACGTAATTAACCATTTTCCCTTGAATTTATTCATCTGTATGAGCTTTTAGCAATAAACATTTAGCGATTCCTAGTTACCAAACTTCCATCTATCCCCAATAGGTGTCACGACGGGTTTGTTTAATTCGAAATTCGGCTTGCAAATCCTGAAGTGACAAATAAAACCTATAAATTTCCACTACCTCTGTAGCTCAATTGGGAGAGCAGTCAACCGGAAATTGGAGGGGTCCTGGTTCAAATCCAGGCGGAGGTGCTTTTTCCAAAAATTATCCTCACCTGGATTAATTATCATTCGCTTCTTTAGTTGATTATATATATATATATATATATATATATATATATATATATATATATATATATATATATATATATATATATATATTAATAAACTTTAGTCGGGTGTCGATCCAATAAAACTCCACTACAACTTACTTTCAATCTTTGCTATATTTCGAATCGTATTTGATTCTTCTTCAAGCAATCTATAAAATACACAGTCCCGAATTAACAACAATTTGCCATGAAAAACAAAAAAAAATGGTCTTAAATATAAACATACACTTACGATTATGTAAATTTGGTAGACTGGCATCAGAGGCATCTTTGCATTCATCTGGATGGAATTGTACATTACATTTTAAAACAACAAAACACACACTTTAAACACACACCTAGCCCAATAATCAAGTATAAGAAAATTACCATGGTGCCGGGATTGACACACACTCTTAAGCATGTATTGACGCGCTCACTACCCGAAAATATAAAGATCGCTCAGCATTATCCCAATAAGGTTGGAAGGTTTTTTTCTCGTATTAAGGACCAAGATCCGGTGTGGTACAAATCAAACGTGATTTATAAGATTTGTTGTCGGGATTGTGAAGGGAAATATGTGGGCATTACTAAAAATTGGCTAAAAGTCAGAGTTAGCTTACATAAGAGTGATTGTCGAACAGGTAAAACTAGATGTGCCCTAGCTTCACACAGTCTTAATAAGGATCACTCGTTTGACTTTGAGAACATAAAAATTTTGGACACTGAGACTCATTATAATAACCGTTTATTCCTTGAGATGTACCACATAAATTCAACAGAGAACTGTATAAATTTTAAAACTGACCTGGAGGGATTGAGTAATATATATTCTTAATATTTTCTTATATATTTTTAGTGTGTGTTTTGTTGTTTTAAAATGTAATGTACAATTCCATCCAGATGAATGCAAAGATGCCTCTGATGCCAGTCTACCAAATTTACATAATTGTAAGTGTATGTTTATATTTAAGACCATTTTTTTCTGTTTTTCATGGCAAATTGTTGTTAATTCGGGACTGTGTATTTTATAGATTGCTTGAAGAAGAATCAAATACGATTCGAAATATAGCAAAGATTGAAAGTAAGTTGTAGTGGAGTTTTATTGGATCGACACCCGACTAAAGTTTATTAATATTATTATCTTCGATCGACGATTTTTGAACAAATTTTATATATATATATATATATATATATAAGGATATAGTAGACATATATATATATATATATATATAAGGATATAGTAGACATATATATATATATATATATATATATATATATATATATATATATATATATATATATATATATATATATATATAAGGATATAGTAGACATATATATATATATATATATATATATATATATATATATATATATATATATATAAGGATATAGTAGACATATATATATATATATATATATATATATATATATATATATATATATATATATAAGGATATAGTAGACATATATATATATATATATATATATATATAAGGATATAGTAGACATATATATATATATATATATATATAAGGATATAGTAGACACGTGTCTACAGTTGCTTCTTCGATCTTCGTATGACGGAATTGCCCGACAAAAACCTATATAAATATAAAACCCTATATATATATATATATATATATATATATATATATATATATATATATATATATATATATATATATATAATAAGAAAATATCACACAAATGGCAACTGAATTGAAAAGAGCATACCAGAGTTCCCCTTTTTTCGATATATTGAGTTGTTGGATAATGTAGTACTTTATCATCGATTCTTAAATTGAGAAATTAAGTATTATAGCGACCCTATGGTTACTCTCAATGAAAATTATAAACAGTAATAGTATAATTGTTATAATTATTCCAAAAGTCCATTAAAATACCAACATCGGTAATTATATTGACTCTTTTGAAAAATTGTAATGATTGTGAACTTATCTTGAAATCGTCCTTAGTTTCCCAAATATCTTCAAAGTTAAAAGTTTAACGACTTATCCGTTGTAATTATAATTTCTGTTAATTGTACCCCATTTAGAATGCTTTTTTAAACTATACCTCTACTTAGGCTCGTTGATTTTGGCATATTTTATTCGAACACAAAAATCGTAAATGTGTTGACAGCAAGGTAAATATAAACACTTCTTTTCCGACACCAAATTTCTGATTTAGCACATGAAAAGTGCCACTTATGTTTTCAAATTTTTATTTTTATTAAATTATATAGTATAATTATTAATATATAATTATATAACATAGTATTTTCGGAATAGCTGAAATATACGTGAAATCCGTGTGTGCCCAAAATCTGACGAATCACTAATCTGTTATTTTATCTATGCGTCGAGTGCCAGCTCAAATCCCAATTTATGACGGATTTCTGTCTACATTATTTATGCAAATATTTAAACGGTCCACATTTAATATTACCGTGCTTATTTCCGCGGCGATAAAAATCTCCGCAATTTTGGTCTATATGTCAAATGTTTGCTTATACAGATAATATCAACATGGTATTCTTAATTGCTCAGTTATTGCCACGATACGGTTATCTTTTTAATTCACGAATGGACACATACAGTTCGTCCGACTAAAGAGTGTAACACTCTTATGTATTCTTTTCGTTTTTATCTGATTTTTTTTTAAATGGAACAGAACATTCCAAAGCATTTGGAAAAAATAATATAGACAAACTGTTATTACATACTGCGGGACACTGTGTATGTGTTTTAATATGACATTTGTACAGTGTAGAAAAAAAAGGGTACAGATTTTCAATTACTCGTATTTCCAATAATATTTAGTAAAATTAAGTATTTCTTTAAAAAAAAGAATTGCCTACATCGTGGAGATTGGAAATATACCAAATGCGCAATAATACAGTGTTGCCAGATTAGGGGATTTTTCCCCAAAAGTGGGGGATTTTTAGGCGCTTGGGGGAAGTTTTGAGGGTATACAATGCCAGTTTTTTGGGGGTATTCTATTATCAATTTATTTATATTTTATTGATAACTAATTTCCATCCACAGACTGTTTCCACACTAAGTTGAGGATTTAGGGGATTTTTATCCTTCATTCCTTTTTGGGGGATTTTTTTTTCGTTTGATTTCTGATTGAAACATTGAAACTCTTATCTCCCCCCCCCCCCCCGAACCAGCTTCTCCGAAAAGGTAGAAAAAATTGAGGGATTTTGTTGCCGAAACGGTTGTTTTTGGGGGAATTTTAACTGTTAATTGAGGGAAATCGTAAAATCTATCTGGAAAAACTGCAATAATAGATCAGTCCAATGTTGTTACTTTATGTGTGGGGTGGGTACGCAACATTTTTGATAATCAGGCCAATTCTGTAACGCAGTTGTTACATAGCAAGTTGCTATGTAGCAATCATGTTAACAACTTTCGTTAATCACCTTGTTAACCACTTTAATAAGATTTCGCATTCTATATTGGAAAAATTAACCACTTGTTAAGAATCATGCGGTTAACAACAGTGGTTAGCTCTGATGGTCATGCGCATTCCGTACAAAACATTCAATTAATTGATCAGTACCCTTCGATGTGCTGTGTACAGCCGAAGAAAATAAGATCTTTACATGACTGCAGCTAGCCTACACCAAACGTAGGTCGGAGATTGTCGGTCGTCGGATACCTACCTGATAAAGTTATAAAGCCAAAGGGTCACTTTTGTTTCGTTTCGTTTCATTTTTCTCTATGTATGGAATGAAATCGAATTTCGTCTATTTTTATATGTTTCCGATATCCGAAACTGACAATAGTGCATTGTAATATTGAATGTATTTTAAAATACACAGTAAATTAATTCTTATTGTAAGTACGTTTACCGACAGCTTCAGTCGGTATACTCCTGTTATAGTTCTAAACGTCGTATCTGCAAATTTGTTGAATATTGTGTTAAGCACATTTTTAAGTCCTTGATCATCAGGGCGCCGCCGGCCGGCGTATGCCTGAAACACAAAACCGTAAATAATTTTTAAAAGATTTCTACAATTTTGCATATAACTGAAAATCTTATTTGTTCCGGTTTCTACTTTGCTGCAGATATGCCCTTTAGAACTGTTGTTCAGCATTTTAGTTTAATTATAAAAATGTTGTTATTTTTTGTTTATTTAAATTATATTTTGACGTTCTATAATAGCATCCATATGCATTTTGTTATGTGTGATATGTAAGGAGAGGATTTACAATCCAATATGAATGATATCACATCAGAATAATATGTCGATAACTTTCAAAAAATTGTAAAATTAAAATTTATTTAAACTTCAATCTATTATGTTAGTTAATTTATTATCATTATATTGTTATTTACCTTAATATTAATTAATTGAATTTTATTATTTATTATGTAAGGTATGGAAACGACAAAATCTCTGGAACGGATTGCTATTTTAAAAATCGTCCAACTTGTCAATTTGTAATTATCAAAATATACATAAATATACATAGCTATATTAAATTTAATGTCCAACCTTCAATTGCTTTTATCTATGACGTCATCGATAGTTTTTTAATGGCCATTCCCTTTTTTCTTACTGATTTTGATATATGTACCGCTTAATTGTCTCGATATAATACATTTATAATCTTGTGTAATAAAATTTACTCAAAATTATAAGAAATTGATAACATATTTTGTGAGTGGCCTGTGAATATGGTAAGGATTATTTGCATGTTTTATGTTTGATTTTCCAAGTATTCAATTTCGATTTTTGTGGAAAGGACGAGCAGTCAATTCATCGCTAATTTCTTTTTTGTAATGGATTTTGTTTGTTTTCTTAGTGCAACAAATTGACGATACATATGTTCTGTGTTTAGATTGTCATAAATGTATCATTTTCTAAAACAGCAGGTCGTACCAAACTCAACAAATATGAAATAAAGGCACTCTAAATTTATATCACCTCCAACCTAACAGAACACTTTTCTTATTTAATACATGCTTATGTTATTACTATATTATTAAATGTTTGTTTTTATATTATTACATATATTTATTTCAAGTTATTACATATATTATATTTTACTGTTATATATCTACCTATTATTTTTATCTATACTATTCTCATTTTATATTTATATTATTTTTGTTGTATACATAATTATATGCATAAATAAAATATATAATATCCATATAAGTGAATTTTTTTGTAGTTTACGGAGTTGCCATTTTTCAATTACTTATCATAACTTAAATTAAATAAATATAACATTTTTTTAGATAAAAGTATATTATCTCGGTCTGCGACGAAGTAGAAACCGAGTTAGATTTTTTTCACTTACATAAAATCCCTATCTGGGATTACCTTCCTTTAAAAATTATTGACAGCGGATATCCGATGTAGTAATCGGTTTGCCTTTAGACGACGTAGCCATGATGATAAAGTATTTTAATATGTGCCTAATTCAAATTTTTATAATTATAACTAACGTTACTATGTATTTGAGTATAAATCAAATAATATTGCAATTGCAAATCGAAACAAAAATATTAACGAATAACAATCTTTAGCTGAGCGACAGTTTCGCTCGTTCCAAATATCGAAAATATATTATATTAATACGAAACTCAATTTCATGCCATCTATATACAGAAAACTTAAAATGAAATGAAACAGAAGTAACCCTTCTGTTTTATGGCTTTAGCAGGTATATACGACGACCGACAATCTCCGACCTACGCTTGGTGTCGGCTTGCCGCGCTCATGTAAAGATCTTTTTTTCTTCGGCTGTACATACACAACTTGAAAATGAATAATGAATAGGAGTATGTGCGAGAGTAGAACTTTATTCACAAAAATAAAGTTCTTTTGCGACACACTCAACTCCGTACGGAAGCCGGTAACCTCGAGGAATTGTGGAAACAATTTGCGCAAAAATTAATTTTTGTGCATTCCAGTAGTTGTGGTTAAAAGTTTTAAAGGTTAACTCGTTTATTGGATACTAATTTAATTCTTGAACAATGAGCATTTAATTTAACTGTGGTAATCTTTCCACTGTACATTTAATAAATTTACCAAACTTGTTTTAATAGGCGACGAATACAAAACTGTATTTGGCTATAACATTATTTTTTACTTGTATAGATATACTTCCTAGGTAAGAGCCAAATGAAGTATCCCTTAAGTTCCTTCTGGCAGTTGTTGAGCAACCTCTAAAATAAAAATATAAATTAATTCAAAAAGTAAAAATAAAATGAACCACCTGTCATGTAAATCTTTTATTTCATTTACCACTTGTTTATTTACGATACATATACCATAAACCAAATGTTAAAGACTTGAAGATTGTTTAGCAGCACGTCCCTCTCCCTATCGGTTGCTACGTAGTTAATAGTCACTCAGTTCGTCACTCAACTGGTGACAAACTATTCAACCACTGGATCAGTTACAGAATACCATTTTATATTTTAACAACGTTGCTAAGAAATTTAACTACTTCCTACGTAACAACTGCGTTACAGAATTGGCCTGATTACCAAAAATACTATACAAAAACTAACATAACTTTGGATTGAAACGTGTTGTTATATTGCGAATATGGCATCTTTTCAATCTTCAGAATATAGGCAATTTGTTTTTCAAAGAAATATTAGAATAGAGTAAATATTATTGGAAATACGAGTAATTACAATTTTGTTCCGTTTGTTTTTTGGCCAGTGTAAAGTGTAGATATATTAACCGAACATAACCCGTGTCACGAAAAAATGTGGTATCGGCAGTACAAATTGTTTCAGTGCGCATACTCACAGGTATTCATAACAACGGGCTCAAGTTTCAACAACAACAAGACATTGAAGTATTTGCTGATATGGCGTAACCGATACGAATTTTACGATTCGCATTGTTGAACGGTAATTATCCGTTATTGCTATAATTGCGATAATATTGTGTTTATACGTTGAAAGTGAGGTGTTAGACATTTTGCGACAGACAGTCAATATTTTCGTATTATTATGTGTACACTACAACTACTCCATACGAAAGATTACAACTACTCCATAGGAAAGGTTGATGTTTATACGAGAATTACTTAATTTATTCTATTGCATTGGTTTTTGTTATATTTTCATTTTTATTTTATAGAAACGCAAAACTGTAACGACGATATAAGTCAATAATTGTATAGTTATGAGAGTAATGGAGAAATAATATAGTCGTAGATATTTTATTTCCTGTTTGCAAATGCATTTTGAAGAAGGAAAATTTGCATATCGCTGGGGTAGAGGCAAAAGTCACTAACTAATATCACAGATAATATAATAAAATGAAATAGTATTATGTTGTGTATTTTGACTTGAGCTGGACGTGTTGAGTTTTACATGTATTATTTATATTATTATATTTTGATTATCAGATAGTATTTGCTTTGGTTTAATGAAATACATAAAATTATATGCTTTAAACAACACTTGCCTATTTTAAACTGAGAGACATATTGGACATATCTCTTAATATTTCTTAAATGTTGTATTTGTATGTTAAATTTAACCAATACAGAGTTGCTGTTATAAAATAAACTCCTCTATTAGCCTACAAAAAAAGTAATTATCATTGGAAATAATTGACTAATAGATTTTTGCGGTTTTCTCAAAATTCATTTCAAAGGACGTGTCGAAAATACTTAAAATACTGAAAGCAAGGGAAACGCATAAAATCGTACTATCTTTATAGACATCTGTCAAATGAAAATAGGCAGTAGATAAGCAGGCTAAACGGATAAACGGATAAACAGGATAAACGGACCTATTCTATAAAAATAGTTGCTAACTAACCACTTGGAAACGTCGTTAAGTTTCATAGCAACAATTATTGGCAACAAATTTTGCTAAGAAATTTAATCACGTATCCAAATGGTTAGTTAGCAACTTTTTTTTATAGAATCGGACTGATTAACAGCTTCGTGACATCCAGAATCCCCAGAAATACACAAAGAGATCTAACTTTTATAATTCTATATTATCCAAATCAGCAGGTAAATTAAACTAGTTGTCTAGTAAAAAGTAACTGAAACTTAAAAAGTTTCACTCAGTTCAAACAAAACAACTCTGCCATATGTGAACATAAACTGGTTTACATAGTATTCACTTTAAATAATTTTCGATGTACTGTTTTTTTTCTATTTGTTTTTATCAAGAATCAATTTATAATATTTGGATAGGTTGATGTCTGATCTATCGTTCACCGCTTTTTTATTTTTTAAGATTTTAATTGTCTCCACACTTTGCTTTTAAGTTATTTACCTTTTTTAGCACACTCACTTCTTTGAAATCAAACTGATGTCCAGTTTCTTCCTGATGTTTCTTGAGTGTCGTTATGTTTTTTGCGTATTTATGACTTTTTAACCTTTCTTCTAGTTCTGTTTGCCCTATATAAACTTTATCACAATTGCAACAAAGAATTTCATATATATTATAGACAGTGAGATTGTTTAAGAAGAGGCGTTGAAGCTTTTAATTTGGTGTACATCTTTGAGAGGTTATTAGTGTTTTTGTGAGCAATTTTCAAGTTAAACGGTTTCACAATGTGCCCTATTTTTTCTGACAGATTCCTGACGTACGGTAGTGCTACGTATTTTGTTGTATCTGGTTCAGGAGGTTGCATCGTGTTTCTCATGCTGTTGTAAATTGCTATTCGGCTATTAATTGTCTTTCTAATGAGATTTCCTGCATAGTTGTTTTTGTACAAAATATCTTTAAGTTTGTGTATTGTTTCTCTATGGTAATAGGGTATTCCGGTGTTTTTTAAATTGTCATTTTTTACAAAGTATGGGTGCTACTGTTTGCTACTTCGCGAGTAAAATATCAAACATTGTTTTAAATTAAGAGAAATCATTGATTGAAGTTTGAATTAGGATTGTCTTTGTGACGTCACAAAGACCGCTCAAAGTGAGCGACTTGACAACGTTGCTATATCTAGGGTGCACGTAGTAAATTTTTGTCTTCTGTTGTGTCTACGTTTAGAATCGCTCATTTGTTGACACCTGCTTTGGTTATTGAGGTTATATCAAACACTTGTTCAAAATGTATAAACTCCAACGCCGACATTGTTCTGTGCCGGGCTGTAACAGCAGTAGAACAGTAACTCCTGATAAGATTTTCTTTACATTGCCGACTAGCGAGACGAGAGATGTTTGGCTTCAAGTTTCAATGAACAAATCATCTCTCAAAAAAGTTACCTTTATTCGTTGTCAAACAACAGGGTCGCCAACCATCAACTTAGCCTATCAGCTGTTCGAGAACTGTCCGCTGTTGCCACCGCTACTAGGGATCGGTAATCATCGTGTATTTCCGAGGGTGGTCGGTGAATTCAAACGAAATGCACTTTTAATTGCAATTATATCATAGAAACACTAAATCAAAAAGCTCATAGCTTAACTTTATGAATCCTCATAAATTGTACAATAGGTTAAACCGAATATCTGCTTAAATTTTGACATGACCGGAATACCCTATTAGGACTTGTAAGTTTAATAGCGCGATCAGAAAGACCTCTAATAACACTTATCTTGTAAGTTTGTGGTTGTACGGAGTTGTAGTTGAGGTATCTGTGAGACGACGCGACGTAGGCTTTGTATACCATTTTGTAACAATCTTGCTATTTTTTTGTATTAGAGTCATGTCTAGGAAGTTAATTACATGGTTGTTGTTTACTTCCATTGTAATTTGAAGTTTACCGTTGTAACTGTTAAATACATCTAGTACTTCAGTTTCTCGACCCTTTGGTACAGCAACTATACAGTCATTGAAATTGATGAAAGCACTGTGGTTTCTAGCTCTTCCATGAGTATTTGTGCGACTACGCTGGATACTGGAGAGCCCATTGCGCAACCGAAAATTTGTTTATAGTATGCTTCCTTGTATTGGAAGTATGTGTGAGTTAGTGTGACTTCCACAGCTTCACTTTTAGGTAGGAATGCAACTTCTTCTATCAGGTGCCATCTTTTATTTATGGCGTCTTTTGCACGATATGCCCATTTGTATATAACGAAACTACGTCCAATGAAATAAGATGGTATGAGTCATTCACCGATACTTCATCAATAAACTGTTTAAAACACCATGAATCCTTAATATAGTGCTCATTCTTCCCAACGATGGTTGCTAAGTTATTAGATAGCTGTTTAGCTAATTTATAAAAAGGTGACTGAATGCAAGAGACTATTGACCTAAGGGGTATATCGGGTTTGTGCAATTTTGGCAGTCCATATATTTTAGGTGGTTGTGTTTGGATCTTAAATTGGGTAGCGAGTTATTTTGTAATTAGTTTCTTAGTCAGCCACTTATTTATTTATTTATTTAATACACTATATGGGCACAGTACAGGACGAACCTAAATACACTGTGCCACGTTTACACAATATAAATTGCAGTACAGTATAAAAAGAATTAACTATAAGAAATAATCAAAGAACTAGCTGACGTTCCTGTATGTTATGTAATAACAACCAAATTAAAGAAAAACAAATTACAATAATAAAAAAGCAAAAACAAAAACAACCGGGTACTTACAAGGTTTGATGTTGCAAATTGATAGTCGCGACAATAACCATTCGTCGGAATTTACAATAGTCAAATCTAAAGGAGTCGATACCGATTCGGTCGGAGGCACGAGCCATCCTTAAGACCCAGTTCTACCTCTCCTAAAACGCGTTTGCAAATAAAAGCGTTATTTATTGTTCAAAGTTTATGAAATTTTTTATGTAACTTCTTAGATAAATAACGAGCTGGGCTGGATGAAAAAAAAAAATTTTTAAAGATAAAAATCAATTTTACTTCTACATCTTTGTTTTTTTTTCAAATTTAAAATATTTAGCCCAACTCATGATACAAAAATAGATTTTTTATTTAAGTACAATTTTAATCTAAACATTATAATTGCGATAACAAAGCGTAATTGCCAGAAATGTATGTAATTTGCCTATATTACGGGCCCGGTGTAGACAGCAGACGTTAGGAGTTTTAAACACCGCCTATAACTACGCCACGCCTACTGCTATTTTTAGATTAGACTGTTCACAAGTTATGAGTGTTATGACCGTAGCGTATATTGAATCGGGAGAACAGTTCTCGCATTTCACATTTATACGCACGGTTTACAAATTTAACACACGATAAAAGTCATATACTGTATGATAGTATACTTAGTGTAATTATACCTGCTAGGTGTTAGGTACATTTGTTTAATAATGGGTAGAAGTCGTGGAAAAATACCTAAACATCCGCGTCTGTCCTTTAGACGAATTAGTAAAAGACGACTACGTACCACCTAAGTTAAAATATTGCATAGATAATCTAAAAGAACAATATTGTAATTATTTAATTACAAATGAGACAAAGAGACCAGAACAGGACTCAAATGAACATTTTATTTAAAATGTCGGTTTTATGGACAGGAAGAGACAATTAGCAGTGACGAACTTAGGTCGGCTCTAATGAATATTAGTTCAGCGACTGTATTGGGCAGTATTACAGCGAGAATTGGATATAGCCAATGCCAGAATTTGTTTTCATTCATGAATCTTGCATTCATGGCGCCCAGAACGTTTATAAAATATAGCGAACTTGTAGGTGACAAAATATTTGGGATTTATATAAATGGTTTGGGGAACTTTGGACTATGTGCTATGATTTTACTTTATCATACGTAGTATGTAAAGTATTGTAATCGTGCCAAACAAAATTTTTGCGGTTTTAGCGGAAATGTCTTTTTGGATCCCTTGAACATTTTTGACCCAGGTAAAAAAAAAATTCTGTGTATGTGTGTGTGCCTTTTTTGTGGCGACGATTCCGGAGAAACTACTAAAGTATCGGGACGAAACTTCATATTTAGAAGTTTCATAACCAAACTTAGAGCCGAAAAGCTTTCTGTTGAAAAGGATCCAAAGAAACTGGAGGTTTAGTCTTATAGCATTTTTGAAAGATTTTGCAAATAAGCCGCCATTTCTGGAAATTTGTCGAAATAGTTAAATAATAAATTAAAGTACAGGAAATTCTGAACAATTTATGACTATGGCATTTTTTGGTAAAATGAATAGTTTAGCTGCATGAGCAAATTCTATTTTATCGAGATCGCTGCATTAAAACTAGTTAGCCAGGATTTGTCAGATATTGTGATTCTAATGACAGTAGGTAGTGTCAACCGCTGATGTTTTGACAATACCTACTGTCAATATAATCAAAATATCCGTCTAGTTCCAGTAGTTTTATTTTAATACAGACATGGCCGATCTCGATCAAATAGAATCTCATGCAGCTAAACTATTAATTTTATATATGGTATGATAAAGTAATGTGCCTGAACGCATCAGATTAATTTTTTTTATTTTTGTCTTCGTGTGTCACTGCCGTGCGTTCGTTCGATATCCAGCATGTTTATAGATGTATTGGGTCCTCATTGCTCGATTTTAATTAATTCCTTCCTAAATTGAAGTCCATAATTCACCGATGAGTTATCATGAGTTAGGTAATACATTTTTGTCAATTTACTATACAGTATGTATGTCACCCTGTTAAAAAGATTAAATATTATAATAGCAAGCGCGCTCTCTCTAACTTAAATCAATATATTTTCTTTTACCGCCTGGCGGCCGCCAGCCAGCTGTATGCAGTCCGGTATGCATATGCGACCGTGATGAGTGAGAACACTAATACATTGTAACTTGAGCGAAAGCGAAAGCACAGACGCGCGGCGACAAACTGGCTGAGTACTTCCCCTTCGAATGTACTCGCGTCGACTATGCTCCGCCTTTGCCTGCTTCCTCTAAACCCCCCAACTTCCCCTTATCGTAAAACTGTGGCCTTGTTGACGTTGGTGGGGGCCAGGCAGACCACTCCCAGCAAAAAAAAACATCGCAACGAAATATTTCGTTTGGAAGTTGCGATGTTTTTAAAACGGAGCCTTAACATAGGCGAATTAAAGAATGCGTTTGTGCGAGGAGTCGGTGTACGAAAGGGAAAATCAAAACGCAAGATCATGTCGTTGTTCTTTTTTCATATACTTTTGTTGGATTACTTCGTAATGTTGTATATGTAGTGCGGTCTTGTAGTGTGTCCAGTTTTGTGTTCGTATTGTGTTGTGTCCATTATCACCGTTTTATTAATTTTATCGGCTCTCAATACACTGATTTGTTTGTTATCTGTCAGGAATTTTTGTGTGATATGTATGTTTTTTTAGTAGTCTGTTTTGTACGTCTTGTTTAACGTTTTTGGTCTTAAAATTGTGTATGGTATTGCTTACTTTGGTGGCCATATCACTTCTTTGATCACTATCTAGGTCTTGAATTCCACCATCGATATTGGCAATTATGTCGGATTGGTAGATTTTTTCTCTCATATTCGACTGCAAAAGCTGGACCGAGGCTCAAGACATTGCTTACTTCGATAGGTAGTACAATTTTTGTCAAATTAACGATCCAATCTTATTATTCAACGTATAGGAGATTTTTGTTGTTTACTTTGAAGTTGTTCGTTTTTTTGTTTCTGCGTTTCCCTTATCTCTATGTTTCTCCTTTGGATCTTTTGTGAGTAATTGTGCAAGTATTGTTGTATCACTTGCAGTCCAGGGGTTTCGTTTATTTGACGCTCAATCGTTGTGATAACACGTAACAGTTGTTGCATTTCCTTCGTAACATCGCATCGGTGAGCAGTAGTTGAATTGTGGAACGTTGAAATGTTTTGAAATTGTTAATAAACTTTTGCTTCAGGTGTTGTTGCTCGAATCTTATATGCTTGTGGTTAAATTCACAATTGTCCAGATGTTTAGATTCGTTTCACGAAAATTTTTGTATATCTGTGACCAAGACACAAACTGCGTCGAAACGTCAGATTTATTCAGAAAGTGTATATCTGACCGCCGATTAACCAGTTTTCTTTGTAAAAAATATTCAAATTGTAGGAAATTGCCGTTTCGAGAACACCGACCAGACAAAACGTTTGACCCACCACCGTTGCGTCATAGAGCGGTGAGATAAAATCGATGGTTCCGTGTTATCTAGGTCAGCATTCAACATCGTAGTAGGTAGTGGACCGCCGGATCGCGATCCAAATTCCCCAGACCATGCCAGAAGCCAAACGGGAGAAGAATTCTCTTCTCGGCGATCTAGCTGTCGACGCTCCATAATAAAAATGCAAATCGTGTCGTCCGATCCGGATAGCCTGCTTCCGTTCGGGTCGCAATTTGCATCCGCGCTCTGGGAAATCCAATCCAACTGAATTAAACGGGGGGAAAGAAGCGACTAAAGAATTGTGGAAAAGCGTTTAAGTAGCCCACGCGGAATTAGATGGAAATAAAGTTTCTAATCTGAATGCGCGATAGACCTTTAGAGGAGATTAAATTTGATTGAATTGGTAATGTTTCTGGATGCGTCATTTTGACGACGTCAATCGAGGTGTCCACTGGCAAAAAATTGCAAATTTACTGCTTTTTAGTGAGAGTTGGCATGGGGCACGAGGAGCGCCAGCAACGAGCGCCCTAAATGAACGAATGCGCCAAGATGTTTTATAAATCGAGTGTAATATACTATTTTTTTTCTATTTTGCGTCATTAATTTTATATAAATTTAGAAATTGTGGATACTGTATTTAGAATCTAGGGTATTTTGCGGGTACCGTGTTGTAGTAGGTATATACGTTGGTACTGTAGTAAACTGTCAACTTCGTAAAGTTGGGATACAATCATGACAACATTTTATTGTGGATAATTTTACTCTACTTTAGCCTACAAGTTTTAATATAGTATATTATAATACAAGTTTTATAAGACAAAAATTGGCGCACGAGTTGTTTTGGGCACGACGAGCGTAGCGAGGAATGCCCAAATGGAACGAGTGCGCCAATACGTCTTATAAAACGAGTGTTATATACTATTTTTTCTACTTAGGGACGTTAATTTTACATAAATTTCGAAAATTGTGGTTGTCATCTTACAATGTAGCGTAATTTTATATTCAACAGTTGGTACTTGTGGTAAAATTCACAAATACGATTGACGCGAGCCAATAGCGATTGAGATGTCAGCCTTATTTGACACTTGACGTCAATGTCATCAATCTGGGAAAACTAAAAGTTTGTGAGCTAGTGTTTTCATAACGACACCGAAAGCAGTTTCGTTATGGGTTTATAACGAACGCAAAGTAGAAAAATTATTTTTTGTAGCTTTTTTGGCTAGCGTCAATCGTAATTATGAATTTTACCACAAATACCAACTGTTTAATATAAAACTACGCTAGATTGTAAGATGACAACCACAATTTTCGAAATTTATGTAAAATTAATGTCGCAAAGTAGAAAAAATAGTATATAACACTCGTTTTATAAGACGTATTGGCGCACTCGTTCCATTTAGGCACTCCTCGCTACGCTCGTCGTGCCTAAAACAACTCGTGCGCCAATTTTTGTCTTATAAAACTTGTATTATAATATACTATAACGGGGCGCAACTATGATCACAATAGAGCTTAGGGCAACACTATTAACCCGCAACTAAGGCAGTAGCGGGGGGGGGTATTGGGGCAATGCCCTACCCTAAAATTCCAATGCCCCACTTTAAAAAATACCATCAATTAAGATAATATGCTCAGTAAGCTGTTTGTTCATTGTATGACATGATGGAAACACATGAGAAAACAATTTGCTACTCGCGTAGCGAAATCTAAACAATTCCGAAGTAATCACGGTTTGTCACAATCATAGATGTAAACTAATTCTCTATTCAGTCCATAGATGGCATTTGAAGTATATATGTGTAGGAGCTGTGCCGGTATTGCAATCTGTTGTTATACACTAAAATAACCAGATTAGAAGTTATTTGTCTATGGTGTTGGTTAGTGTTGTGTAGGTACAGTGTTTTAGTCGTTTAACGACACAATTTCTAGTTTATTGCTGTGAACTGAAGATTGATTTATTTTGCGATGCATATACGGACTTTCTTTCGCAAAAAGCGAAGAGTTGAAAAGGAAATTGACCTCGATGAACCTCATTCCTCAAAACAGATGCAAGCACAAGATACAATTGGTACTCCCAATCCTATGGAACACAGAACAGGTTGGGTGAAACATGTTGGTAGTATTAGCCATGGTATTCTTTTTGATATTGCACAAATCGGAGAACCGATAAAGCGAGTTATTTTAGACATATATCCCAAACAAAATAGTAGGGCCTTTGTAGCGCACTGGTTCAAGCGATGTAAATGGTTGAAGTACTCTGTGGAGACAGATGGTGCGTTTTGCTATCCTTGCCAGCAATGTTTGCCTCATGGAAGCAAACAAACTTCTTACACTTCGACAGGTTTCAAAAACTGGAAAAACGCCACTGATGCAAAAACTGGTTTCCCAAAACACCAAAAATCAATTTCCCGGACACAAACCATGGCGATGTGGGAAGACAAACTACGTAGAATATCTACAACTACCAGTGTCGAAACGTTGTTACATAGAAAAGTATTAGAAAAAAACACCAGAATTTGTTTGAATACACGTGCATGAAAGATCCGAATTTGAAGGAGGCTCTCAGACACACCACAAAATGCAACGTATCGTTCACCTGAAATTCAGTATCAAATAATTCAAGCAATGGTTCAAGCAGTACGAAGTTCCATTGTTAAAGCTATTAAGGAATCTCACGCGAACTGGTTTACTCTAATGGAAGACGGAACGAGAGATAAAAATAACCGCGAAAATTCTGCAATAGGAATCCGTTACGTTAAGGGTGGAATCGTTGCTGACAGTTAAAACTACTGAAAACCTTGATGCAGCCACTTTTACGGAATTAACGTTAAATACCCTTACGGAAAATAACATTGACCTCTCGCGTATGCTAAGCCAATGCTATGATGGCGCAAGTGTAATGAGCGTAAACTTTTATTTATTTCTTTTTATACCAAAAACTCCAAAACTTTATTTTAATAGATATGTCGTAGTCTTATTGTAAAATCAGTCATATTATAATACGCCTAGGCTTTTTCAATACGACTAGGCGTATTGCAATATCACCGAAATAATCGAGGATCTCACAATTTGACTGACAATTTAAGGCGTATTATAATACGCCTGTTGCTTATTAGGCTTATTGTCAAAATTCATAAGCGCGCGATTACTCTGGATTCTGACTGGTTATACTCGTCGTATTGTAATACCTATGTGTAATACGACTGACGGCTTGTCAGGCTAATTGTCTGTTGTTATTGTGACTTATAGCCCTTTTACACCTATGCAATTTTTACCTGCAATCTCAACCATGCGATTTTTCAAAATCGCATGCAATTTTATCACCGTTTGTCGACCGTTTACACCTGTGCAACTTTAATAAATTGCATGGCTTCAGCATCAGTGATTTGTTTTTTAACAACTGTAACTTCTTTGATTGGCAACAGTGCTACACACATCAACACGCATAACCTCGTTGTTTTGTTATTTATACATAAACATAACTTCTTAGCACCAAAGCTATCGTTTATATGTATAAGAAACCTTGCTAGTATCGATTGTTGATGCATGTGTTGATATACATATGTGTTAAAATGCCTAACGTCGTCGATTTAGAGGAAATTGCTCTCCGTAGCATCATAATTGGAGCTGCGAGTTTGTTGTTAAGACAAAGAACTGAACGGCGTTGGTAGACTAAACCATGGCTTAGCGAAAAGATCGGGTAAATCTACATTTAGTAAATAATGAACTTTGAACAAAAACAATTGGCGGAATAGGTTATGTTTCGCTTGGGCCTACGCTACGCGTCTATCAGCAATGGTACCACTACTACATTTATGTTTTCTGGCTTAAGTTCCTAGAAAGTTACTAAAATCGCACGTAAAAATCGCATGGATTTAGAACTGATTCTAAACCCATGCGATTTTTTCATATAACCTATATATACAAAAATTGCATAGTGTAAAACGAAAAATCGCATGCGATTTGTCGCATGATTGAGATTGCAGGTTAAAATTGCACAGGTGTAAAAGGGCTATTACTGTTCAGTTTCTCTGTGCAATATTCGTACAAATTATTGGAGTAATGAGTGATGACTCGCAAGGTGTATTTGTTCACAAAGACAACTATTATAAAGAACTTGAAAAGTTTTACAAAGGTGAGAAATTGTAATAAAGAAATATTACCATAACCTCAAAATTTTCAAAGTTTTAATAGGGGTTTTATAGCGTTTTCGACTTAGCCGCTCTATGCACGCTCTCAGTGCGACCCGGCACCGTGCCAGTGGGATGTGCACTTTTTTCGTGCAGTTGTTAAGCCGAACGCTTCAGAGTGTCACAAACTGTCAATGGTCGGATCGTGATTAAGGTTAGAATCACGGTTAGAATCATATTTTAATCAATTATAAATAAATTTTAATAGATAATGGTCCAAGAGAGCTCCAAGCTAGAACTTTCAGAATCTGTCCCTTTTAGCGTAACAATACGATAATATTCAGTCTGGCAACCTTCCCAGGGTGGTTTTTGCACCCATAGATTTTTAAATGGTAGGTAAACAAAATCAAAAAATTCCGTTATTATAATCAGTCTGTCGGTTTGGGATATCAAAGTTGATATCAACATTTTTTATTCGCGGCAGTTTTTTTCTGCTTTTCTGCATGGCAATTAAAATATCTTCATCGCCCGCAGATGATGAAGACGATAATAAGTCCATAAGCCGCGAAACTATCACTTTGGCGCAACCTGGCATCGCTTGTTGACAGTCCGCCATATTGCACTGACACTGCACCGACTCCAGAAGCCGGAGCAAGAAAATTGCCCTCAGTGCGCACTGAGGGCAACTTTGGTCGTAAGTCGAACACGCCGCACACGACGAGTGCCACCTGAAAATTATAAGTCGAACACGCAAAACTGCCCGGGGCAAGCCAGTGCAGAAAAAGTGCAGTAAGTCGAAAACGCTATTAGTTGTTTTGGCAAATTCAAACGGTTAACCATAACATAAACGAATACGTACCCGCTATTTGACAGATCGAGAAAAAAGTTTTCGTGCGTTAACGTTAACCAAGCAACCATCCATCCTAATGAAGGGATTAATATTCCAGAGGATAAAGTAATTTCCTTAAGAGAAGCTTTAAGATTATTTTCAAAATTCGAAGGACAGGGATTCAAAAAGTGTTCTTGCAAACCAAGCAAGTCACAGTGTCGTAACAATAAATGTTTGTTTTAAATCCCATATGAAATGTACAAGCAAATGTCATAAGAGTTTACCATGTTGTAATAAATAATCTAAATCTAATTATAATTATAATTATTTATTTTTTGTCCTATAACCGATTTCCATAATTTGCCTGGCATACTGCCAGTCGTATTTTATACGACGTATTTTATACAGTCAAATTCTAAAAACAATCGCGTACAGATTCTTTTGAACAATAAGACTAAGAAGCGTCAGGCGTATTATAACACGTCTGAAATAAACAGTCATATTGGCAGATTTTCATTTACTTTGGTAGTTTTACAATACGCCTAGTCATATTAAAAAAGCCTAGGCGTATTATAATAAGACTGATATTATAATAAGCCTACGACAGATATATATATATATATATATCGTTAAATTTATCTATTCAAAACTTCTACAAAGGAACAAAAGTTTGTATGTAAAAAAATTTAAATAACGCATTATTTGTATTATATTATGGAACAAAAGTTTCATCAGTGTATTTTATTTTCTGAAAATGGACCAGAAAAAAATAAAGTGGACAAATCCTATATTTTGAGGCTTTATCTCTTTTGCTTCGAAAATTTGCTTTAGCGATATTAATTGATCGCGTTTTCTTTTAATATTTTATGGGCTTTTTTGGTTTCGTTCCTGATGGTCCAGTAGCATTTAGTTCGCTAGATTGAGGTTCAGCTTCGGATTCAGCGTCATTCAAAGGTTCCTGATTGGGAACCAAAACTTCTTTAATAGTCTTCTCCTTTAAAGCTTCAAACTTTTTCCTCTTTGCATTTTCGTTTGTTGTCATGCTCTCATTGCTTACAACTTACAACAATTCCACTCAACTTGTATCGAGATATACTGGATTTGCCTCGATTTTCATGATTTTCAGGCGCGCGAATTTTCTTCTACTTCGCGAAAATTTTTGGGAACATTTTTACCTCTAGGGTTATCAGGTATATTGGTCTCGCCATAGTTATATGGGCGTTTCTTTTTTTCTCTCCATGCAGCAGGGGTTGGAGTTCGGATACGTAGAGTTTGGCCGGATAATTTCACTTTTGTCAACGAAAGATCGAGATTTCTTTATGTTAGTCGCAATTCGGGAAAGATACTGTTCAACAAAATCAGGTCATCGATAATTATCTTTGAAAGATGACACCGCTTTGTCTTGTATGTCCTTTGTCTTGGCCTAAATGTATCCCACTATGATTTTTTGTTCACAGTCCGAAAGAACACTTGGGTGTGCTACTGAGCGATTGTGTCTCTCAAGGGACTTGTTTACGAGAGTTTCTCGTGAAATTTTATACAAAATAGCCGCCCGCCTTTTCTACATACCATTTTTAATGTCATCCAGCGCTAATTTAAAATTTTTATCAATAGTGTTTGTAATTCCGGCTTCCCGAAGATTAGTGGTATTTTCGTAACATGGCTAGTTACTCAGCACATGTACCAATACCAACGACCGGCTATAATCGCATAACAATCGAAAGAAGAAAAAATATAATAAACATAAAACAAGATGAGTAGCGCTATCAAAGTACTAGGTGATAAAGTAAAGAATTAAATTCTCTACAAATTTGTTAATTACCTTTTTAATCGGGAAATCCAAAATACGCGTGCAAATCAACAAAAACACAAAATCCAAGATGGCGTCAGTTCCCATAATTAATTTATGGGCAAGAATGTGATTTCTTCCTCTACTCTTCGTGGGACACTTAACTGCATCAAAAGATTGACCTTAATTTTTTTTCTTTCTTATGAAAACTTGAAGAACTGAGAAGTTAACCAAAAAAATTTATCGAATTTAGAATCGAAGTGAAGCGGCGTTCACACTGATGCGGGCTGTTATGTCACGCTGTGGCAATTTTAGCAACAACGCATTGGGGCCGGAAAGTGGTGGCCCCTTGAATGAAGGAGGCGCTAGACGGGTCGTCGACCGACTCAACGCTTGTACACGCTGATCTATATATCCGCTTCCTGAAATTTGATATGTACTCCCCGACACGTATGGGAGCGCTGTTTCTGTTGCCACCAGTTTGTTTTGCTTTTTGTGGCTTTCTTCAGCAATATGACGGGGAACTGGATTGGAAATAGAACGTCCTATGAAGCCATAATGTGTACCTACATTAGGGTGGACCCTTATTTTTCTACCATCGATTTTTTTTTCTTGCTACCTTCTAGAGTTGTTCTAGTCTTTATAAAAATAAATCCTATACAATATTTACTTAAGCCTCCGTTCTGAAAACATCGCAACTCCGAAACGAAATATTTGGTTGCGATTTTTTTTTTTTTAATTTGGAGGGACTTAGTTTTTCAGTGTGTAGAACAAATTCCAGGGTGGTGTGAATCTAATTTTAGAAAAAAAAATCGTTAACGGTAACTAAGGTCCACCCTAGTGTATATTCGGTCGATGATATACAGGAGGTCCACACAGAGTTGGTTAGTTTTAAGACAACACATACTTGTAATAAAAATATGTCTTTAATATAAAACAACCTAAAAATTTGCTTTAAGAAAACGATTGCTATGATTTAAGAAAGTCGTTGTTTGGAAAATAATGTGAATGATTCCGATAGATGGCGCTTTAGTCTCTCGTCGAGAGGTCTCCTGGACGGTATATAACCGCATACATGTCTATGCTGCATCAGTGATTGTGCTATTATACCGTCAATTTACCTGACGTAGAAATATCCAACAGCCCTAATATTGATGGAAAGTGGCTAAGAAGGGACACCGGGTGTCTTGTCTAGTTGGAAAATAACAATATTCTGCTTTAAATACTTTAATTGCAATCCATGTAAAATATTATTGCTTGCATAATAACATGTTCACAATTAAAATACGTAGATGAATGTTAAATCCAAGAATGTGAGCTGATTAATCTAACTACCCAACCTTTTGAATTAAAAGAACAAACTCTTAAGTCAAATAAGTATAGTATCCATTTAAAATTGTACAATCTTAAAGTAAGACAACCGGTCAAAACAACGGTTTTCTTCAATGAACGATATATATATTCTTGTGTATATATAAAGCAACCGTTGTTTTGGTTTAACAAAGGTTGCTTTGAATTGAGAACACGTTTCGTTGTGTGTGAGTGTGTCCCCATAAGGATTGCGACAAACTGAAGGCGCTTTTACGGGATACAAGCAGATACAAACAAGCAGTTTTGTCTATAAAATTTTTAAGTCCGGAAGTTCCGGTTTTCGTTCCGGTATACTCGCATTTTTTGCATTGTTAGGTATTTGAAACTTAGATCAGTCAACTTCCATAGTTTATGCTGTAAAAGTGCACTAGGCTGAACTAGCAACATCAAAATGACCCAACACTCTATTTTCTATGTATTGCTACGTTACTGAGAAAGCGCATTAAAATTTACGATGAAACTGTTCTTTTGTTTTATAACGTTACATTTAATTACGAAAATAATATTAATACGAGCTCATTTTTCAGTAAAATAGTTAGTAAAAGAAAGTCCTTACAAATGCCATAGACGAGGAGACCAGGCTAAAAGACTATGGTCCACGGGTATTTCTAGACGAGAAGAACACTACAATTTTGTAGGTATTATAATTCTGTGTCATATATTTATTGTATGTATTTGTATTTAATTATTTATCATTGTATTTATCATAGTGTGTTTAAATTTCGAAATAGAAACTAAATTAGTTATTTTTAAAGAGAAGTTAGCAGTTTAACTTGTTTTTGTTCTCGACAGCATTAACGAAGCATAAAATAAGTTAAGTGGTGCAAATTTGAAATTAACATTTTTCGTCCCTCTCATTATCGACGTCGATTTATGGAACATACTGTATATGTATTATAGAATACATTCAAGATTCAAGTACGTGGAATTTTGGTAATCACACCAAGCATGACTAGTATTTACATAGTATGTATGTATTTCGACCTGCTATTTCTTAATGCCTGAATAATATTTAATTATTTAATATTAGTAACACAGTATTTGCACATAATGATTAACGCTTTTAAAGGTGTAAGGGAAATTTATTTCCTGATAATTTGTAGTCAATATGACATGACGTTATTTATTATTATTATATTGTGTGTATTATATGCAATCAAGTTAACGGAAATCGTTTCAAATTCAAACGTATATTTTTCAATTTTGCTGTCAAATATTAAAACTATGTCCAAAATCGTGTATAAACTTTATGCTCGCGGTTTATATTCTTAATTATGAGTCGAAGTTGGAGTCGAAAATTTTTTTACCGGCTCCACAGCCCTGTACATAACACAATTGTTTTTCACTTCAATAATAATAATAATACATGCCCTAGTTATTTTCGGTAGGTATTTATAATCGTCTTATGTCATTCCTCGGAATGATAACATATCTGAGGTGTTCTACGGAAACTGTGGACTCAAAATCAATTGCATGTGCGCGCAACCCTCTCACAATCGACTAAATGTCCACCCGCACCCCCCGTGACCCACATCGCAATATGCGACTCGAGCCAGACACTGGAACAAATGGTGTACCAACACCCACCGTACAATGGGAATTGTTCCAATACGCGCGGTTGTAACTTTGCACAAGTGACGTATGAGGTCTCCACATCCACTCTCTGAATGCAAAGAACCCATTTCTGTTAAATGCAAGACGAGAAATGTTTTTGATTGGCTATATACATGTTTTGAATCAAGATTGATATATAATGATGGTGATCGCCTGATGACTTAATGCAAATACGATTATTATTTATTAAGCAGCATCCAATATAATAATTCACCAAGGATTTCGAGAAATGTCGGATATTCTAATTCCACCATATCTTTATCCTGAAAATCTTTCAGTGTTTCAAATGCAATTACAGTAGACTCTCCTATAACGCGGTTGCTACAACTCGAAACACTACAAACGCGCTAAAAATTTTGCGAATCCATCATCATATAACGCGATTGTCGTACAACGCGCATATGTCAAAATTTGCAATCCTCAAATTCCTATAACGCGTTTTCATAAAACGCGTAATATTAAACCGCGTTGTAGGAGAGTCTACTGTAACAATTAAATGAGAAAACGCTATGTGCACAATCCTTCTAAATGTTTAAAACATGTCAAATAATGCAAAGATATGCACAAAATATTCAAGGATCAGTTAAGGAATTAAACTCCGTAAAAAGTCATGAGGCGTGGATTAATTTGCACTTTTCAAGCCGAGCCAATAAAATTTGTCTTTGGTCATACAGTGTTGTTGCAAGCCGGGGCTACACATTCGTATACTTGCCAAATATCAAATATTTGCCAAGTATATGAAGCCAAATATCAAATATTTGCCAAGTATATGCATAATAGGGTATTTGACTGTATTAAAAATATGGCATGTATTATAGTCATCCTAATAGATTACAGTTTAAGAAAACTATTTGTTACTACTTTTCAAAAAAAAAATGCTTTATTTCTATGAAACACCAAAATTAAAATTGAATTTTATTCACGTCCTATCACGTGATTGAAAACGCTCTGTAATTGGGTCAGTCTCCAGTGATGTCATTCGTTAGTCCGCCTTAGAGCGCGTTCGGTTTGTCAGGGTATGGTATGGGGAGAGCAATGCTCAGATAACTTGGGTCGGCTGTCTCTCTCTTATATGCAGATAAACGCCGTATGACGTTAGTCCGCCTATTATGCAGCGCGTCACTCTCACCGTAAAATACCGGGTTATCCGAACGCGCTTTTGTGCTTCTCCCGTTTGAATTTAATAGCACGAAAGCGTCATGTAAGCATAACTTTGTAGGTTAGGATAGCCCTAACCTTCAGCTGTCAGATCAGATAATACCTTTCGCAAATACGATAGATAACTTATTCTAGTCAGTTTTACTTATGTCGAAGTAATCTTCACAACAGAAAACACTTGTATTGGCGGCTATTTATTTCATTTGGATTTCTACGAGCCAACCACTTTCTTCGCAGTTTCAAATCTTGCGGAACAGCTACAAATAGTTTATCCGGAGTGTTTCTTGACGTATCTCTGCATTGTGGATTTATACACCATTTATAACCCATTTTTATGTAGAAATTGTGAAAACAACACATCATACAACACAATTACCAAACGGCGACGATGCCAATGCTGACAGACCATATGGGCCAATTTGACATCTTGACATCACATCATCTTGACATCACTAACCGGTGACGTCACACAACAGAAAGTATCGTTTTGGCGGGACTTTTTGTGATTCAATTTTTAACGCTGCTTTTTATGAAATATTGAGGAAATAATTAAAAAAAATAATGCATTTACAATGTAGAGTGAAGGAATAAACACATTAAGATGGTTTTCCAAAAATAGTCAAATACCCTATTGTCAAGAATAAAAGCCTGCTCTATTCGTAGCGAGTCCACCTCTAAAATAAATTTATATATTCGACGTTCGGCTGTGCGGACGAGTTTTTTACGCCATGTACATACTTGGTATTTGCAATACCCAGTTGAAGTGGGTATAGCAAATGCAAAGGCGACAAATATTGGTGCATTTATTTGTACTCGATGAACATTTTAGTACGATGTGTAATTTTTCCATTTTTTAATTTCGTTTGGTGTGTAGTAGGTCGTATACGAAGATTGACAATAGATTTGTAATTATTAGTAAGATATTTGATTTTTCTAAAGGTCGAAACCCGCCATAAACCCGCATAAAATTGTAATTTTGTGAAACCGTCAGACAGACAGTTTTCCGGAAACCGTCAGACAGAAATTTAAAAAAAAATATTGTTGTTTTTACCTGTCCACATAAACGCAATGTTATTTCTTTCCAAGAAAAGCGTACACCGTATACAGAGTGTATCCTAAGTTCATGCTTTTCCATGAACAATATAGATGATACTCATTTATGAGCTTTCAAAATTAAACCTTTTTGTTAAATAAAAAATCTGATGTGGCCAGGCACATGACTTTATCATACTATATATAAAATTAATAGTTTAGCTGCATGAGATTCTATTTGATCGAGATCGGCTATGTCTGCATTAAAATAAACCTAGTAGAACTAGACAGATATCTCGATTAAAGATGCGTTCGGATATTGTACTCCGTTGAGACCGGGTACACCGTCCAAATGACACTTACGTGTTATTGGGTGTAAAAAGTGTAACGGTGTTCAACATCCGAACGCAGCCTATATTGACAGTAGTATTTTCAAAACATTAGCGTTTGACACTAGCTACTGTCATTAGAATCAAAAAATCTGACATATCCTGGCTACTAGTTTTAAAGCAGTACGACCGATCTCGATGAAATAGAATTTGCTCATGCAGCTAAACTATAAATTCTACCAAAAAATGTCATATACATAAATTATAGAAAATTTCCTCTCCTTTAATTTATTATTTAACTATTTTGACGACATTACACAAATAGCGGCTCATTTGCAAAATCTTCGAAAAATGGTATGAGTAAACCATCCGTTCCTTTGGACCCTTTTCAACAGAAAGCTTTTCAGCTCTAAGTTTGGTTATGAAACTTCTAAATATGAAGTTTCGTCCCGATACGTTTAGTAGTTTCTCCAGAATCGTCGCCACAAAAACGGGTACACACACACACACACACACATACACACACACACACAGACATTTTTTGTACCTTGGTCAAAAATGTTCAGGGGACCCAAAAAGACATATTTCCGCTAAAATCTCAAAAAAATTTTTTGGCGTGATTACAATACTTTACATACTGCGTATGATAAAGTAAACAGATATACAAAATTGTCTCTACTATTAAAATATTTTTAATCGTTTTCGTTTCTCTTCAAGTAATAAACGTCATAAAAATTTTACAGACAGCATGTCTATAAAACAATTTATTTGGAAAATTATACTTTATTTGCTTGTATTATTTATATATTAGTCAGTTTTTATGATGTTTATTATTTGAAGAGAAACGAAAGCGGTTAAAAATATTTTAATAGTAGAGGCAAATTTTTGTAGCTTTTTTATTCAACAAAAAGGTTATATTTTGAAAGATCATTTGTTTATATTTTTGTATCAAAAGCTAATTGATGTGTATTTCAGACAATATGAGGACATATTTATACAACGAACCTAGTACTACAATTGGATTTAGTAGAACTTTAAAGATGACGAAGAAACCATATCTAACATTTCTTTTATGGGCAATATCTTCCTAATTTAAATAAAAAAAATATACTTTTTCTCATTAAAATAATAATTTATTTAAACTAGTTCACATAAAATAACCAATTGTATTGTTTTACAGCCTGCTAAAATTAGATGCTGCGAATTAATAATACAGAAAGCTGATGAATTAAACAAAAAATCATTAAAATGAAACAAACAGTTTCGTCAAGATTTGTTTTGTAAATTTCCACAAGAATTTCACAAGCCTTGTGAGTACGCAGTGAATTCTGCACTTATGTATTTAAAATATGTTTGCATTATAAAATAAAACCTTGCGTGTTCGTAATCAAATTATCAGTTTAATTTGAAAAAGCTAATGTGCAAATAAGGCGAACGAATCAAAAAATAGCTAGTGTCCATTCGGTACGCACATGTAGCAAGTCCTCAAAGAAGATTTTCACGTATTAGAAAATGCTATGTGGGGATGCATCAATGTCCGATGAATTTACTGTTGCAGTGCACCTCTGATGGTCCGAAATCACAAACGAATATGTACAAATTTGTTGGTATGTCATCGATTTTTTTGAGTTTTATAAAAATCAGCCGGTAATCAAGGATGGATGAAAAGTATTCGGTGAACGAACTTAAGAGGAAAAATAAATCATTCCTGGCATCGTTTAGACCAATAAATAACAAAAATTTTCGATTTGCGTGGCAAGTATATTTTATATAACATGTGGCAAATATTTGATATTTGGCAAGTATACGAATATGTAGCCCCGGCTTAAGATGGCACCACAGTGATTTCGGGATGTTCGGACTGGAATAATACCAGTAGCACGATTTGCAAGCGGCCATCACTCTTGCGAGCAGTTCTCCGTTGCATGGGCGTCCTGTAGACCTCTTTTTGTTTGTGTTCTCTGAAGTCAAGTGGATTTAAATCCACTGTACTGTAATATCAATGAATAGGACTGTCACATCCATTTTTTTTTTTTAATTTAGGCTACTACCTAAGGTGGTCTCTTAAAACTATAAATCTTTCAACACTGTGTAAAGATATGAAAGCAAATTAAAAAATATCCAATTACGTTAACATTTGAAACGATTTTTGTTGACTTGAATGCATAACAATAAATAACATCATCCATACTGAATGCAAATTATCAGGAAATACATATCCCTTATATCTTTAAAAGCGTTAATCATTATGAGTGAATACTAATATTAAATAATTAAATATTCATAAAAAAACAGCAGGAACACTGAAATGTATTTTCTAAAATAAAAGCTTAATTTGTGACATTTTTATGCGAATTATAAAAGGTCATTATAAATGATTGTAGTCGAAGTAGGCCATGATATCAAATGTGGCATGGACTACTACTTAGTCTACAATCATTTATAATGAAGCATATAATGTATGCATACCTAATGGTATGCATACATAATATGTGAATAGTAGTCATGGTTGGTAATATGCTTGGTGTGATTACCAAAATTACATTGTAGTTGTACATTGTAGTAGAAGAAGGCCATGGCCATGTTTCTACATTTCTGCCGCTTTACACAAACAAGTATCAAACTAACATTAGGTTATGCAACCAATTTAACAGTTGCGCATAGAACAATGGTATCATAGTAGTATTCAGTTCAATTGAAGAGGCAAACACAAATTTTTACATTGGATCTCAGCGCCTACTTTGACTACAACCATTTATAATAACCCAGTATAATATATATAAAGGAAGTTCTATAAATCATCGTCAATAATAGGAAGGACTATTTTCATTCTTTTTTAATGTTTTGTACTATTCATAAAAATAGAGAAACACCAACTTCATTGTATCTCAAACACAAAAATATAGACCCTGAATTATATTTACGAATTTATAGGATGCACAGCACACCTAAATTTAAAAACTATGCTTTTTTATTAGTTAGAGGTTTAGTTTAGCTGATCGCTAATGAGCTGACCTATCGCAGTATTGACCTGAGCTTATGGGACATCCCTATAAGACCTGCGGAACTATACTCCTTCTAATCTATAAAAAACATCGAATCAATTTTTCACGAAAGATATTTGTATATTTCGTCTGTTTACCAACTCGTCATTCATTTAATAACATTTACATGACGCACAATTCAATCACACCTAGTCATAAAACCATTCATAATTACTCGAAATTGCGAAACAGCTGTCCATTCATTGACAATTTCCATTTTAGTGGCAAGGAAATGTAGTATCTTCACGAATATAATCCAACATCCTAGTAGAGTGCAAGCGAACTCGAGAAACTGCTAATATAATGAACGTCACAAGGTCGTTATCAAGTTGCCTTGTGTATATCATTCATGTGAATCCAGGGAGGTACCTACTCGCCTACTAGACATGTTCAAACCGTTTGGAACAGTACGTGACAATTGATAGAGATGCAATTTTACTACTTTGTTTACGTTTGTATCGTATCTGGACCATTTGTTTCTAAAACAATGGAAGGAGGTACTGTGCTATCTTAAACCGGTATCAGCTTACTTTGCGCAATATAATAAAACTCATTCATTTTACATCAATAAAGTGTTAGCAACTTTTGAATGGAGAACATCGGTCATAGAAAAATATGGTAGTGTATTTACAACAATTGATTTTTGCAAATAATTTTTAATAGAAGTATCTTGTATCCATGTAATGATTTAAAAAAATGAATACTCAGGGGAAGGGGTTTTAGTTGATCAGGAGGTGTTAGCAATTTCCGTAATATATTTTAAAATTGAGTTTTGATGTTTTGAGATTTTCTTAGCAATCATAAAGCCCTGTCCCCTGTCACCAGAGTGGCACAGGCAGTGGTAACACCTCCCATTATAGTATTTCTCAACTGAAGTGTCCATGACATGTTAGTTTGTATGTACATTATTTTTTGAGTCACTAGCACTTTTTGTGCGAAATACTATAATGATGGCCAATACCACTAAACTGAACGGGGCTTAAAAACTCAATAACTTTTACTACTATAGTTAGTATGCTTATATTTCAAAATCAAAACATGGCGCCGGACTATTATAGTATATGTATTATAATACAAGTTTTATAAGACACAAAATGGCGCACGAGTTATTTTGGGCACGACGAGCGTAGCGAGGAGTACCCTAATGGAACGGGTGCGCCAATACGTCTTATAAAATGAGTGTTATATACTATTTTTTCTACTTTGGGACATTATTTTTTCATGAACTTCGACAATTGCGGTTGTCATCATGTTTTTATCTTACAATCTAGAGTAGTTTTATATTCAACAGTTAAAATTCAAAAATACGATTGACGCGAGCCAATAGCGATTGAGATGTCAGCCTTATTTGACACTTGACGTCAATATCATAAATCTTAGAAAACTAAAAGTTACTAAAAGATTGTGATCTAGTGTTTTCATAACGACACCGAAAGCGGTTTCGTTATAACTTTATAACGAACGCAAAGTAGAAAAAAGTATTTTTAAATAAAAATATTACGTTTTTGTTGATCGTTTATTTATGAGTTTATTAAACAGCTCTATCAAAACGATTTCTAATAATACACGATTGATTATAGCCAATCAACCGATTTTATTGTAGCCTATCAAACATATGTGAAATGATACATTCCAATCATAACATAATCATCTGTACTCCAGAACTGTCAGTGTCAAATTACATACATTATTGTCATACTGTGTTGTCATATAAATTTAAATGATATCAACGCACAAAATCTATGTAGACACCACCAGAAGAATACGATCGACGAAAGAAACCAACGGCGATTAATGATCTCGACAATTAACGCACTCGCTGTAGCTCTTGCGTTTGTAAGTGCAGGAGTTATTCCACGCAATACTTCCGCAACCTAACCTACAATACTATTAATATTATTAGGCCTTTTTAGAGCTATTTGTCATATGTGAAGAGCAACCACACGCATCAGCAGAAACATGGCAAAATGTATATATGCGATACATTTCGCAAACGACTATATATATATTTTATATTCACTGATTATCTCAAACGATGAGAGGTAAACATCAGTAATCATCATACAACGTAAAAATGACGCATTGGTACTGCTATTATCTATGGATTACACGTACAACATGCAATTAAACATAATTTACTTGCATTTGCCGATCATATTTACCATCATCATTATCTCCATAGGTTCCTGATATGTTGATGTATTTGTAGAAACAGTTAATGTTTTATAAAATGATTCTGCGATCTTGAAGGCTTGAAGTTACGCCAATTGTTGGGCATAGGCCGCCCCGTATTCCTTCCATTGTTGAACTGTGAACCACAATAACAAAAATTGCTCGCCATTCTTAGCATTGTTTATACAACATTCTTCTTTTCCAGGTCGCTATGCACCGTCCTTATGGCGGGACTAAACTTGGACCGAGTCCCATGGCAAGTTTGCGAACAGCTGCGGCAGCAGCCAGAGTATACGATGGGAAGATCGCTGGTTTGTACGATCTGGAGGAGACCCTTGGCCGAGGCCACTTCGCCGTGGTTAAACTGGCCAAGCACGTCTTCACCGGTGAAAAAGTGGCGGTTAAGGTGATAGACAAGAGCAAACTGGACGAGGTCTCCAAAGCGCATCTCTTCCAAGAAGTGCGCTGCATGAAGCTAGTCCAGCATCCTAACGTCGTCAGATTATACGAAGTCATCGACACAGCAACCAAACTCTATTTGATCTTGGAATTGGGCGATGGAGGCGATCTCTACGATTATATCATGAGACACGAAGCGGGATTGTCGGAACAAGTTGCCGGAGCGTATTTCAGGCAGATTGTAAGGGCGATAACGTATTGTCATCAGTTGCACGTCGTCCATCGAGATCTGAAGCCTGAGAATGTGGTGTTCTTCGAGAAGTTGGGGGTGGTCAAACTGACGGATTTTGGATTCAGCAATAAGTTCTGCCCTGGACAGAAGCTGGAGACCTCTTGCGGTAGTTTGGCGTACTCCGCGCCCGAGATCTTGCTCGGGGATTCCTATGACGCACCAGCTGTAGGTGAGTGATCAATTTTCGACACTTTTTCTTCGTTTGCGTTCTGTGGTTTTCTGTTGCAATATAAATGTTATAAACGACATTAAATGTTACTCTTTCTAATGTAGTCCCATGTAAATATAAGTATGTATTTGTCTTAAATTAAAAAAAATTTTAAATTTTGAGTTGGAATGTTCGATATATTTGAAATGAAACTTAAAAATAGAGTAGTAAAGCCTTGGTAAACGCTAAGGTAAAAAGCCTAACAAAAATAAATATATATATCGCAAAGACAGTTGTCAAATAGGCGTTGTACACTAACTGCTGTACAATTTTTCTTCAATCATATAGGTACATACATTCACACGGAATAATTGATAAGTGAACCATTTAGATTTGTTGCAATAATTTCAACAGGAAAAGGAAACACACTATCTGTGAATTGGGAAATATCTATTAATTATTATCATAATTTACAAACCAGTACATCAAAATTCAAAATATTTTGGACATTGATAAAAGTATTTTGAACATTAGAACAGTCAAAAAAATTTCTGTTAAAGAAATTGTGGATTCGTGACTTTGCCTGCGGCCTTTACCCATAGCCTAGTTAGAACCATTTTTATTTTTCTATGGCAAAAAAATGCCAGAGTGAAAACTCAATTTAAACTGTCTAAAAAAACAGCAATAGGTTGGCGCTTATGAAAATCCCGCGAAACAAAAAAATATTGCCGCAACATTTCTACAGTATATTTCGGTGATTTGGTAATATTGGTTTTATGTATTATTTAATATAACTGTTATATCTAGGCAATCTTTTATGTCCTACCGCGGATACATAACAATCAATGTTACTGAAACATCAAACTTACATATTACATACATTATTTGTAACATTTAAACAATGTTATAACGTTGTTTAAATATTACAAATAATGTTGTAAACTTGTATTTATATCGTTGTTGAAATATTATAAAAAACATTATTTCAACATCACAGTGATAAGTCGGTAACATCTTTTGTAATATTAAACATCATTTTAATTACAAGCCATAAATATTATTTATAATATTTAGAGGTTATATGGAATGTAGCATCATTTTGTGCAATAATTGAACAACACTATAGGTAGGTATAGCAAGAATGCAACATTTTTATAATATTTTAGCATACTCCCGGATTACGCAAGGCGTATGACGGTATCAGACATTAATCCGACAACAAACACCAGTAAATTAATATCAGCCGGTGGTCAGGACGGACGTCGAATCGTATGCAAGTAAATGTCCTCCTCGTTCATCGGAGGGTTCAGTATTTATACTGAAAGATGAGGTGAATTGAGATTAGCATTTACCAGCGCCATCTAACAGACGCTAGGCGTACTACCTACCTGATGTACTTATGTAGATAAAATATTGTCAATAAAATGTTGTCATGAAATTTTACAAACATGATGCATTTATGTAGATAATCGGTTTCAATGTAATATTATCTCCATATTGTAAACATATGATGCATTTATGTAGATCAAATGTTGTCAATGAAATGTTGTCTCGAGTTTGTAAAAATATGATGTACTTATGTAGATAAAATATTGTCAATACAATGTTGTCTCGAGATTGTATAAATATGATGTATTTATGTAGATAAAATATTTCAATGTAATGTTATGTCCATATTGTAAACATATGTTGTATTTATGTAGATAAAATGTTGTCAATGAAATATTGTGTTAACATTGTTAGACAAACATCGTAATAACATAACATAATTACATTTACACAAGTTACCTTCTTACAATATTACAGAATGTTGTCGCAATATTGCTTGTTTAGCGGGATAACACAGCTTTCACCAGCTTCACGACTACATTTGAATCGCAAAAGTTAAAAAACAGTACATGTCCATAGGATTTACTGTAGACTTGTACTGTTTTCGTACTCGGCGTATTCGACACACCTGTCTCGTCTTCAGCCACGCTACAAATACATTACAATTAACAATCAAAACAATATAACAAGTTAAAAATAGGATTTACCGTCAGGCTACAATTGTAGAGTAATTGGTCCTAAAACCTAAATATCCAAAGCCGACTACCACAAAATGGAATACACAATTCCATTCTTAAAAATTTCATTACCTTCATAGATTAACTTTGACGATATTTGTCAATTGCTTCAAATTGTACAATTTTTATTGGTCAAAATTTAAAATGAAACAGATTAATCAATGATAATTTTTAGTGTGGTTGTTTGTTATGCTTGCGATGATTGTGGTGGCCTAAGCTATCAAAAAAGTAAAACCCGTCATTTCTTACAAACAGCTGAATGCCGACTGATTTAACGTGTACAACGTTAGTCGTTACTTCATTTGCATTAAGGTGGAGCAGTTTCTCTTGGCTAGTCGATGGTACCAATAGCATGGTATAATATTATTATACCTGCAAAAATAGCCAGTCTTATCCAGGCTTATTTTTTGATTATAGGACGTAGATATTTGTATGAAAAACTAACAAAATAGGCAATCCTGAAGACTATTTAACTGTTTCATAACTACACTCAGGTTTAGAATATCAAATTAAAACCTAGTTGTGTGTGATATCATTGGATATACTTTAAAATAAAAATTTTATTTAAAAAATTTTGTTTTCAAATCATATGGTTTAAGACATAAACCAGTAAAGAAATAGAAAATAAACATTTATATGGGACTTTAGCCTGTTAGTGTAAGTTATTTAGGGTTTCCTGGGTACCAAGCTGATTAGTTTTAAGTCATTTGGTTATCAAAAAATAAGTTTATGGCACTTTGGATTCAATTAGAGCATAGCGGCATATAATTTTTAACGGTTAGATTCACATTATTGCCTGCTGCGCCAACCGCTTCAAACTGCTTGCTAAGTTCCATCTTTATTGCTAGTCCATAAGTTGACTACTTTACTATACCACCCTCTCTTTAAATTGTGTCTGTGTTTCATATTTCAAATTTTTACAGACGTATGGTCACTCGGTGTTATTCTGTACATGTTGGTATGCGGCCAGGCTCCTTTCCAGGAGGCAAATGACTCTGAAACTCTCACGATGATCATGGATTGCAAGTACACAGTTCCTCAACATGTTTCCAAAGAGTGCAAAGAGTAAGAACTATCACCAATAAAACCTCAATGGACTTCACTTCTTTTCTTGCAGCCTGATAGCTAGGATGTTAGTTCGAGCCCCGGAAAAGAGAGCAACGCTGAAGGAGATATCTAACCATCCGTGGCTGGCCTCTGCCAATAAGCAGGACAACCAGAATTTCGATGCGATGCCGCTGGTATCCAGGGAGCAACTTTCTGAGGAAGATCATAATTTGATAGTGCAAAAGATTGTTAACGGAAATATTGCCACCAAAGAAGAAATACAAGAGTAAGTTTTCTTTAAAATAGCAACTATGTGTGTAAAGTACAATTTTTAAGGCTTTTTCATGGAAATAGACTGATTTTACTTCACAATTGAATATACAATGCAGTCTTAAAGTATTGTTTTATAGCCACATAGTTAAACTTAAACACATATAAAACAAACATCATGCTCGTACAGATCTCTTTTAATATCATAAAATTTCCTTTGTTCTAAAATTATCACTTGTTTACAGATGTTTAGACAAGAACGAGTATAACCATATCACAGCCACATACTATCTGCTCGCAGAACGGAAACTGCGTGCGAAAAGACAGGACACTAGCACGAAAGGAAAGCGACCGGAAAGCTTATCGGTTCCTCAAACAATCCCAACACCAAACAGAGATAACAACAACTCAGGAGGTCTGCCTTGTCTACTATCTGTTCCTAGAACACCGGGTGATGTGCCTCAGGTAACCATCAAAACAATACAAAACTTTCAATTCATGTTTTCATACTAACAAATAAAGTCACTGTTGCAACAAGCCATGAATATAAATGTATTGAGTTTACGTTTATTATATGCTTGTCAAAGAATCCTGTCAAAGAGACATAACCTCAAATAATCGTATAGTTATTTTTGTCTTCTTGGGTTGTTGACTCCTTGTTTTGTTTTAACACTTTTTTTAATCTTTTAACTTCTATCTCACGTAACTTCTTTAAATCGCTTTTTGCTGTATGTGTGTGTGTGTCAGATTGAAATACTTAAATAAAGCTTCTGTCTCAATTGGCGATGACTTTCCATCTTTGTTGTTAACACTTCTAATTGTCTTTCAGTTCTTCCTCTCGATTAATTTACTTGACACATTAACTCTTTTTTGTTTTTTTTTTCTCTTTTATAGCACGTACACAGTATTTGAAGACAATCTATGATATGCATTGTAATTTAAAAAATAACACAAAACTGTAGCCCTAAAAGTCAATCGATGTACTCTCGCACACACTTTGAGGTACGGTAAGTGCGGTTATTACCTGTGTGATACGTTCATTACTGTTTACTATCCTCGTCATTTTGCGCCGTCCATTTTAATAAATTTGTCTGTTAATTTGTTGTTTTTTGTGTGTATTGTTATTTTTATTTTTTGGGAATATTGTTTGTTTTTTATTGGTATTATGTATCTCTGAATAATATAGAAAGTAATAGGGATCATGTATGTTTCTTTTGATGGATTTATGAGATATGAAAAATATGTTAATTCCATTTTTCTTTTAACTTTAACATGCTAAAAAATTTGACGAGCAACAATTCAATTGGCTATTTATTTTGTAGAACTGTAAGTTGTGAGCAGTACTTTAAACACAGTTTAACAAAAGATGGGTTATGCACATAAGTTGTTCCGAGTTGTTCTCATATTATGCATATTATGATGCACATTGGTGGCAATAACCTTTTTGGTATGTAGTGAAAGTAAACATACGTTGTTGACTAGAGTAGATGCCAACGTGGAGAATACATTGTGCTGCCTTTATATTTTTGTCATTTATGTAGGTATACTTGAAGAAAAAGATAAAGAAAGCCCAGAAAAAAGACAGAAGAAACCAGGGCAATATAATCCACATCTAGTAGCATACATGATTTTGAAATGTACATTTGCTTTAGCTTTTGGTAGTTTAAACGTAAAATTAAACTGTTTAAAAAACAAAACTCATCCCATCAATTTTTACTTTCTCTTGCAACTTCAACACATTAATATTCTCGAAATTGCAGAGGTCCCGAAAATGCAGCATAGTGCAAGAAGACGAGGAGGAGGAGGATATATCAAGCTGTTCCGGACGTGAAGAACTAACTGCACCGCACTCTTCCCTCAACAGACGTGGATCCCGTTCTGAAGGCAGGTTGAACCTAGCACTTCAGGAACGACTAGCCGAATCAGAACGCCGAAAACTCCCTGACAACAAATCCCCAAAACCAACGTCTCCGGCACCCATCAAATCCCTAAACGATAGGCCGAAAACAGCTCAAGAACCAAAAACATTACCACCCAACAATCTCAAACCGAGACTAAACGTAAATGACATTGCCACGACTAAAGTAATCACGGAATCGTCTACGATTACGATACCAATAATTACGCATTCACCTGTTTCTTGCCAAACGCCACCAAAATACAAGACAATGCCCTCTCCGACAAGAGCTGCATCTGTAGGACCGTTGAATGAGATTTTTGAGGAAGGCGATACGGATTCTGTGAGTTCTAGGTCGTCAGGGCGACCATTGGTCAATAGGAACCAGCATCGAACTTCTTACGAGCAGCGACGGTCAAAATTTCACAAGAATAGGACTGCTTCGTGCAGTTCTTCAGATGCTAGTGATGACGACAGTGAAAATCGGAAGAAGAGAGCTCATAAGCTGAGTACAACGTCACCTAGTGGGAAACCAATACAAGGTATGTAAAATTTATATTTTAAGTTATATGTTATCGATAAGGTAATTAGCAAAATATTACAATTGGTTTTATTCCTTTTTTTACAAAACTATGTGTTCAACTCGTTTTACTTTAAGCTCTGCATTACTACAATAGCAAGATATTATCATGTTACAAATAGAATATATTTTTTGATTGGAATAATATGTTCTTATATATGACCCTAAAAAAAAGAAATAATTAGTAAGACAAACAAAATAATGAAAAAAAAAGACAAGACTATGACAAAAAAAATGACTAAAAGAAAGATAAAGAAAAAAAATGATTAAACGAGTAAAAAAAAGAAACAAAAAAAAAAGAAAAAAAAAAACATGAAAAAAGAAAACAAGATGAACGGAGTGATTCACTGTACATATTTTCGAATCTATAGAGCTTGTACAAGCGGCCACCATTCCTCCAGGAATGAATAGCCAATATATATATATATATATATATACCGGGTGATTCAATTTCGAGGCTCACCATGGGGATCTTGCTTATTAGTGGATATAGAGCCTATGTTTAAATATGGCAAAGTTTCGTATTTTTGTGCTGATCAATTATCTGAAAAGAAATTTTAGCTATCATTTTTCATTTTAAAGATATCTGCAAAAAACTGAAATGTTAAGATATCGTTTTTAATTTGTTATTCAAAACCAAACGTAGCTAGACATTTGAAACAAAAACATTCTACACCTACTTTTTAACAAGGAATGCAGTGTTATTTTCTAATTTGAAATAACATCAAAGATGGCTGCGTAACCATGACCAACTTTTGTTTTTCTTATGGGCGCCATGTTGAATTTTGGCATTTTCCGATAGTCGTGTTTTTTCTCATTTCCGCAATGTATAACATGTTGGCATTATTTTTTAAAATAATGGTGTAATAATCAAAAAACCTTCAGGTACCTAACTGGAGCTTTGTTACAGACCGCCGGACTAGTTGCCACGCAACGGCAACAAACTTCACATGGATCAAGCGGCGCGCTCAGCGTTGGGTTTGCCATTTAACCAAATAAACCTTGATTGTGGTTGATTGTGGATGTAAATAAGTTTACCAATAACGAAAAGCGTGATATGATAAGGATATATTATTGTCTCATTTTGTTTTTCTTATGGGTGCCATGTTGAATTTTGGCATTTTTCGATAGTCACGTTTTTTCTCATTTCCGCAATGTATAACATGTTGGCATTATTTTTTAAAACAATGGTTTAATAATAAAAAATCTTTCTTCTTTTTCTCGTTGTTTGTCGTGCTTATCAGGTATCCAACTGGTGCTTGGTTACAGACCGCCGGCGCCGGACTGACCAGAGTGCTTTGGATTAAAAACATTCAGATTGTAAAAGAAGCAAGTTTATACAACAAAAAGCTTATTTTTTGTGACCAATGTTCAATTTGGTCGCCATTTTCTTGAAGGCATAAAACCGAGCCAGCATTTCGACATGTTATGGGTGTTCTAACTGTTCTTCCCGGAATAGCATTAACCGCATTTGTTATTCGATCCCGCAGTTCCTCGATATTTCTGTGAGTGTCATAAAAGTGTGATAAATTTCGTCGTTCACAGTTCCCCATAGAAAATAGTCCAGAGGACTTAAATCAGGGGATCTCGGAGGACACTCCACCATTACCAATCCAGCGATTTGGAAATTGTTGATTCAAATAATTTCGCACAACTGCAAAGTTTTACTTGTGTGGGGTTCGTACGGTGTTTGCGGAAATTCTAAATTAGAGGCTACTTCCCGCGTAGAAATCCGAGGATCGTCATTTGTCTAAAAACCAGTAGTTGAAGCATTGCAATTTATGGTAATCTAACGTTTACCATTTCAAAAATATTTCTTTGATCGTTTTCAACATTTCCATGAGGATCATAAGAATTGCGGGGTTTACTAAACGATCCATGGCCGGCTAAATTTCTGTCCAATGTTGGGACTTTTGTACGATTGGGCATTTCCATGAGGCAATAATAAACCCTTATCATATCACGCTTTTCGTTATTGGTAAACGGCATTTTACATCCACAATCAACCACAATTGATGTTTATTTGGTTAAATGGCAAACCCAACGCTGAGCGCGCCGCTTGATCCAAGTGCATTTTGTTGACCTTGCTTGGCAACGAGTCCAGCGGTCTGTAACCAAGCTCCAGTTAGGTACCTAAAGGCTTTTTGATTATTACACCATTATTCTAAAAAATAATGCCAAGATGTTATACATTGCGGAAATGAGAAAAAACACTACTATCGGAAAATGCCAAAATTCTACATGGCGCCCATAAGAAAAACAAAAGTTGGCCATGGTTACGCAGGCATCTATGATGTTATTTCAAATGAGAAAATAACACTGCATTCCTTGTTAAAAAATAGCTGTATAATGTTTTTGTTTCAAATGTCTAGCTACGTTTGGTTTTGAATAAAAAATTAAAAACGATATCTTAACATTTTAGTTTTTTGCGGATATCTTTAAAATGAAAAATGATAGCTAAAATTTCTTTTCAGATAATTGATCAGCACAAAAATACGAAACTTTGTCAAATTTAAACATAGGCTCTATCTCCACTAATAAGCGAGATCCCCATGGTGAGCCTCGAAATTGAATCACCCGGTATATGTACCTTAAAAATTGTAATCTCATGAAATTCAATATTTCTCTCGTCAAAATTGCTTCACAGCAATACAGAAAATAGTAAAACCAGTATTTTTTACTCAAGATATATATAATTTTACAAACTCCGACGTGCGTTGACGTAATAAACACCCACTTCACGCATAAAATTGTAAGTGGCATAAATCTATTTTACGACCTGTACAAGGTTGCCATATTTATATATATTTTGAGTGCATAAAACTGGACCGTTAAATATAACCTTGCGATTTTAACGCCAATTTTTCTGGTGATTGAAACGGGGCGTTACGCTGTTTGCGCGTAAATTATCCAAAGGAAATATTTACTGCGAGGCGGATGTGACGACTGTAAAATAAATTAGTTTTGGCAAGGTTGTCGGTACTCCAATTTAACTTGCGTAAATATTTATTCTGTGAGCTGTAAGCACAAAAATTACTAAGTTTAGGGTTATGCATAAAAGGCAGGTAAGATGAATTACAGCTCTATTTATTAATCTATTTGTGTTTTGTCGGTAATTATTGAAAAGTGAAGTTATAATAAGCTCCTTTGGTTGTGTTTTACGTCTATTTTTATTGATGTATGTATGTTGTATTTTGTGACAAACATCAAGAACTCATGGTAAATTTGTAGTTTCAGATTCTATCTCTATTATCGGTTTTAGGAAGTAATTGATTTTGCAAAACATCTTTGACGTTCATCTTTATCAGTATTTTTGGACTGTTCTGCATTAATGCCTTGTTGTATTATTAAATATTTTTGTTATCTGTTATGTTAAATTAACCCTGAACATGTTTGCATAAGGTGTTATTTATTAAAACCGATAATTTTGCTCTCTCTGATATGTGACATACGGAATAATATTTTCAAAACTATACCTTTGACACTTTCTTCATAGGTCGGAGAGATTCGCATGATGATAGCAGCGACTCGCAGGAGCCCGGGACAGGCGCAGGTGCCGGTGGCGCCAGCGGCAGGATCGGGGCCCCGCAAGTCACAACGCAAGAAAATCACTCCAACAGTCGGGACCCTCCCAAGAGTAATGGAACAAATTCCAGCTCGGGTGGCAGGAAAAACACGACAAGTGGTGGCGCCCAGACAATGCTTGGTAGACGCCACAAAGCCAGCAGACGACGTAATGGAGAGACGAGACTTCGTGAGAGCCAATCCTTGAATCGGATCACCGAAGTACAAGAGGACACTGGGGGACATGCCGTTGTAATCTCGACAAACCTATCCGCGACGCAAGGTGCCAGCGTTGTACCCAAAGTCAAAGGTTTAGGAGCACGGATTTTACAAGGATTCACGGGGAATAAAAAAGAGGAAAAAATGGAGAAAGTAGAGAAAGAAAAAGTTGCGCATATATCGAGGAAGGATTTGAAGGTTGCCGAGGAAGAAAAAAGTTCATCGCCAACGACGAAGCGTATGCGAATCCTCGGCAAATACTTCAACGTACACAAAAAGCTCCTTATTCCGATTCCGGGTATCTTTACAAGGAATCGTTTGTATAAAGCTCAATCCTGTGGGTCGTTAACAAGGGATAAAATTAACATAACAGATGCGGTTCTTAGGAAGCAACGAGCTGTGAGCGTGATTCGGAATAGTATTGGTAGTGATGGGGATATCAATCAGAATATGGGGGCGACAGCTGAAAAACGAAAATCGCTCGGTCAGTTGAATGCGGTGTGTAATGGTTTGAGTGACATATGTACCGTCCATTTGGGCCAAGTATCTAAATGTAGCTTCTGCTAGACTGACTTAAAGTTTGCTCAAGGGCAAAGAAGTATATCGATGACGACGACAACCAAAGCGTAGTTTGTAGGTTATATTTATTAACTCTGACGCTGTGTGTGCGTGTGTGTAGGTTTTTTATGTTTGTTTGTTTGTTTTATACTTTGTCAATGTGTCTGTATGTAATATAGGGTTGGACTTTTGTAGGTTTATTCGTTGTTACGAGGATTTCTATAGAATTATCATATGTCGTAGGTGCGATGTTACTATGTCGGTGTTTTATCTGCAGCGACATCCGGTGGAATAGTGATTGTTTCGATTGTTGAAATTTATTTGATGAGTTCATTATTCTTTTTTAATTTGTATTATATTTTTATATTTTATTTAATTTTGAGCAAAAACAAAAAATAATTTATTTCCGACATGTAATAGCTTTTAGTTTATTCTCTATTTTCTGACTATACTTTACAATTTTTATATATTTGAATGTAAGTTATAGATTAAACTATATAAAAAGCAAATACGCAGCTTTGGAGTTATTTAATGTATGACGTTAGATTAACCAAGCTGCTTGCTTAAATTAATTACTATGCCCAGTTTTTCCATGTTAGTTTGAACTATAGATTATCTGAAGTGAAACTTAACATTAAAGCAAACAAAAAAGAAAAAAAAACTGATGTTGCCAGGCTCATGACTTTATCATACTATATATAAAATTAATAGTTTAGCTGCGTGAGATTCTATTTGATCGAGATCGGCTATGTCTGCATTAAAATAAAACTAGTAGAACTAGACAGATATGTCGATTAAAGCTGTGTTCGGATATTGTACTCCGTTGACCCCCGAGTACACCGTCCAAATGACACGTGTTATTGGGTGTAAAAAGTTTGAGGGTGCGTTCCGATTGGTGGTAATGGTAGGTAATGGCTGTGGAAGCAGACGAAATTATAGTATTTCTCACATGTCGTGATGGTGACACATATTAGTTTGCATGTACATAAACTTGAGTCGCTAGCAATTACTATTAGAAATACTATAATGGCGTCTACTACCACTGCCATTAGCACCAATGAAAACACACCTTAACGGTGTACAATATCCAAACGCAGCTTGTATTGACAGTAGTATTGTCAAAACATTAGCGCTTGACACTACCTACAGTCATTAGAATCATATCTGACATATAATCTGACATCCTGGCTACTAGTTTTAATGCAGTACGACCGATCTCGATGAAATAGAATTTGCTCATGCAGCTAAACTATTGATGGTACCAAAAAATGTCATAGTCATAAATTATTCAGAATTTCCTCTACTTTAATTTATTATTTAACTATTTCGACGAAATGCCAGAAATGGCGGCTCATTTGCAAAATCGTCGAAAGATGCTAAGAGTAAACCACCAGTTCCTTGGACCCTTTTGTACCAAAAGCTTTTCAGCTCTAAGTTTGCTTATGAAACTTCTAAATATGAAGTTTCGTTCCGATACCTTTAGTAGTTTCTCCGGAATCGGCGCCACAAAAAACGGGTACACACACAGACATTTTTTTGTACCTTGGTCAAAAATGTTCAGGGGACGCAAAAAGACATATTTCTGCTAAAATCTCAAAAAATTTTTTTGGCACGATTACAATACTTTACATACTGCGTATGATGACAAAGAGTAATTACAAATAAGATATTTTGTGTATAATTAATAGCAATTTCATCTTCTATAAGCATGAAAACTAATATCACTGTAACTTTGATATAGTATATTACTTACTTAATAATTCTATAATATCAACCATTTGTTGTAGTTGGACTGAATTGAAATCAAGTTGAATGTACTATATTAGCTTATATACAGTTTACAGCTTAAACCTTAGTTAAACACCAGTAAATTTAATGTACAGTTTATATTCTAAAAATTATTGAGAAATGCAATATTTATTGAAACCTCAGTTTGAACTGAGATGGAAAAGCAGTCCCTTGTGTACTTTGGAAAGATACATTCAATTTTATAAAATTGTTTTCAATACTAATGTAATTCAGTAAAAGTTGTATTTGTTAATATCAAACCGTCAACACCGATGTAGTACGCGGCCTTCAGATCCCTGTGTAACTTACTTTTCTTTTTAATTAAATTACAATATTCATAATATGCTATTAGTATGCACTTTTTAGTATATTTTGACAATCAAAACAATGTTTTACAAAAACGATTGGTGTCTACAAAAAAAACTAAAATTACTGTAAATAAATCATATTCCACGGATTTAAATAGTCGTAAGGTAAATGTACATGTATGTAATAAAAAGAATGACAGATTAACTTTAAAAAGCGTATAACTCATTGTTGTATTATTCTAAGAAACCGCAGGTCGGGTTGTGTAACTTAGGTAATTTTTAACATTATTACCCCTTTTTTATGTAAACTTACCAATGTAACAAATACTCTTTTTTCAAGGGGGCCTTCCCCTATCTTTTGATAGCATTTTTTGACTCGAGATCTGGAAATCTCAATCGACAAAGCCTCTAACACAAATCAAAAGATTTTGAGAACCACAATTCTATAATTAAAGAGCAGATTTTTAACAGAAGGAATATACTTAAGAATTGTTTCGAATTTAAAATGCCCGAACTTTTGCATAAAAAATCGTTTAAGACTGATTATCGATATATGTATAAATATATTTATTCTGCGTTTAAATTTTTTTTTATTTGAGTCAAATGTAGTATGCGCGATTCGGATGGAGTTATACATATTAACGGACAATTATTAATGCATAATACTTCTTAACGGGTTTTGTCTTATGCTCATAAATAAATCCTGTAACTTATTTTAGACTGTAGTAATTAAAATTATAGAAATGTAACAGCCTTTTTTTTCTTTATTTTGTGTCGTACATAACCTCAACTCTATAAGGAAAATAACTGTTGCTTCTACATATAACATTGTAACTTAAGGTGTATAGTTTGCTATTTTTTGTGCTGTTTGCAAATACGGCTGGTACAAAACTAAATTTATTAATTAAATGGCGTTAATAGAAACTTATATCTGTTTTCTGGTAATTTATTTTCATTTTAATCAATTTGATCTATTGAAGAAAATTTAGACTTTCATTAAAATTGGTCAAATATTAAAATGGATCAGCCTTATTTACAAACAATGAAGGTATGTGCTATGCACAAGTGGTTTTTATTCTCTTCTGTGTTTTCTTTCTTTTGATTCCATGGACTATTTCTAAGTTGTAATTTGGATTGTTGAAAATGTTCCATGGGAACAATTGCACATCTTTGTTCGGTACATGAGAAATTTTGTTCGGGATGGTCGCAGTCTTGATTGCCTCTGTACGGTGTAACTAAGTGATGTGCAATCATATATGAGGGTATACTAATCGATAAATTTAAGTGTGCAAATAAAAAAAGAACTTGTTTAGATGCTATTTATTGATGTCAAGCTGGACTTGCGTTAGTTAATAGTTATCATTCTTTGTAAGCATCTGTGTGCGCACCTCAAATATAAATAAATGATTATAATGTATATACGATAAGTGTTTTATTTATGTATTTGTGTCAGAATATTTTTTGCTGCATGAAGAACAAAAGTTGACAGTATTATTTCTACAATGTTTAGCCCAACCACAGATTCTTACTTAAAAAAATTAAAACAGATTTTCAGCATTTCTGCTTTTCGTGGATATCTTCCAACTAAAAAAGTTAGGTTCTTTATATATTATTTATTATCATAAAAAAATGAACAAAACTTGAGATAGGTTTGGATCTGTAAGAACTGTACCCCCTGTATGTATGTATGATTTAATTAACAATAATATGAAAATGTTGTTAAATTTCAGGGTGTAAGTACAAAATGTTTGGGAAGGCAGAAGAAAGAAATATTGAGTATATATGATTTTTTCCTTTTTTATTTATAATTGTGTTTATTTTCAAAATCAATTGATTTTATAGTTATTTGCTAAAGTATGTTGTACACGTGGTATTATTATTAGAGATATCTCCGTGGGGATGAACATTGTGGAAATATTCATTACGTTAATATCCGCTGGGCGGCGCTGGATGGTTGAAGAACAATAACGTAAACCGTAAACATAACTAAGACCAAACCAATGTTTGCTTATTTATGCGTACATAATGAAAATGCTTGAAAGTTTTCTGCATGTTTTCTGCTTATACAAGTACATGAGTCTGTTATATTCTTTAAATTGTAAGTTACATAACCCCTAAGTTTGACATATGCAATGTTGGTTGTCTATATATCACCTGCGCACAGTGAACCGTATAACTGGAAAGGATCCGTAATGGTCATAAGTGAGGTAAATGCATTTGGTATGCAACCCGCACTGATGTGGGCTAGCCATCTCTTTCTATCTCATACGGTACTATGACCGTATGCGGTTTGAAATTAAACTTTTTTATTTGTAATATCTTTTTCAATTTAATTGGAACAAACTAATCAACCCTTAACTCTTGCAGAGTCTTAAACACATGAGATAATAATCGCAGATCTGACCCATCAACATTTTTTCAACTATTCCCGGATGTGAATGAAGTCATTTGATGAGTTGTACAACATTTTAGAGAGCAAATTGTGTAAGGAAGACACCATTATGCGAAAAAGTATGCCACCGAAAGAACAACCCTTTTTACCAGACTAAAATGTACCCACTGCCTAACCCTACCCCATCCTCACACGCCTATGCTATGATTGACACCCATTTGACACCTTCGCGCGGCAGTATGCGCGTCTGAACGGCTCCATATACTGCAATGTAAAATCGGTATTCCGTCACGGATTCCGCAGCAGGCGGCTGAAAATTTAAATTCGAAAATTCAGTATAGCGACGCTGTATCCGTCGCGCGTCGCCGTATGAAAGGCTCCATTCGAACACATGTATTAGCTGAATCTCAGACGCGCGCGTCTCGCATACAGCGTCTACGTGTGTAAGCAGTCTTAATATCACACGCGCGCGTCTCGCATACAACGTCTACGTGTGTAAGCAGTCTAGTGTATACTCCATTTGGCGCGAGCTGTTCGAGGTCATTCAGACAAGTTTTTCATTTTTGCCGTTTTTCTACGTACCGGTAAACTTGGGCTTTAGCCACCCTGAGTGACTTTGGCCATAGTTAGAAATTACAATCTAACCAAATCTAACCTACATTTTAATTTTCTGTTTGTTGGAATGCATAATAAAACGTGAACATTTCTCGATGATCAGATGATATACATGCCCCGCTTCTGGTAGTAATGGACAATGTCTGAGGCCCAGTCCCTCAGACTTTTTCATTTTCAGGATTAGTTAAAGCACGTAGTCTACAGCGACTCTATCACAAAACCACATAAAGCCATGATGTAAGAATTAACCATTTCCTCCTTCATATGTAGTGTTCGATTGCTGGCCGCCATTAGTTGCGCTTAGTTCTGTTCAACTGATAATTTGAAATACTTAATGCTTCCTATTGGTGGAATCAGTTGAACAGAACTAAGCGCAACTAACCGCGGCTAGCAATCGAACACTACTATTGAGTGGGGGCAAAGCCACGTAAAGGATCATGACGCTTTTTTACGTCAATACCATCGAATAACCACATGGACCTGCTAGAGGGTCAGAAAATATGGTACCCTCGAGATCAAAGGTGCCGACACGAAGTTACGCTTCTGGTTATTCTGTGCCTTTGGGTCCGGATTATTATGTGTGCCTGAAGCACTCTGGAGTCGGTCCTGCGTTTTATTATTTAAAGTAAATAAAAAGAGCTATTGCCTATTCCCAACAAGATACATAAGTATGTCTATGCACAACAAAATATTGCGATTATTCGTAATCCCTGACACGAAAAGAGGGTATTTCTTGGCCGGAAACCGCCTCAATCTATGTATTCTATAATTTACCCACGCCAACACCACGGCAATATGTGGCAAATATGTACATTTTGATCCGGCTCGACAATTTTCCTGGTTGACATGGCATTTCTGAGTCCGGACTGTTTATGCGCATAGATAAAATCGTAGCTTACCGGATGACCGATATTTACTCGTCCATTTTTAGGGAATATTTGTTATCAATAAACCAATAATGGCTTTAATACACAAATATTAATGAAGTAAAGCAATGTTAATATTAAATAGAGTATGTAGGTACAGGTAAAAAATAAATATAAAACTAATGTTCATTTACGTCTATGTCAAGCGGGTTAAATTATCCGCATGAGTGGCCTGTGAAAATTGCAACTACAGCAGCCTACTCAATAATTACGCCTAATTACCAATAACAGATCTGACACAACACAAAAGCACCATTGCTTCATAGCCTGCTTTCTACAATAGGAATACATTTCCTGCTGCACTCTATTTAACAGCAAATTGAATTAATTGAATCAATTCTAATTTATTCTTTTTGTATGCATGCATAGCTTTCTATTTCATACATCCTGTTTAACCCCATGGTTTAACCTGCTCAATCAACAAAATAAAAGCACGTTCCATTCTTGTATATATAGATTTTATTTATTCACGTACACTTTTATATAGATAGGCGGGTTTATATGTGTATAATATAAATAATGTATTAAAAATCCACAATACTGAGATACGAAATCTTACAATCTAGAAAAACACATAGAAAATGTATGTACAATTATTACTTTAAATAATTAATCGCTATCATCTTGCGTTTTGCCCGTTCTGATCAACACAGGAGTACACGATTTATCCTCAATCATGCCGTGTTCCACAAGAAATCCTTGCACGTCTTCCCCGCAAAAATCAACACCAAGATCATCGGATAATCGGATAAAGTTCCCGACAACTTGCCCTGCCTTATAGATTAGCAGAGCGGGAACGCCATTAGCTTTAAAATCCCTGCTCAAGCCAGCCCTGGACCCTATAATTGCGCAAAATTTCACATTCAAGTAAAGCTTGGATAATTCTGTTAAGCTCTCGTTCATTGCCTTGCAAGCGGGGACGTTTTCCTCATACAAATGAACAATTATAGTGACATTTTTGTTTTCTTTATCAATAGCATCTAAGTATTCTTGCCCGTCGGTTAAGTAAATTAGTTTCCCGAATTTTAAGTTGTGTTGGTTTTGTTTAAGCATTTCGACCATTCGCTGCTTTTGGTAGTCGAGTAAGAAATCATCGTTTAAGAGATCGGCTAGTTCTGGGTCATCTAAGGCAGCTTTTTCTTTATCTTCATCGAGGGCTGATTGTACGGTTAGTGTTAATTTTTTCATTAGTTCAATACGTTCCTTTTCGTCTTCAGAACGCTTTTCGTTTTCTAATTGCTTGTACCGTTGCCAATCCTTGATTACACCTTTTGGTCCGGTGTTTGTTGATGTACCTTCCCATTTATTAGGTGGTGGCAGTTCTTTTGGCTCAACGTCCTTATTTCCCGGCTGCTTTTCCGAATCTGATTCTTCTCCATCGCTTTCCTCGCTGCTGCTGCAGTAATTGTGGAGTTTTTCACCTAAAATCTTGTCTTCTAATGTTGCCATTATGATGACAACTCTGCGAGATCACTGTGAGAACTACTAGAGCCACGCGCACCGTTACTTTAGCTACGGTAGTAAATTGAATACGAAAATAAACAATGCATCGATGATCTACTGGGTAAAAAACGTATACCAACTTTGCGCGTTTTAGAAGTAAAAAACACCACAACCGCAGGCGCGCTCTATCCATTTGAATTACAAATTACCGCGGCCGAGTCGGAATAAACGATCATGAATAACTCGTGTAATGAGTGAATTGGTAATTAAATTGTTGATTGTCGTTTGTTGCGGCGTTTGTCGAGTGTTTTAATTGTTGTTTTTTTGGGTATGAGCTTATGAGTAATCGTTGAGATGTTTTGCGGCGGTAAAAATGTAAATTTTCTCTATGCGGTCGCTAATAAATGATTTCGATATCCTATGACACACCAATTAAAAACATTATTTGTGCTCAATATTCAAGTCACGTGAGGTGATGTTTTAGCGTAAGCAATTTGGATACTTGAGATATTTCGCAGTTTTTTAGTTACAAAGTTTTAAAATAACAAAGCTGTCGTTTAACTTCAATACAAATGTTAATGAATGTTAACTGAAGGAGTATATATATATATATAGTTATTTAACCAATAAGTATTTTAAAAAGAGCAGTCAACAAGGGATGAGCAAATTATATTTGTTGGTTACAAAAAATGAACGGGTAAGCGGTCAATTATTTTTTGGAGAATCTGACCACAAATACAACTGAGCACTCAGTTCAGTTCTCTGAAAGAGCAAACATCATGGTTGGCAAAACGGTCAACAATTACGCACAGCATAGCCAGGAAACCAAGAAACTATTTGTTTCAATTCTGTCCATAAAAGCCTTCTTCAACCTACCAGTATATAGATATTAGAGTGAAATTGCATTATTTTATTTGAATACAAGTTTTCAGTAAACCTTACAATTAGATTTCAAGTATTTTTATTTGACTTTAAAGTATATGTTTTGTTTTATACGTCAGCTGCTACTCCAAATTAAAATTGTAAACCTAAAGTTAAAAAATGTACAGGTATTGGAAATGTGCACCGATAGATACTTTATTGTCTGTTATGTTAACAAGGACTGTATGAAATTGACATCAAGTTTCTCTGCAAAAAAAAACCAAGAAGACAACAATAAAGAGATTTTATTTATCAGAACACTAATAGAAAACAGAATACAATAGTATAAAAATAGAAATTTAGACAATTCAAAAGAATAAACACAAAATTCAACAAGAATATCACCTCAATTCTTAGCCAAAACAATTGCAGTTCTTGATGGCACGTACACCTACAACAATAATACAAAAAATCTATATCTCCAAAATGAATGAATATTTAGAATTACCTGTATGGATGAGCGTCTTCCAGCGTATCCGAAATCCTGTGTAAAGTAATCGACTGACGTATCAATACGATTATGACCCCCAAATTTCGAGTCATCCGAAGATAAGACGATCCTATAATGTCCAGGATTGTCCGTACCTACACGGTAGTCCGCAAAACTCTTCTCCCGGTGAAAATTGAAAACAAACAGTAATCCAGCTCTTTCAAATGCGATAGTTTTGTCGTCTTCATGTTTCCATGAAACATACCCAGGATTGCTGTGCAACCAACCATATTTTTCTTCAAGATGGTTCATCGCAGCATCGAAATTATTTAAAAATTTGTATTTCAGGTTCTCGTCGTCTACTAAATTCCACTGACGTCGTGCATAATGGTACGAGCTATTATTTCCAGCACGTGGGAAGTCTAACCACTCGGGATGCCCGAATTCATTCCCGATGAAGTTTAAATAACCTTCTCCGCCTAAAGCGTGCGTTATTAATCGAATCATTTTGTGTAGAGCAATTCCGCGATCGATAATGGAGTTTGGTTCAGATAAGACACTCATGTGAGTGTACATTTCTTTATCCATTAACCAGAAAGCTATCGTTTTATCACCTACTAACGCCTGATCGTGCGATTCCGCGTAAGCAATACTAGGTTCCATCCAACGACGGTTTGTTAAAGTATGAACGATATTCCCTATATTCCATTCCTCATCTTTACACTCCTTTAACAATTCAATCCATTTATCAGGGATTGCCATAGCAAGCCGATAATCAAAACCCAATCCGCCTTCGGAAATAGGACGACAAGTCCCAGGCATCCCAGAAACATCCTCGGCGATGGTAATATGCTGATCTCGCAACTTATGGACTGTGTAATTCGCCAACATCAAATAAACCAACGCTTCCGTATCAACATTCATCCCAAAATATTCATCGTAATTTCCTGAAAAACCCTCACCAATACCATGGGAATGGAACAACATGGAGGTAACCCCATCGAAGCGAAACCCGTCGAACTGATATTCATCCAAGTACCAGCGTAAATTTGACAGCAAAAATCGTAAAACTTCGAATTCCGAATAGTTAAATAACCGGGAATCCCATAAATTGTGGTTACCGCGGGAGCTATCGTGGAAATAACAAGCCTCCGAGCCGTCAAATCGATTCAACCCATCTAAAACATTTTTACTTGCGTGGGAATGGACAATATCCAACAAAACAACAATCCCCATCGAGTGTGCTGTGTCCACCAACCGTTTTAAGCCTTCCGGAACCCCGTATCGACTGGATGCTGCAAAGAAACTCGTGACCTGGTATCCAAAACTGGCGTAATACGCGTGTTCCATGATAGCCATTAGTTGTATGGCGTTATAACCTTGCTTCTTAATCCTCGGTAAGATGTTATCAGTGAAATTATCGTACGATCCTACGTTTAATTCCATTGTGGCGATTCCAACGTGGCATTCGTAGATCCGAAGGCTTTTCGGTTTTGGTACTTTGGTGTGTTTGAATTGGTATTTCTGTGTGGAGAATGAATATTAATACAAATATGCAAAAGTTGTATTGAAAAATTACTTGAGCAATTGGTGGGTTCCATAGTTTTTGTCGGTAGATGGTGCCTTCAGTTTTTGGGGGCTCTTCAACGTAGCTTGCCCATGGCGATAACCTGTCTTCTTTAGCACCATCATGTTTTTCGATTACTACCTGAAATTAAAATAATTAAAAGTGTTTTAGTTTAGTTAGATAGAGTGAACATTTTGGGTGCACTTCCAACAAGTTGAACTATATTGGTTACGAATAGATCCTAAATTGATAACAAACCAGTATCACTATTTAAATTGTTGTATGATAGTCAATGAATTACAGGAATTTTCAAATATGGATGTTATGTCAAATACCTACATGGACAACCAAAGACTGAAAGATAAATGAATCAGTGAGATCAAAACAGTTTAACACGTTTAAAATCAGCCATTTCGTACCCTACATACAGTAATTTTGCAATGTAATACTTTCAGTAGTCACTTTTCAAACCCATCACAGAATAATTTTCACTTTATCTACTACTCGAATATAATAAGTTCATTGTATACGTATCTATGACTATATAATCCCCTAGCATGATACAGCCGAGGATTATGATGACAGTAGCTTTGAATAATAATGACAGTTCTTTTGAATAATGACTTGTTTATTCAAAGGAACTGTCATTATAAAAAAGCTACTGGCGATACTAGTTAAACTAGTCCACAATGAAGTTTTATTATTTCCTCACTAACGAATTTATACTCAGTCGACATTCTCTGAATTTGATGTTTGGTCGACTGGTCCCTTTTTACTGATGAACTTTGTCTGGAACGACATTTTAACCATCGATGTACGTTCAATAACGATTATTCATATTCCTTAAACTGAACAAAAATTTTTTGTTTCCGCTAATTTAGGCATGTTTCCGTTTATATCCTTTTTGGTTTTACCTCCAATAGGGTATTTGACTATTTTTGGAAAACCATCTTAATGTGTGTATTCCTTCACTCTACATTGTAAATGCATTATTTTTTGTAATTATTTCCTCAATATTTCATAAAAATCAGCGTTAAAAATTGAATCACAAAAAGTCCCGCCAAAACGATACTTTCTGTTGTGTGACGTCACCGGTTAGTGATGTCAAGATGATGTGATGTCAAGATGTCAAATCGGCCCATATGGTCTGTCAGCATCGGCATCGTCGCCGTTTGGTAATTGTGTTGTATGATGTGTTGTTTTCACAATTTCTACATAAAAATGGGTTATAAATGGTGTATAAATCCACAATGCAGAGATACGTCAAGAAAAACTCCGGATAAACTATTTGTAGCTGTTCCGCAAGATTTGAAACTGCGAAGATAGTGGTTGGCTCGTAGAAATCCAAATGAAATAAATAGCCGCCAATACAAGTGTTTTCTGTTGTGAAGATTACTTCGACATAAGTAAAACTGACTAGAATAAGTTATCTGTCGTATTTTCGAAAGGTATTATCTGATCTGAGAGCTGAAGGGTAGGGCTATCCTAACCTACAAAGTTATGCTTACATGACGCTTTCGTGCTATTAAATTCAAACGGGAGAGCATAAAAGCGCGTCCGGTATTTTACGGTGAGAGTGACGCGCTGCATAAAGGTGCTCCTACACGCAGTGCCAATAGGGGCCATCATTGGCCATCGGAGTGCTTCGCGTAGCGGGACCCAACTGTGCCAATGCTCATCGCCAATATGTCGACCTTGTCCGCTTTATTTCATTCTGTTTTAGCATTGTACGTACTACCGATGAAAAGTTTAGTTATCTATCTATGTTTTATCATATATACTGCATTATTTATGTTTGTACATACTTTAAGGACAATGATGATTTATTATTTGCCGAAATGCCTGATTGCCCAAATGTAAAAACATGAAAACTTTTTTTAATATTTTGTAAATTTATTCACAATAATTATGGTTCTTATAAGCATTATATTAATCTTACAGTTACAATAAATTAACAAGCAATAAAATAATATTCTGAAGACAATATTGGAGTCGTTATAATGGGTGACCCACGGCATAGGTACGTTTGTTTATTTTTGTGTTTTTGACGCCGAAGGAATGAACGTTGTGTTAATAGACAGAAAATGCCAATATATGGGATGGTCATGAGTTTAGTATGACTCCCGGGTTTTCCAGAAATGACGTCATCATTAAAATTTTAAAAATGAATTCGCACACAATGGGGAGGCATACGGTATTTAGGTTCTAGGATTGCGGTCAACCTTATTCGCTAGGGTGGGGTGGGAAAGGTGAGGGAGGTGGTTGGAGGGAAGCGGGATATGAATCTACACACGATGGGGAGTCATACGGTATAGGGGTCCAAGGACTGCGGTCAACCCTCTTCCCTACAATCTTGACTACAATCAAACAAAGTTGCATTTATATAATTAACAACAATTAACTATTTACTAATTAACAATAATTTATAGATTAGTTTTAAGCGGCAAATTTAAATAATCTGATGTATTTAATATATTCAACAAAGTTTAAAAACTATACTGGATGCTTTTCTTTATTTTGATTATCAGAAAAATATCAAAAAGTATATTTAAAAATATTGGGTTGATAATAAATATACCTACATAATATACATACACGTAATTAAAACTCCGTGTATGTAAGGGTTCTCAATTTTTCTTTGTATCTTATTATAAACAATTTCAGTTTTATTATATAAATTATATTTTAAATCAAAATTATGAATTCATCGATTTGACTGAAATGAAATATTTATATAAAGAAACGACACAAATTAACAGGGTCCTGCATAAAAATATAGACCACTCAGTGTATCAGCTCTTATCCCATCTTATTCCGCATTTGTTGCTTGAAACATAAAGAAAATAAAAAGGGAGATTTTTTTAATGTCACGTGGCAAATATAAAATACTAAATAATTTAGTTTCCTCTATTGCTGTATATTTGTATTCCTTAATGTATTTAATATTTTCCAACGTACTGTATAAATAATGACTGAAAAACATGTTTAATATTTAACAACCTTATTAAACAGTGTCCTCTTTCGAGGGTTCCTTTTTTAATTCTAAGCAACAATGCACTGCTTAAAATAATGGGAGCCGCGGCTACAGCAATGATATCGTCTTCACTGTTCATTTTTAATTCTCTACGGGACGCTACGAGCCTTCTACGATACACAGAAATACCCTGCGCCCAATACCAACGTTGGCCAATGTTGGCGAAGTGTATGCGCACACTACGCGCAGCGCGTCACATCACCAATATTGGCGAGACGTTGGCACTGCGTGTAGGAGCTCCTTAATAGGCGGACTAACGTCATACGGCGTTTATCTGCATATAAGAGAGAGACAGCCGACCCAAGTTATCTGAGCATTGCTCTCCCCATACCATACCCTGACAAACCGAACGCGCTCTAAGGCGGACTAACGAATGACATCACTGGAGACTGACCCAATTACAGAGCGTTTTCAATCACGTGATAGGACGTGAATAAAATTCAATTTTAATTTTGGTTTTTCATAGAAATAAAGCATTTTCTTTTTGAAAAGTAATAACAAATAGTTTTCTTAAACTGTAATCTATTAGGATGACTATAATACATGCCATATTTTTAATACAGTCAAATACCCTATTGCTGCATATCTTTACACTGACTTTCCCTATGCTTGTACCGTTTGTGCTTGTGCGGATATTTTGGATTTGACTGTAGGTTTGCTTCTACCAATGTTTTTCTTGTAAATTTTGATTATACCTTTTTTGCAGATTATGTGCTGAAGATGACAGTATGAACTGACGAAACATGTACACATAGTATATTTAATAAACAATTGCAAAGATATAAGAAGCTATTTTTCTACAATATTCTTGCACATTTTCACCAAGCACCAAAGTAAACGTTTGTGCTTGTGCGGATATTTTGGATTTGACTGTAGGTTTGCTTCTACCAATGTTTTTCTTGTAAATTTTGATTATACCTTTTTTGCAGATTATGTGCTGAAGATGACAGTATGAACTGACGAAACATGTACACATAGTATATTTAATAAACAATTGCAAAGATATAAGAAGCTATTTTTCTACAATATTCTTGCACATTTTCACCAAGCACCAAAGTAAACAAACTATTAGATATTCCACTTTCCTTTCACATTTCTTGCTACGCATGCACTATGCTCAAACCTTCGGCTTCGGCTAAACCTTCGGCCTAATTTTGGCCGAAGCCGATGTTTTGCCGAAGGTAGACGAAGCCGAAGCCGAATGTTCGGTCGGACACTAATCATTATACAACGTTAAAGTCTGTCAAAACCTACGTGGATGACAGTTATGTGACAGCTCGCCTCGCCATCATTGACAAATACATTTAAAATGTTGGATATAAAATGGAATTTAGGAGTCGTAGATAAAACGTCATATTCGACTCGCACACAATGGATATAAATCGCTCGCACGTTTACCTGATAATTTGTAGTCAATATAACATGACGTTATTTATTATTATTATTATATTGTGTGTATTATATGCAATCAAGTTAACAGAAATCGTTTCAAATTCAAATATAATCGGATATTTTTTAATTTTGTTTTTAAATATTGAAACTATGTCCAAAATATGTGTATAAACTTCATGCTCGCAATTTATATCCTTAGTTATGTGCTCGTCAAATAATATAATATTAAAACACTATTTTAAAACAGTGTTTTACATAACAACCCTGATAAATATACACATACGCCGGTAGTCATGTTTGAATTTGAAGTTTAATGAACTGACAACTGGACAAATTATAAAAGCCTGAATTACATGTAAAAGTTAGCCGTACCACTTTTTTGCTTTGCATAGTACTGTTGATTGTCAACGTATATCGATAGTAGGCATGGGTTAGTTGGAACCATGACATATGCATGACATCCAGAGGGCATGGGTTTGTGCAAGATTCATTCACAAATTATAGCGTTTTCGACTAATACACTTTATGGACGCTCTTGGTGCTAACTGAACTGAGTCTGAGCATAAATATATAAGTAGAAAATGCTATAATTTGTGAATGAATCTTGCTCGCGCAAACCCTGCCCTCTGGATGTCATGGTCCCAACTAACCTATGCCTAACTATCTATCCGTTGACAATCAACGATAGTCAACGATAGTACCTCCATAGAATACCTATGAAGAGTACCTCCTCACACATACTTATTTCCATTGTCATAATCATATTTTAATTATCTTCAAAACCTATTAGACATTTTTAAAGACATCATTTTATTGATCAAGTTTTTTCATAAATATCAATAAGGTTACCTTAATTTCTGTTAAATGTGGTATAGGACAAGATCCATCTTCTCTTTTTGGCAAAACTAATTCCCATTTTCCAAAATCCAACCTCTTATACGGAAGACCATGTCGATCCCAATTATCTGCAAAATAGATAGGTAGTTTTTATATATTCAAATTTCATATAAAAATATGTGTTAAACATACTGAATTCCCCCGTTAGGTACAGCTGTTTTGCTCCGGGGGCCCATTCCCTGCAGACGACTGAATTATCAGCTTGAACGTTTACGCCGTAGTATTTGTAGCCCTGCGTAAAATTATCAAAACCTTCACCATCTTCTTCAATTTTATGCTGTAAGTCTAACAGACAGGCATATCTAAAAACAAGAGTAGAGGTTACAATTTGAAGGTTACTTGAGTTCTGCCAGCTGATCCAATACAGTTAACAATTTTAAATACTTTAAGTATTTCACATTTGAAAGCATGTTTTCGGTTATTTGAGACTGAAATTATCACAAATATATTAATTATAAAAGGTTAGATAACATTTCAAAAATTTGGATTTGACCTTCCATAACCTTCATGGAATTATTTCGTTTTCTTTTTAAAAAAGTTTTATCTACACTACGTACCTTCTCCTAATCTCCTTTTCATAAGGCTTCAAGTAACCATCTCTGTCCAATAATTCCTGTATATTTGGGACCTCAACCTCCATGGGATCTAAAGAAGAAAATTTACCACCCATTTCTGTTACTTCTTCACCAACAATTTCTCTCTAACTGATTAACATGTTGATACAAAAACATGAGATAAATTAAAATCTTCAAGTTAAATAATTCAACTGCTGTCGTGAAGATATACAAAGTAGTTACACAGTTTATATCATAAGCCGGATCAAAACATGACAATTTTGTGGTTATGTTTGTTCAGTTATGGTTCAGTTAGAGCGTGAAATTGATTTCAATTGTTTGATTAAATTACCTGTAATTGGTCTCATTCTGGTGATCAGAATGGTTATTGTAGAGGTGAATTGCCGTCCACATATCGAGGCAGAAAACGAATAAAAATAAATGAATTACAGGGCTTAAAATAAAGTCTGTGTACATGTGATGAAGGCGTGATTTGGATTACTTTATGCTATTTTAGTGACCATCACAGACTATTATTAGTGAAATATTTGTTTGTCATGTAACTACATGTAACCGGTTACATAGTTAGTAGTTACATGCAGATCTTTCACATAAAACATCGAACGATCGATCTTATCGATCGATTTTTTTTAGCCCTACTCTTGGGGTCCTTGTGCGGACAAATGGGTTGCCTACGCGACGAACCAAGTCAAAGTGACATCACGTGAAATTCTCGCTTGTGTAGTAATACAGGAGTTTCCAATTTTACGTTTCCGACATGGTCCGCCGGACAGGGGAGTCTAGTTTTTCATCTTTTTGCAGCGAATACGAGACTTTTTCGAATGGTTAGGTGAGACGGACTGGGGGATATCGGCTGTTGCCCTCTGTTTGGAACGTATCTATGAGCAAGTTTCCTTGTTCTGCAGATAGGGTGCATGGCGCGTGCGTTATTCTTCTTAGCGACAGTTTGACAAAACTAACCTATTACAGTAGGTATTGTCAAAACATTAGCGCTTGACACGACCTACTGTCATTAGAATGAAAATATCTGTCTAATCGTGGCTAACTAGTTATACTCCCCACACTTACTGTGGTGAGGGGTATATTGAGTTTGGCACAAATTGTCCGTCTGTGTACACGATAACTGCCGTAATTTTAAAGTTATTCATCTGAAATTTGGTATACAAGCTTATCTATTAAAAACTAAGGGTAAGTTCGTGAAAAAAGCAGAATCAGTTCACTTTTGTTTAAAAATATTTTACGTCGGACAAGACGCTAATTCGCAAAACGCGCTTTTTATTTCCCGGACCTATAAATTGTACGTAGATAAAGTAGGTAGTATTCTTTGAGGTGGTTGAGCATCCGCGCCATCTGTGTTCGAGAGTGGCGTTTTCTAATACAAATTTTGCGTATCTTTAAAAATAAAGCTCCCTTACTCTTTAGTAATATCCTAAATTTGGTAACACCCGGTATTCGCAGATAAGGTAAGCAGATAAGTATGTCTTGATGTTTGCATTTTAGGTTTAAGACAATACAGAAACATTTTACTAAAATAAAAATTTCTGAAGAATTGATAATAAAAATTTTTCTCATTACTGCCCCAGTTAGTGCCGGGCACGGTATAATACTTCATTAAGTAATTATTTATTTAGTTATGGAAAATTCCTATGGTCGTCCGATTGACCGTGAATAAGTCGCGATGCAATTACGATATCAATGGGGACTTTTTGCACGTTATTTGTAATATCCAACTAAAAGAGTATGCAAAAGTCATGCGTTTGAATTTTGACGATGCTATATTTGTTACTGGACTATAATTATAAATAAACACGGGTAATTAGTGTGTATCGATGGAAATTAATTTATGTAATGTGGACATCCAATTAAACTATATTTTACCCAGTCCCAAAGTAACCGAACAAGTAATGATTTTATTTTGCTGTTCCCATAATATCATATTAATATTAAGGTCACATACTGACACACTTTTTATACAAACAATAAATCTACTAGATTACTATATTAGTGAATCCATTTCGAAAAAAAAAATGGGACTGTTGCTGTTTATAGAGGCCATGGTATGTATCTCCTTGACAACCCGCCTGTTTGTTTACCGGGGGTAGTCCGTACACCGGGAAGTTATGCACAACCCCATATTACCTCATATTATTGCCGACTGGTGTTCTGCATCGGTCATAGACGCCCGCGACAAATGAGCTTCCTAAACGAAACTTAATGAGATAATGGCTCAATTTCTTCACATAACACACATACAAAAGATATTTTAGAATGTGACCTATGACATAAAAATGCAACTTGTTCGTCTACGGTACTGAAATTATGGGTTCCTCGATGAGTTTCACGGATAAAGTTGTGCCTCAAGAGGTGAGTGTTTAATATTTTTTTCTTTATTTTCCGTGTAATTTAGTTAATTAGGAAAAATATGTTCCTCAGGGGAGACACTCCTTTTTTTTTGTTCCAAATATAATTAACATTGCGGGCAGAAATATGTATATAGTATACAGTGTTATAAGTGAGTGAGAGATGGATTGTTGTGTAAGTAGAGTGAGTACCTAGGTACCACATATACTTTGATAATAGCTATTATGAAACAGTCAAAATTGATCTAATGGTTTTGAAATTAGAATTTTAGTCTTCGATTTTCTATTGTGATTCACTTATACAAAACATGATATATTAAATTAAACTACAGATACAGGATATAAATGAAAATGTTTAACGACATACTATGTCAAAGTACTATTATAGGTTAATAATATGGTGACATACAGGCGGGATGTAAATTTTGAATAAATCAAAATTACAGCCAAAAGCTGGATTTGAACCAGAGACCTTTGCGTCTCTAGCACAATGCTCTCCCATCTGAGCTATTGAAGCCTATGACATTTGTTAGATATAATTGCCATAAACAGGGAAAGGAAGTAGTGGTTACTACCAAACACTAACCTATCTTTTATTTAAAATTTACATCTCGCCTGTATGTCACCCTTCGATCATAGAAACTTATAGATACGCCGCGTGCTATTCATCGCTCACAGCCAGGGTTGTTATAAAAAACGTATTTTTTTTTATTTTGAACAAAAGAAACATGTTCTTTTTATAAAATGATGTTTGTAAACACGAAACAATGTTTTTAAACACTTCGCAAAACACATGTTTTAAACATGAAAAAAAAGCATGTTTTAAATTACCCAAAAAATAAATAAGGAATAGAAATTGTTTTAAACATGTTTTAAATCATGCAATTGTTCATTTGTAAACATTTTCATACGTCAGTTCTCTCATAGACATTTTTTCATACGTCAGTTCTCAGTGGAGAACTCTCAGTGTGAATGACTTTTTGTTGTCACGCTAGAGGGCGCCAGTAATGCAATGTCGGCCAGAATCGATTTAGTGTTTATTTGACAATTTTCGACTATTTTCACCAATTCATAGCCACCAAGGTTAATACACAAAAAAATTATTTTGGCGTTGCGTTCGTGATAAAAGTTGACGATCGATATATTTTTGTGTTCAGAATGTCATCCTGATAGAATATATAACACAAAGAATATAGGGTGGCATTTAAAATTTCAATGATGACGTCATTTCCGGAAAAACCGGAAGTCATATTAACCTCAAGAGTATCCCAAATAATGGAATTTTTTGTCTATTAACACTTTCCCAAATTTCATTCGTCCAGTATTATAAACAAAAAAAACCAACTGGAGTACCTATGGCGTGGGTCACCCGGTATGTTATTAAGTTATTATAAAAGTTTTTGTTTATTGTAGTTACATACTATCACTGAATCTATTATTATATTTTATAAAGAACTTTTTTTTATTAATAAATACAATTTTTAAATATTTTTTGATTTTTTAATGGATCCATGCATAAAAATGTTGTCGAAATTTCGGTAGTTTACAACACATGTTTCAAACATTTAAAACAAACTGTTTTAAACAAGTTGAAAATAAAATGATTTAAAACGAAATATTTGTTTTAAAACTTGTTTAAAACAATGTTTTAAAACAAATGTTTTAAAACATAACAACCCTGCTCACAGCGAAGTGAAGCCAACATCATTTGGAGCGTGTGACGTCAGTTGTGGGCAGAAAGCGCCTTTGCTGTGTACTAAGTAGTTGTGGGCGATGTTGGTTTCACCGCATCGCGACAGGGCGTATCTATGATCTAAGTTTAAATGATCTAAGATGCCACCATATTATTAACCTATACAGGATAGTTTGGTCAAACTTAAACTATACCTACTAGAGGTTGTACTAGTAAATTTCGATAAGTAATGCGTATAATCAGGGCAAATTGTTGACCGTAGATATTTCTATTGTAATTATACATATTAATATTATTATTACTTTGTGGCACGCAATCTCTACTCCTTGTACATTACTATAAGCAATAACCAAATTCTGCTTTATAGTACCCAGAAGCTCTAATAACAGTCTAATCTCAATAGGAATTAGAAGAAAACGCTCCTTAAATTGTTCCTTTAGTACAAGTAGCCTGTTTTTAATGTGAGATATGTTTTGATTTCTAATAAAATGACAAGATAAAAGATACCTGATGCGTGAAACAAGTTTTGCATAAAACATTCTTATAATAATAATAATAATAATTTATTTAAAGCCCAACAGTATACAGAGACACCAAAAAAGGACACATACTAGAAAATATTTAACTAATGAGAATATGATGCAACAATAATCAAGAATCAAACATGTAATAAATGACAACATTACCATCAAGAAATACATCAATCCTACAATGCTACAAATACAATTTTACAACCGACACACGCTCAAGCAACCTTATATATACGTACATTAGCAAGGAATTACAAGACAACCAATATTCACAACATTATGCCAACCAAGTCAAGAAACACTATCGTAATTGAAATATTTTCCCCTTTTTTCTCATTCTCTTTTACAATGTATTATACTGTGTTTCCACAGAGCGCAGCACTGATGGGATAGATGCACCAAATACATCGGATACTTGACGCAACTGATTAAAATTTTCGCACATTCTATGTATCGGCGATCTTTTCATTATATTAGTTCTAGGGGTATTCAAATAGAATGTGTGACTATGTCTTGTATGAAAGGTCGGTACGCTTAAAGAAATATTACTCAGAATAGGGGGACAATCAACATGACCACGGATGAGACCACAAAGAAACCGCACAGACGCCAAACCTCTCCGCACCTCCAACGAACTGACATCAAATCTGGCCAACAAGTGCCTGCCGTCTACTCCTCGTGGAGGGTATATCCCATCCTTCCTATAGCACATATATTTAAGGAATCTTCTTTGTACAGCCTCAACTGAATTAATCTGAGATGTATAGAAGGGCCACCAAATCAGGGAACAATACTCGAGCTTCGATCTGACAAGAGCATAATATAACTGGTACAAAGTATCAACGTCGGAGAAATCACGCGCCGTTCGCACAATGAATCCTAGCACTCGAGACGAAGAACTGGTGAGGTTTTTGAGATGTGTGGAATAGCTCATATCAGCATCAAAATGAACTTATGAAAACAAATGAGTATACAACGTTTATAAGAAAGGATTGCAATAATTTGGAGGGGTAATATAACTCAAAACGAGAAACAAACACATACAATTTTCAAGATTTTGCAGTTGAAAATATAATTGTCGCTACTTACCTATTTTTAGATAGGCACTTATTTTAAGTACACGGATTTTACTTAATTCGCTACTTTACAGTCGTATCGACAACCAGACGTGTTCAATTGTTTGCCGGGCGTCACTGTTTTTCGTCTCTCCCAAAAAACGGCGGACAAATTCTCAGCTGGTCCTGGGTATGAACCCCGGACCTCCTAGTCAGTAGGCCAATCACTAGTGACTAGAGGCATACGCCTCGATTAAGTCACAATATTTAACAATATGACTTAACAGTTAACTTAAACAGTTAACCAACGAATTGACTCAAAGTCACTTTGAGCAATTTTTCAGTAAGTAATTCAAGTATAAGCTTCTGTAGTACGGCGCCACCAATTTGCACTTAAAGATATAATATTATATTAGAAATTACTGAACTGATCTAAATACGTACACACCCCGTACGTATTTTTATTTCGTTCTTTGGTGTACATACATTCCACTTCTTGTATATAATCTGGTCTTAATTTTAGACGCTTGGCATTTTTATGATACAATCTGGAGGTGAATTTCGTAAATGTGAATTGGATGTGAATTGACGGCCGAAATATTCACTATCCCCCACCGTATGTGTACGTGATTTCTATTCGTCTATATCTATATTCGTCTATTTTCGTCTATATATAGCAATGGGTAGGAGGCAATGAATGTTTCGACCGTCAATATTGACATTTGTTAAAATGTACTTCCTGGGAGTCTATTCTCGTCATCTTTTTGAAGCCAATGCGAGACTTCTCGAATGGTTTGGTGAGAGTGGGGATACCGGCGGTTGCCCTGTGTTTGGAACGTATGGGCGTGGCGCGTGCGTTATTGTTCTTAGCGACAAGCAAACTTGCTCATAGATACGTTCGTATGGGCGTGGCGCGTGCGTTATTGTACTTAGCGATAAGTAAATTTGCTCATAGATACGTTCACCGCAGTCCTCGAGCAGCCTCCACAGCGACCAGACGTGTGCTCCGCTCCTCCGACTGCCTACAGCGAGACCTGTCCAGCGTTCTGGTTTTGTTGGCACCGCCAGTCACACGCGACTGGTCCTCCAAGGACAACACAAGCGCCGTGATTCGTCTCGACGGCAACCGCCGGAAGCCTACGTACAAGCTACGACCGAATCTACGTTTATTTTCCTTTTTCTCCGTTTTCATTTCCTACAATCACGTTTATTTATTTTCCGAGTCCTTTTTTATTTTTCAATTTCCATTATACCAAGAATTACCTTATCATTTCTAAGCCACGCCCCCTGTACATACTTCCCGTCCAATCCTGAGACTGCTCTGCACAGTGCCCAGCACCGCTACGATGCCATCATCACCATCAATTCGACGCGCCCATTGCCAAGTCCTCCCAAACTGGTACTCACAGCTGTCACCCTACGACATCCGCAGGGAGCTTAGGTACTTTGTGAAGGACTTTTGCCACACACAAGCGAAATGCCTCCAAATGCGGGGGATGCTTGAAAACGTCCTGAAGTCTGTCTCTCGTGCTCAAAATCGACCATCACAGCGTCCGCTCTCGGCAAAAGAGAGGAAGAAACATAAGACAAAAGCCAAGAGAGAAGACAACGACACCATACCCAACCTGGCTGAATTCTTTTCTGAGTTCTCCGCCCCCACCGAACATCCAATATCCAGGAAAAAAAAATCCCGCCCAGCTATCCCGAAAATGGTATCCACCGCCAAGGCACCCACTCCGACCTCTCCCCCCCCCCAAAACTAATAAGGCACCACCAACCACCACAGACAATCCAGCCCTCAATATCCCTCCGATAGTGATCAGGGATACAACCAACTGGCCCACCGTCCGCACCGCCCTTACCAAGTTAAACCTTAAGATCAGCTCCGCCTATAACTCACTATATGGAATAAAAGTCCACCCTTCCACCACCGAGGACCACAAGTCGATGACGCAATACCTCAGAGACAATGAAGTTCCACACCACACCTACACCCCTCTCGGGGAGAGAGCACTCCAGGTCGTATTTCGCGGCGCATACCTGGACCTCCCGCTGCAGGAAGTGGAAGACGACCTCAAATCACGGGGCTTCAACCCCAGCAGAGTGATACGAATGAAGCACCCCAAAACGAGAGCAGATATGCCCCTTATCCTCGTATCAGTACCCAGAGACCAACAGCACATCTACGACGTCGCAGATCTATGTGGCAATAAAGTCACCACGGAGGTGTTGAAACGCCCACCACTACCAGGTCAATGCCGCAGATGCCTAATCTACGGCCACTATTCCACGAAATGCTACGCCCAACAGAGATGCCTGCACTGTGCCAAAAACCACCACATCGACCAATGTCCCACCCTTGACGAGCCCCCTGAGTGCCCGGCCTGCGGTGGACAACATCGAGCAAGCTATTTGGGCTGCGAGAAGGCCCCAACCCGACGCAAACCCAAACCTAGCCTCACGCCAAGTCAACACTCCATCCATACTCAAGACACGCCCACCCCACTGCTCCTCACGTCCAAACCAACAAGCCCCGCCCACAACGTTCTACCTGCTCGCACCTATGCAACGGCCGTTCAACCGAAGATTCCACCAACCAAGTTAGCTCCTCCCACAAGTATCCTGCCCTTTCATATAATCTTCCAGAAGTTTATCCAAGACATCCACACCAGCATATCCACATTAGAAACCTGCTTCGACAAAACACAATTCAATTGCGCGGCCACTTTTGCGCAAACCACATATCAAGGCGAGGCATAAAGGGTATTCCCTTGCCTCTTATAACCAAGCATCAACTTAGTTCATAGATACGTTCCAACGGGAAACTGCTGATATCCCCACTCCGTCCACCTAACCATTCGAGAAGCCTCGCATTCGCTTCAAAAAGTTGACGAGAATAGACTCCCAGGGCTGTGTTACATTTCGGACATAGTTTAAAGGTGGCAAGCTAAGTTGATGGGTACCGCAAGGACGAACAAAAAATTAAAATGTTTTGTTGCCAAAGGTATCGGAAAGGACTTGATATTTGTACCCACATTTATTTCTACCGAATTCATTAAATCATTTTATTTGAAGATAATGTTAAGGTACAGGAACGAAGAGAAACAAATAAATCGAGAAAATTAATTACGCTTGGCTCTGGGCAATGTAAACATTACAGTAACACGAAACATTAGTCCGTGGGTATCTTTATATGCATTTTTGACAAATAATATTTTCTGTCAATAGTTTTAAACCCAACAAACCTCACATAAAATATTGTGGCACCTCCGCCATTTTGCTGGAAACATCGCATCATCGTAAAATCATTGATTCAACAAGAGCAAGTAGAAGATAGACAAATTTATCTGTGAAATTTTATCAATCCTTCAGTAATGAGTTGATAGGAATCGTTAATTTCGTTGTTAGTTGCAGAAATTCCAAATACAAAGCCGCACAAACTCACAAGATAGCAATGAAGCACAACCCAGCAAAAATAGGCATTGCACAGATGTCTTCTTCCTTATTCTCATGGCGGCATTCTTTGCGGTTTTGGTACGTTTTGCCAATTAGTGTTATATGTTGTTTACTGTGCACACTTTGTAGGGGTTTTTGGCGATATATTGCGTAGTGTACGGCAACATCTACAGGTTGCTGAATGGGTACGACAATTGCGCAGACGTTTGCGGAATTCAAAACTACAGAGAGAAAGACTTAAAATTCGAATGCAAGGGAATTGATTTGAGGAATGATAAGTAAGTTTATCAACTGAACTGCATTGCTGCACAACTAAAGACAGACAACGTCAGTACGTAGTATTCTATTTTTAGGTATTTGATGATAATAAATTCGAGTGATACAATGGGAAATACTGATGGCATGAAAAGGAAATGTGTTACATCTTGCAGTGCATATCCAGGATAGTAAGTATTGATGCCAATGTTATTATTTTTTGTTGTTATTGATCCGTTTAAATCGCGGTAAGATTGATTTTGATTATAACCATGATTAAAAAACAGACAATTTTTGAGATAACCACACAAAAACCAGAATTTTTCTCCATGTCGCCACGTAAAAGATACTTTTGAGATATTGTTTAAAATATCAGAAGAAAGCTGGCACAAACAACCAGCTTGTTTCCAAACGTTGGCATTTTTTTTGACGAAATTGTACTATTTGTCTTTTTCTATCTTTGTCTTGTCTTTTTTAAACCCCTATCCGGTGAGTTTAGCTTCTGGACCTGGGAACACTAGCTTATGTTTGGAGGTATATTTCTATATCTTTTGATTTCACCCATCTTTAAAGTTAAGACAACAACATCCTAATAATGTTTGAGTTAGAATGTCTAATACGATTGATTTTTCGGCAAAAAAAATAAATAAAAAGAAAATTAACAAAAAATCACAAAAGATCAGTTTGTTTCCAAAGGTTAGCAATTTTCTAACAAAATTTTGCTATTTGTCTTTTTCTGTTTTGTCCTGGATTTTTGGCATTTGTTCTCCGTTTTTAAACGCCTGTCTTGTCAATTCAGCTTCTGAACCTGGCAGCCCTAGCGTATGTATGGAGGTAAACGGCCTTTTGGTTCAAGAGTATTCTTCGAGTATTTTTATGTTTATTTTAGTGCGGTGTTTTGCTTATGTTGCATTTTACATTCTCATATCTTTCTTTTCTCATAAATTAAAAGTTTGATTCATCATCTTTAAAGTTATATTAAAACCTAATACTGTTTAAGTTTAAATCTCTGGTACCATTAGTTTTTCAGCAAAAATTTAAATTTAGGTAGGTTTCAGTTTATTGTTGATACATATAACGCCCTAAATTATTGACTTTTCCTCCCGAAAGTTGAACCTACATACATACACACACACCTACGCTTTTCAATAAATTAGTAATCGAAATTCGAAGGAATTATTTAAGATGACACGCAACCACGTATGTATGTATGTTCCAAGTTAGTTCAATTTCCTGCTGTAGAGTGCTATCGATTGGTCAATTGTCTCGCCGAATGCTAACCGCTACGACGGAAAAGGCATATATGATTCTCGAATTTGTTTGTATTGAGTGTAACCGATAATAATTACATTTGTTTGCCTTGCCTTGCGGTTTAAAGTACATAAAATTTGTTTAGAGTCGAGACTAGTGTAGACCGACCGAGAACGACATGCTAATCAATAGAAAATATTCTTTACAAAACATTAAAGCTTACAAGTATTAACTATACCGACCAATTTATAACTTACAACAAAATAGGTAGATTTCGCATCAATTTTAGTCCCATATAAAATTTGTGGGATTCATTTACTTTACAATTTCATTCAATTTCTCCCACACAAAACTTTTTGTTTTGTTATCATTTTAGTCACAAAGTAAAACAAAATCAGATATTACATGTTTTAAAAGAGCTTTTCCATGATACCTTACTGGACCATTTTCGCTATGCCGTCTTTAAAGTTTGTGCCATCTTCAAGCCTTCTTTAACCGTTTGTTATTTCCAAACAGTTTTTTGTTATTTATACACCAAAAAATGTAATTCAGCATGATCAAAATCTCTAAGTAGGCTGAAATTAAGGCGTGAAGTTGGACCCCCATCATTTGAATTTTCAACTTTTTATTAAACCTTCGTTTGACCATCTGTTTGACCATGTTTGACCATCTTTTAATTTTGTTTGACCACCCACCGTTTAAGAGTTATTTACATTTTCAACATGGGGCGCCAACTTCACGCTAGCCCCCTATTATTGGAATTTTTAAGACTTTATTACGCCATCGTTTGACCATTTGTTTGACCATGTTTGACCATATTTTTTTTTCGTTTGACCACCCTCCGTTTTGGAGATATAGGCATTTTTAAAATAGTGACTGCCGTGAAGCTGCCCCCCCCCCCATCGTTGGAATTTTGAATTTCTTATTACACCATCGTTTGGCCATTTATTTAGCCATGTTTCACCATATTTTTATTTCGTTTGACCACCCTCCGTTTTTGATATATTGACACTCCAAGTCTCCGCCCATGCTTGGTTTTAATATCTCATTCGTGCTTGTAATACTTGACTTTCTGCAATTTTTACGTTTGACCATTTTCCGTAATCTAATAGCCATGATTGGCCATATTTTGGAATTTTTTAAATCGTTAACAGTTTTGAATTACAGCCGTCAAAGTAATTTTTCCGATGACTTTAATTAAAATATGTTCGCAATTGCGATTTATAATAGTAAATGGTTGAATATTCGCAATTTAAACGTTTGACCATTTTCTGTAATCGAATGACCTCGACTGACCATATTTTGGAATTTTCAAAACCCCTACTAATTTTGAATTACGACCGCTAAAGTGATTTTGACGGTTACCATTGAAACACTTAACTGCCTTTTATCATAGTAAGAGGTTGAATATTCGTAATTTTGACTCTTGGCCATTTACCGCAATCGAATTACCATAATTGAACAATTTTGGATTTTTCAAATCGGTACCAATTTTGAATTACGACCGCGAAAGTGATTTAGATTTTTAAGTTCTGTTAAAATATGTACGCAATTGCGATTTATATAATACTAAAATGTTCGATATTCGTAATTTGGACATATGACCATTTTCCGCAATTAAATGACCTTGATTGGCCACAATTTGGAATTTTCAAAAACCTTCCCAATTTGGAATTACGACCGCCAAAGTGATTTTGATCTTTAATTTCTGTTAAAATATGTACGCAATTGCGATTTATAATACTAAAACGTCCTATATTCGTAATTTGGACATATGACCATTTTCCGCAATTAAATGACCTTGATTGGCCACAATTTGGAATTTTCAAAATCCTTCCCAATTTTGAATTACGACCCCCAAAGTGATTTTCACCGTTACCTTTGAAACGCGTAATATGCGATTTATCATAGGAACAAGTTAAATATTTGCAATGACTTAGCCATTTTCCGCGATCAATGACCATGATTGACCATGTTGTTGAATTTTTGAAATTGCTACAAATTTTGCATACGACCGCCGTGTTTCAATGGTAACCGTCAAAATCAGTTTGGCGGTCCTAATTCAAAACTAGTAAGGGTTTTAAAAGTTCCAAAATATGGTCAGTCGAGGTCATTCGCTTACAGAAAATCAAACGTTAGAATTGCGAACTATTTACTATTATAAATCGCAATTGCGAACATATTTTAAATTAAAGTCATCGGAAAAATTTGTCGGCTGTAATTCAAAATTGGTAGCAATTTAAAAAATTCCAAAATATGGCCAATCATGGCTATTAGATTACGGAAAATGGTCAAACGTAAAAATTGCGGAAAATCAAGTATTACAAGCACGAATGAGATATTAAAACCACGCATGGGCGGAGACTTGGAGTGTTAATATCTCAAAAACGGAGGGTAGTCTAACGAAATAAAAATATGGTCAAACATGGTCGAACAAATGGTCAAACGATGATGTAATAAAAACTTCAAAATTCCGCCGATGGGGGGCTAGCGTGAAGTTGGCCCCCCATGTTGAAAATGTAAATAACTCGTAAACGGTGGGTGGTCAAACGAAATAAAAATATGGTCAAACATGGTAAGGCAAATGGTCAAACGAAGGTGTAATAAAAACTTCGAAATTTTAACGATGGGGGGCCAGCTTCACGGTAGTCCCTATTTTAAAAACGCCTATATCTCCAAAACGGAGGGTGGTCAAACGAAAAAAAAATATGGTCAAACATGGTCAAACAAATGCTCAAACGATGGCGTAATGAAGTCTTAAAAATTACAATAATGGGGGGCTAGCGTGAAGTTGGCCCCCCATGTTGAAAATGTAAATAACTCGTAAACGGTGGGTGGTCAAACGAAATAAAAATATGGTCAAACATGGTCAAACAAATGGTCAAACGATGGTGTAATAAAAAGTTGAAAATTTCAATGATGGGGGGCCAACTTCACGCACCTCTGAAATTAAATTTTAAACCTTGACTTTTCATACTATTAATAGTTGGCCATGTTAATCTTCTGAACATCATCGGAATCGTTACCATTTTTGCCTGCATGTTTTTTTTTGTATATGCATTTATTATTATTATTATAATTATAAAATTACTGTAAAAAGCTGAGCACAGTGAGTGAAGTGTTAGTGCTTCTTGTCTAGGACAGAGTTAATGTAGGACATCAGTGGATAGCCTAGTCAAGTACATACCTAGTTTTAAGAGATCAGATTAAAATTGCTGGTCAATCTTTTAGATTAGTTTCAATACGTTAAGTATCTTATGCTTAGTAATAAAATTATGATTATTATTATTTTAGTCTATATGACTAATTTTATGATACATTTTAGACAATAAAGGATTACTTATTTTATGTCTATAAAATACATAGTTTTCAAGAAAAATTTAATTCAACATACCAGTGTACTGCTAAAACCTAAAATAAATAAACCAAAGGTGGGCGCACACATATCAGTCATGTTGGAACAAAACATGTTTAGACGAAAACGTTTTCGTGAAAAAGTTTTGATAGGATGGCTATGTGTGCTCACGGAAACAACACAAATAATGTTAAACTTGTTAATTTATTCCTTATTAATTATAGCATTTATTAAACAAGCAAACAAGCAAGTATTTAATATCCTTTCTTCTGAAGATATGCTTAGTCCATTTTGTATTTTTCTCTATAATTTTTTCAGATATAAAACGCAATAAATAATGAAACTAATTTGGGCTCATTCAAGTAAAGCTTTTGAATTTTGCTTCATTCCCTTACGTCATACAAAAAGCATTGTAATGTTTTTTCGTCGCTTCTTTTTTTTTGTTAAGGGAGTACACACTCAACCATTTTTGAACACAACCATTTTAGTATAACTACTATCGATATTGGCATTTATGTCAAACGTTTTGACTATCGCTGTTTTGTCCATATGTGTGCGGCGTCGTGCTTTCTCTGGAAAGCAAAAACACATTTAGACAAAAACGTTTTCGTCTAAACGTGTTTTGTTCCAACATGACTGATATGTGTGCGCACACCCTTAAATTTCACTTTTATAATTCGGACTTATTTTCGTGAAAGAGAAAGTATCGGAAAACAAAATATGTGAAAGAAGATTGTGATCATTTTGAGAATCTCTTGTAAATTGGTCGATATGGATTTGGCAACAATATGTGAAATTAATATTTATTTTTTACATCTTTATGCACTGCACTGAAATGTTTAATTAATTAATGTCTCGAAAACGGTGCACTTTAGCAAGATAAAATTGTCGGCAATTATGCATAAGGACCAAAGCAGAAATAAATATAACTAGTAAGAAAATTATCTTCAGCCGTGCTGAAGTTAAAATACCCCCTACTGTAAAATATTAGACAAAGAAAAAGAAAACAAGTGAACCGATTTTGCCCATTCACGAACTTGTCCTTACTTTTGAAGAGATAAGCTTGTATACTAAATTTCAGATCAATTACTTCAAAATTACGGCAGTTAACGTGTACACAGACGGACAGACAGACGGACATAGCTAAATCGGTTTAGTTTTCAATTCTGATCACTGCTGAAAATGCTAATACCCCCATGTTCGATCTCACCTAATGAATTAGTGTACTAAATTTTATTTGATCGCTACTTTTGTTTCGGAAATATACCAAAAAGAAGAATTAATTTTTCTTTCTTGAACCAATCACAACTTCCTCAGGAAGCTTCTTAAGGCATGTTTGGTTTAATTGGTTCCATTTGACAGAAACCTACGTTTCTGCAGGGTCCCTTTTCATTTCGGACACCTGTATAGTATTTAGAAAAAGCCGAATTTGAAATATTTATGAAGGTAACCTTGAAAACTCTTGAAGTCAACTGAATACCCACTCAGTTCAAAGGATTTTTTTAGGATTATTATTATTATTGTTTCCTGTAGCGACCTGTAGCGACAACCAGAGCAAAAAAATTATTATTTCAGTTGGGCATTTAGTTCATTTGGTTAAACATTAGTTTTCGTACTTGTTTCGTTACAAAGTTTTAGCATTGCTAAATGAATGTCTGGTTATCAACTATTCTATTAATAAGAGTATTAGAAGTTTTTTACGGTGTGTCGCCAAGGAAACTGCTTAAATACCAGCAAAAGGGCCATCTTATCGCATACCGGTGAATGCAGAAGGAAAGAACAATAGCTAGAGATTATCTTGGAATGGCTCCAATTTCCATATATTTGGATTATTATCTGTACAACTTTTAAACACGCCAATGTGACCTCTAACGAGGAATAAACAAACATTTCTTAATTCTTATAACACGAAAGAAATGTAACCTGATTTCCAGACAACCTACTTACATGACCGGCAAATTAAATAAGCTTCATAGATCAAAACAGTAAGCAAAACAAATCTTTTTTTCTAGCCGACAGATATTCAACCGTTGTATTCCTGAAAAAAGCACTTTGGTCGTCAACAGATTCATATCAAAACTGGGGTGGAATGATTTTTTTCAGGTAAGTGAAGATTTGGTACCTACTTTCAAAAAATATTGATTCCTTATTTTTTATTTGCAGGAAGCTGCTGAAGACTTGGCCAACTGTTGGCAAGAGATCCTCTACTTGTGTCTTATAGGACTTGGTAACATCCCAAATACTTCAAACAATAAACATTGTCACATTAAATTCTAGGTTTATCTATAATTTTGGTGCTGTTATTCAGATATTTTGTTGGCTTTTTGGTTTGGACTGTACTAGTTGGCGTGGCTTTAGCTTCAATTGGAGGAAGTATATATTTATGGTAAAAATTTACAAACTTTGTTACAACAAATGTCATTGTAAATGCAAATGCATGATCAATCTTTCTTCAGGATTTTGTACTCTCAAATCAACAATAAGATGACCAATACACCAGCAGAACTCACATCTACTGTAGAATCAACGAATAAAACGAGTATTCTAGCATTTGCCATTGTTGTAACACTGATAACGATATGTATAGTCGCTGTGATTATAGCTCTGAGAACAAGGATAGAATTGGTGGTGCAATTGTTTGTAGAAGCTGGAAAAGCTATAGCTTCTATGCCATTACTTCTCTTTCAACCAATATTGGTTAGTTTATATTCTGTTCCGAAAGTTCCTGAAATTGTATTAAAAACTATATGTTTTGTAGACACTTCTAGCATTAGTTACTACAATTGGCTGTTGGTTATACCTTGCTTTATGGATACAAAGCGCTGGGCATTTAACATTTATACGAGAAGAATTCTTCTTGTATGTGGCTGACACACCAATGAAGATAGCAAGGCTTTGGAACTTTTTCTGCATGTTGTGGATGTGTCAGTTTGTCATCGGCTGCCAACATATGGTATTAGCAGGTGCAGTAGCAACATGGTACTTCACAAGGTATGTAAAAAATCAAATCTTTAAGAGTACTATTTAATCTAGGCAATAGGCAATTGTAAGTGAAAAAAATTCAGATAGGTCAAAAATTTGTATTTTAATACATATTTGACCCCGCCGAGAACGAGCAACCTCCGCCACAGTGGTAAGCTGGCGTCCAATTTGTTTTTTTTTGAAATACATCTTTGTGGTATTTGTTGTAGAAGAAACCATTCTCATCTACAAATTTAATGTATATGTTACGGTTAAAGTGATAAATGTGGTTTGTATTAATAATTACCGGCTATTATTAATAATAACCGCATAATTTGGTCAATGTGATTAGAAACACTTAAATAATCACATGGACCGGCTATTATTAATAATTTCCTAACGGGTACGGTAAAAGTGATAATAACGTTGCTTTTTACAAAAGATCTTTTGTATACAGTCTTCAAAGAAGTTAGCTAAGTTATTTTGATTACTATGTAAGCTATTATATTTATTTACTTGACGCAAATCAGCAGTACGGCTAGCCCAATGACCAAAATTACGAATAATACAAAACATTGATAATACAGAATGTTTTCTTTTGTCTCCCTTGTACTTTAGAAACTACTAGATATAATTGGTAATGATATTTGGTATACACCCAAGGACGGCTCAATGACGAAAACATAAAAAAGAACATTTTATACAGAGTGTTCAAAAAAGTTAACCATTTTATTATCAATAACATCCATTTTCATATTTAATGCATGTGGGTAGTTTTTTTTGTAAATGTACAATTACAATTTATTATGTAAATTCCCAAACCCCAATTAATTTGAAATTTTGCGCATTTCCTAATAATTTTTTCAATATTGTATTTTCATGCAAATACAGCAAGAATAGGCGAGACTAGTTACATAGATGTTTTTACATAAATTGCACCGCACAAATGATGCAAACATTTTTGTATGGTTCTGTTCCTTACACGGTATTTTTACTTTTGGTTTTTGACAATAAAGTACTATTTTATAAATAAAAGATTAAACATTGTAACAACTTGCCCCAATCTTCCCTACATTAGGTTGTCCATTACCTATACCTACCGTAAGCATCTAATATCTAATATCTGACGGATATAATCTGTTTTATAAGGCGGTTATTATAAAAGTGATAAAGGAAAGGAGTTAATTAAAACCTCTTAATTTTGCACAAATAACTAATTTTCTTTGGTACTATTTTCGATCCTTAGATCATCATCAGCCAAAAGCTAGAAAAAACACAACACAATCAAAAGTAATCGCGCAACAAATGTAACACAAAAAACCGAACAAAAATGATTTGAAAAGTAAAATCTTAATTAGTATACATTAGTATCATCTCTCCAGCTTCTCCCTCGTTGTCAGCATAGTGGATTTAATCTTTGCAAAATTAGGTGTGAGGTATTCGTTTAAACAAGTGTTTATAAATGAGATGTGTTCTTAGTTATCTTGAGTCTTATGCATAGCCTTTTAACAACAATATTATAAAAGTGTTTATCACCAACAAAAAAAAAACTTTTAAATACATTATTTATTTAGATATATGAAAAAATATAACAATCACAAAAACAAAATAATTCTCAAGTCCAGGAATCAGTTTAAAAATAAAATATATTCTTGATAAATAAAATTAACAGTAGGTAACTCAAATAAAATCTCTATCACATTTATGCACTTTTAGTCTGGTTTTGATCTTCCTTATTTTAGTCATGAGTAGTAACTAAATGAGTTAGTCAGGACTAACGTCACTAAAGGCCCAACACTGAAAACCCAGTGAATAGATTCGTTGTGTGGCTATTATGTAGATACTAACAGAATTCCACATCTGAGGCTCTATTATATTGTAGCATCACCTTAATGCAGTATCGAATTCAAATATATCACATTGACCACAGCATGCTGGAAATTATTAATAATAGCCGGTTCATGTGATAAATTCTTCACTTTAACCTCGCCACTTGGCTATTATTAATAATAACCGGTAATTATTAATAATAACCTATTTATCACTATGACCGTAACATATACATTTTTGTCCAAGATCAATAATATTAACGCTAAATGAAAGTGTATTGTTCCTACTACAAATCCGAATATAATATAGTGTTCCATTAAAAAAATAATTTTTTAAATTTGAGAATGTAACACTCGAATTTGCAAATTTTGAAAAGGTTGTATATAAGATATATTGATTTGGTTTGACCGTATTCAACGTATGAGATTTTGTTTGACCATATGGAATATTCAACGTATGTTTTCTAGTTTCAATAATAATTCAATAACCAAGATATTCAGTTTGAAACGATACCTCAAAATTAACAAAAACGTGAGAAATTGTGTCATTTAGGTATAGGAAAACCTGATAAAAGTGGAAATACGTGGAAACAAAAAATTTAATAAAAATTGTTTCCAGTTAAAATAACAAAGTTGATATCAACTCCCGGTAGACCGGAAGTGGCAGTCATCTTGAGAATGGAGAATTTTATCCACGACAACTGTTCTAATGATTTTTTTTGTTCTGGATAAACCGGAAAGAAGAATTAATTTGGACGATGACTAGCGTGGCGGTGGGCGCCCATGTCCGGCGGGGTCGAATTTTCGAAACTACTGATTTATTTATTCACCGGTCTAATTCATTATTTTTAGAAACAAAAACAGACTTGGCGATCCCATATTGTATAGTCATTACAATTTGGTTAAGTACCACTTGGGTTCCGTTAGTTTCGGATCATTTCTCATAGCGACTGTTCAATTGGTTAGGGTGATGTTGGCGTTCGTCCAGAAGTACTTCAAAGGGAAGACTGGTTCTTGTGCAAAATGGGTGATGCGGTGTTGCCAATGCTGCTTGTATTGCTTCGAAAAGTTGCTTAAGTATATCAGTAGAAATGCTTACATCCAAATTGGTAAGTTGTCAGTTTGTTTCAATTATCGATTTCTCTATCTCTTCATTTTAGCTATGCATGGCGGAAATTTCTGTACTTCAGCGAAGAGAGCTTTTAATATTCTCGTAGCAAACAGTTTGAGGGTCACCGTTATAAATTCAGTTGGGGATTTCGTGTTATTTCTTGGAAAAGTTTTGGTCGTCATGGCGACTGTTTTTATTGGAATTGAAATTTTCGAGGTAAGGAAATCAAAATAAAATAACATGACAACAAACATGTGTGACGTGTATTGGTAGAGTTGTTGGCAGATTTATACCATTCCCAATAAAATACCATATATACCTACGCTTGTTTCAATAAAGTTTTTGCCGATTCCAGTTTAATTTTTACGTACCATTTCAGAACAAAGAAGGAATACAGCACATATGGGTTCCTCTGCTCCTAGTTGCCATATTTACCTACTTCGTTGCACATTGTTTCTTGACAGTCTATGAGGTAACGAAGATCAAAAATATACTAAAAAGATAGCAGTAACGCCAATTCCAATACTATATTTCAGATGGCGATAGACACGATATTCTTATGTTTCTGCGAAGACTGCGACAAGAACGATGGCCTCTCAAAGCCGTACTTTATGTCAAAAGGACTGATGAATTTTGTGGAAAATTCCAGGAAGTTGATGGAGCACAATGACCATCAAATATCAATACAACCGCCAAATACAATAAGCAATACAGTTTAGTGCAAGTAAACTGTAATCTGTAATTATAAGTGTCTATAATATTACAATACGCACATTTGTTTGTGATATTTTCACTGAGACGTGTGATATTTTTTTTTAAAAATAAATTTTAAAAGTCAATTTGTTTAGATTTTGAATATGATGAGAATCTGTGAGAGTATGGTGCACTTTTGCTCAATGGTTTATGATAAAACTTACATCATTTTTTTACGGAAAACCCATGATTTGTCCAACTCTGTATCTATTTGTTGCTATTTGGATTGCTGGAAAAGTGCAGCAAGCAATCGTTGGTTTTTATGTCAGGTCACTGTTGTAAGTCAAATCAGAGTCGATTGTTTGATATCTCATATTTATACCTACTGTGATGTGTAAAACTGCTTGAGAACTGTCTATAAACATATAAAGCTCTGCACACAAAGATCTCATATATTGCTAGGATTTGTGCGTGTTTTACATAAGAAACAAAGCTATTTTGCAGAATTGGGCCTATAAGAAACAAAATCCCACCAGAATGCATACAATTCAACGCACAGCGGCATCTACAGCATCTTCATTGGTACCTAACTAATTTCTTTCGCGTAGTTGCTTTTTACATATATCTCCGCATTGTTGTGTGTGAGTGTGCTTGCGTGCGTGTACGCGTGCTTGCGGGCGTAAGCGTGTGCGTGTGCGTGTGCGTGTGCGTGTGTGTGTGTGTGTGTGTGTGTGTGTGTGTGTGTGTGTGTGTGTGTGTGTGTGTGTGTGTGTGTGTGTGTGTGTGTGTGTGTTTGACCTCATGTTTCTTCATATCATTGGTAGCATGTCTTTGTAACGTTGATTTTGAGATGTTAAATATTTCGTGTGCATCTCTAAGGCTTATTTGACCACTTTTGTATTATCTCAAGGCCGTTTTAAATATATTTGGGTCATAATTTTGGTAGACCTTGCTACCAGGTTGCTTTTTAACTTTTAAATTTAAATATTAGACTACAAGTAGATAGTTTAAGTAAAATCACAAATACGTTTTGTTTTTTTATTAAAAAGCTGTTAGATTACAATATACAATCCAAAGTTGACACTCATCAATAATTCCGTACTTCAACAACCATAGTTACCAACCGAGAAACATCAACGGAATATCTCTTCTCCATTTAAGTTTACATCTTAGTATTTTTAATGTTTTTTTTAATATATAAGTATATAAAATATACGGCAACGTATAAAAAGCTTATATTAGATAAACGGAAGGGGCAAAAGCGACGGCTAATGGAAACGATTTGAGGTTTGTGAAGAGATGGGAATGATTTTGTTGTTTTGGTTTCAATTGCCAGTCCTCTGATAGTGTTCGTGCTTTCATAAGAATGACATTTTTGATTGTACGTTTTAAGGGAAGAGCGATAATTCCTTTGGAGCTTTTGAGTTTTCTATCAACCAACTCGATCCGCTGGGAGCTTTCTTGATCAGGTCGATGACGCATTTTGCTACAAACTCCGATCTGTAAATTAAAGCATATAACATCAATTTAAAATAACACCTTTCTATGGAGATCAATGTTTGAACCAGTGCAAACGGATCAAACAAACGGATCCTTTTTTGTATTATGATTGATGATAGCTTATAAAATCATAAAGAGTATCTATTTACCAGTAAAAAAGTATATATCCTTGAAAGTTGGCAGCGGGTCTAAAACCGCCGGAGATTGAACCATCCGAGCTTAAATTGTATGTATCATATACGGGGCAGTTCAGAATGTATGAATTTGACTTAAGAGTAAAGTACCCTTATTATCGATATTATCGAAAAATGTTATTTAGGAAGATTGTTATAAGCAGGGCCGCCGAGAGGAGGTGACATCTGCTACTGTTGTCACGGGTCTGGCGTCGATAAGGCCCCGACAATCTGGCCTCGAGTACAATGTAGAATTTCCATATTTTTCTTCGGGAATTTTTTTTTGAGACACCCCTCAGTATCAACACACAACGCTGCCCACACAAAATTAAAATTAAAAATTTTAGATAAAATTAAAATTATAAATAAAACGATGATTTTTAATTTTCAAACAACTTAATCAAAATACTTATATAAAATTCCGACTATCAATTGTTTTGGACATCAGCATTTTTACTTTATCATACGTAGTAGGCCATAGTATTGTATCGTTCCGAAATTTTTTTTTGATTTCTTTAATATTATTTTTTATGGTTAATTGATGTACCTATTGATTGTGTAGAAAAGAAATCTATTTCATGTCATCGTTATTCATGTTATTTTCTTGATGCAAAGTTGTGATAATTAAATTCATGGTATATCTAATGCAAGTGAGTGAGTTCATTCGTTTACTATTCTGTCGTGCTAAGGTAAGAAGGCGTAGCTACATTTGTGAAACGTTGTAAAATGTTGAGTTTATGAAAAGCAAGAGCTCCGCACTTTTGCTTTGACGATAGAAGCGTTCTAATTGCCTTTTCGAATTCTTTGCTATGTTCTTCTATATTATAGCATTAATAGATCAACAATAAACCATTCCATCTTTAAATTATTTATAAAAACACGCTACCCTCGCATCGGGAAGGAGAAGAAGATGGAAATTTTAAACCAAAATGCTATGAGAAAAGAATGCAACATTCACATGCTATGTTACAGTTCTGTCTGAAAATTGCCGGAGCTGGGCACAAAAAAAACACGTTGTAAGGTTAATTAAATAATAAATTATTTAAACTTTTGTATTATGGTCAATATTTTAATGGTGGAATGTAATTTAAATTAACGTAGAATATCTTAAATTAGATTTTTTGATCAATCATAAAGTAAATTTGCTGTTTTTTCTTTAATGATTGAAATCGAGGAATTGAGAATTAAAAACAGTTTGACATTATTCAACAGAAGTTAAGTTTAGGTCAGGGTTTTAGCTTCAAAGTTCTTGGATAAATATCGATAAACAGGAATTCAGAAACTGCACAAACTGGAGACTTTTTCTGTGATCACACCAATTGTGACCAAAAAATTATAAATTAGGTGCATAAACTATTTTGCTGTTCTCAACGACGAGTCTTGTTTGTTCACACTTGTACTTCGGGTTGGGTTTCGTTTGATTAGTCAAATTTAAAATATTGGGAAAACAGGCACGCGTTGTCACTTTTAAGTTTGTGGTTAAAAAGGGAGGAAATCAAATATGCCTAACTTCCACATCTTACTTGTGCGGGTTGTAGATGGTGTTCTGAACTTGTGGGTTGTAGATTTCAATAAGAGTTTACATTCCAGATAACATTACTAACCTATTACCAGACAAGTTCTGAGCTTCTGTGACGGAAATTGTGTCGGTATCATTCATAGGAACTCAATAAGTATACAGAGTGATTTTCAATTGTAGCCGAAAATTTATATGGCTAATCACAATAATTTATGTCAATACCACTTTTTGGTCAAATTAATAGTTTGCTCATGCAGCTGAGCAAATTTTATTTGATGGAGATCGCATGTGTCTGCATTAAAAGTAGTTAGCCAGGATTTGACAGATATTTTGATTCTATTGACAGTATTTTCAAAACATCAGCGTTTGACAGTTTGACACTACCGTATAGTACGATAAAGTCATATGTCTGGCCACATTTCACAGATTTTTTCATCTGAAGAATATTGGGGTTAGTTTAATTTGTTAGAAATCGAAAACAGCCAATTGACCAATTGGTTTTTCTTGTCATAAAAGCGCCATACCGAGTTTCTGAAGGATCTTGTATATATGTATAAACTGCGTTTTTGGTTTAATATGGAATTGAAAAATTGGAATTGAAAGTGGGACACACCTAATTAAATGTTCAAGAAACGCCAGACTTCTTCCGAAAAACAAGAGGCGCATAGATTTTACTTGCTCCGGGGCTCTGAATATGTAGCTAGTAGCTACGCCACTGATGCCTGGTAACATCAGATTATTTACTATAGGTTTGATGTTTTAACATCAAATTGTCGCCTTAGGGCCCTCAGGTTATAATTATCCTGTATTAGTGCAGTTTACAACATTGTGTATGTATGAACAAGAATTTTCGTATTTAACAAATTTTAAGAGAAAATATAACCATGATGTGCTATGTAATTTTGACTGCAAATATACTATACTATTCTATTCTATAGAAATCATCTGTTATAGATGAAATTAGGGTGTCCACATATCTACTTGAATGAACAACAAACTAACTTACTTGGGTGTTAATTCACAAACTTTATTTTCAGAACGTATATGTCAATCTGACTAAGATGTTTCATGTGGGGTTATAATATACTTTTTCAATGCCTAAAAATTACAGTCGTTTAACAAAACCGGTTTTTAAACAGCGCTAACTTCTAATTTTATCTTCTTATCAATGCGTGCATATGAAACTTTTTATTCAGAATAAATGTTTCTGAATTTTGGGTATTCATTTTATTTTTTCTTCTGATATTTTTGTACTTAATTAACGAATTATTTAATTATTGTAAAAAGTACTGTTTGTATTCTTCGTTTTCGCATTTTTTATTTGAATTTTCATTTTCCTTCCTTTGGTAATACGGCTGTAACCACGCTGTAACTTTTGAAGGAATTGAAAACGAAGAACAAATAAATTTATACACAGCGATAAATATCTGCAAAGTTACAGAAAATAAATGTAATAAACTATAACAAAAAAATGTCGTAAAAGAAGAATTAAAATCGCTGGTTATTTGATACCAGCTATAATGGTGTATTTTTTTTACAGAACTTACATATTCCACATACATATTCCTGTGAAAATGCAGCATTGTCACCGTAATTTTAGAGAATATTTTGGAAAATTTCACAGGAAAAGTGCTATAATTTCCCAGTAGAAGTAAATTTCAACCATTGAAGTGCGTTTCATTACACACACGTTGCTGGTTATTTATATTTTTTTCTGCATTTTTGCCTTTGGGAAACAGGACACTGTCTCATTTATTTATTTTGGGGTTCCGCCGGTTTTTATCCCAATTTGAAGGCTTAATACTTACTTTACTGGAATAGTATTAGCAGTATCTCTTTTCCAAGCCTGCTCGTACTCCCCACTCAGAAGCCTTTTCCTTGCGTCCGCGTGCAGGGCGTTCTCGACAGGTGTGGGACAAACTGATATGACTCGAACACCGGTGAGGTTAACATGATACGGGTCACCGTAGCTCCTAGTGAGCGCGGCGACCGCGTGTTTAGTCGCGGTGAACACCGGAAGTGAGACAAGGGGGTGGGCGCTACTACTTGATCCCCCGTTGACAACCACACCACCTGGACCACCTCTGTCTTTGCCCAGGAAGCGGAACGCCAACAGAAGACCTCTGATAACTCCATTCTATATAAAGGAAAATAAAATGTAGATAATATGGAAATTAAAGAACCAACATGAAGAAAATGTAAAGATGGATGAAAATGTAGATGTTGAAAATGAAGACAGTATATACCACGAATCCAAACATAAAATATACATTCAAGGGAAAATGGTTATTACGTAAACTCGCCAGTAATGTAGAATCAACTAAAGAACCGAATGATAATTAATTCAGGTGAGGATAATTTTTGGAAGAAACACCTCCGCCTGGATTTGAACCAGGAACCCTCCAATTTCCGGTGGACAGTTCTCCCATTTGAGCTACAGAGGCAGTGGAAATGTATAGGCTATGTATAGGTGTATAGGCGGAGGTGTCTTTTCCAAAAATTATCCTCACCTGGATTAATTATCATTCGCTTCTTTAGTTGATATAATGTACAGTCATTGACAAAATAAACGAATAATTTGTCACAACTTTATAGTTGATTTGAGCGTTTTTGATTTTTTGTTCATTCGTAGATTGATTCATCAATCATCAGGAACAAACTTTGCTCAAATCTACTATCCTAATATTCACTCCATTCAAGTATAGTTTGAGTACAGTTTATACCCCATCGCTCCTGAAGGAATCAATCTACAATTGAACCAACAATTCGTCAAAATCGGATCAGCGGTTTGAGAGGAAATTATCTTTGAATTTCTGCGTTTATTTTGTCACAAACAACAGTTTGTTTTAGATGAACGAGATATGTCAAAAATGTGTTATTAAGGGAAATAAATCATATACAGTTGCTCTTTTGGGATCCGACTCGGAAAGTTTTGGGTTTCAGTATTCTATGGCGGCCGCAAATTTTATTAGAGTCTGGAACCCTTAAAAACCACCCCTCACGTGCACGTTCGCGGTTTTTCGCATTTTACCGCAAAACAAAAAAATATCACCACATAATTCCACTATTCCACTTTTCCTATATCCAATATCAACATTTCCTTTTGTTAAATAATAATACTATATTTACATTTAATTCTGTCATTAATTTTAGTTTTGTATCAAATATGCAACAAAAACATCTGTACATTTCTTTTATGAACTTATAAGCTTATTCCCTCGAGAGTAGGTTTAAAATAGCAAACAATATCCCTATATTGGGGCCCACCGTATATATCAGGGGTGGCCAACCTTTGTCTACTTAAGATCTACCTTTCATCTTTAAAATGTGCCGCGATCGACATGTTGTCATCGCGAGCTATGGGTAGTAGACACGCAAAATATATGTTAAAAACTATTTTTTTTTATTTTTTATATCACGTATTAAGTTTTCGATATAAAGGCATAAAGAAAATAAATTTCCTGACTCAACTTGTCATATTTGCCTAGTTCATTATAAAAAGGCACAGTATGGCTGAAAATTTGATTTTAAGACTTCGCGACACCTTTTTTGCCAGGAAAATTTACATGGAAAATTTTTAGACTTATTTATCAAATTTTAGACTTTTGTTAATCAATCAATAGATCGTGGGTGTTCATCTCGTACTAAAACAACTTGTTTATCTACCTACGTTGTTTATCTACGAGTAATATTAACATATTTGATTGGGTTAGGGCTGACAGGATAGCCCTTTGCTAAATTTTTTATCTTATTGAGGTGAAACGTTAGTCCTTTGTGAATATTGTTGTCATAGGCGTAGCACTCCCGCGAGCTATGGGTAGTAGATACGCAAAATATATGTTAAAAACTATTTTTTTTTATTTTTTATATCATCCATTAAGTTTTCGATATAAAGGCATAAAGAAAATAAATTTCCTGACTCAACTTTTCATATTTGCCGAGTTCATTATAAAAATGCACAGTATGGCTAAAATTTTAATTTTAACATTTCGAGACACTTTTTCTTTGCCAGCAAAATTAACATGGAAAATTTATAGACTTATTTTCTACAAATTTCATATTTTTGCTAATCTATCAATAGATCGTGGGAGTTCATCTCGTATTGAAACATCTTGTTTATCTACCTACGTTGTTTATCTACGAGGAATATTAACATATTTGATTGGGTTTGAGCTGAAAGGATAGCCCTTTACAAATATTTTTATTTTGTTGATTTGAAAGGTTAGTCCTGTGCGAATATTTTTATCTTGTCGAGCTGAAGGTCAGCTCTTTACGCAAATGTTAATTTATATTGTTTGCCTGAAAAGCTAGCCCTTTTCTAAAGTTTATTTATTTTGTTGAGCTGAAATGTTAGCCCCTTGCTAATATCTGAATGGGTTTGAGCTGAAAGGTTAGCCTTTTGCTAATATTTGTTTATCTTCTTGAAATGAATAGTGGTCTATTTGATAATATTTGTTTAATTTTTGAGATGAAAGATGAGCCTTTTGCTAATATTTGTTTATCGTGTTGAGATGAAAAGTTACCAATTTGATAATATTTGTTTATATCGTTGGAGATGAAAGGTCGGCCCTTTGCTAATATTTCTTTATCTTGTTAAACTGAATGATTAGTCCGTTGCTTATTTGTTTATGTTCATGAGCTGAAAGGATTACCCCTTACAAATATTTGTTAATTTTGTTGGACTGAAAGGTTATCATCGCTTAACATGCTAATATATGTAGCTAAGCTGAAAGGTGGTTTGCTTTTTGCAATTATTTTGACTAGGTTTTGAGTTTTGAGTATTTTAGCGTTTTGAACGCAAAAGGAAAAGAAATATTGGTAACTTGATTATTGTTGAATGAGTAACACCTTTGAATTTTAGCAAATTATTGATTGTCGAATGAAAGTTTGAATGAGGTTTTGAGACCAAGTTTATTATTCAGGATAATAGTTCTGGAGACTGGCTTTGAGAGCAAAGCTATAGTAAGGATTGGCCGTGTTAGGAATTATTTTATTTATTTTATTTTATTTTATTTTTATTTTATTTATTTAATACACAGTATGGGCACAGTACAGGACGAACCTAGATACACTTTGCCACGTTTACACAATACAAATTGCAGTACAGTATAAAAAGAATTAACTATAATAAATAATCAAAGAAGTAGCTGAAGTTCCTGTATATTATGGTACAACAACCAAATTAAAGAAAAAAAAATACAATAATAAAAAAGCAAAAACAACCGGGTACTTACAAGGTTTGATGTTGCAAATTGATAGTCGCGACAATAACCATTCGTCTGAATCTGCAATAGTCAAATCTAAAGGAGTCGATACCGATTCGGTCGGAGGCACGAGCCATCCTTAACATAGGCGAATTAAAGAATGCGTTTGTGCGAGGAGTCGGTGTACGAAAGAGAAAATCAAAACGCAAGAGGCGAGGAGGAACATGAATGTCAATCATACTCAGTAATGTTGGACAGTCGCACTTACTATGGAGTATCTTATAATGGAGGAAAATGTCATTACAAAACCGACGTTGACGAAGGGTTAGGAGTTGAAAATGATTACATGCAGACTCGTAGTTTATATACTGATGGTGTGTTTTATAACACATATATCTAACAAACTTTTTTTGAACCCTTTCAAGTCTAGCAATGTAAGTATCGTATTGAGGATTCCAAACAGAACTACAATAATTCAAGACGCTGTAAACAAAAGAAAAATATAATGTTTTTATTGCAACTATACCAGTGAAATCCTCAGCAGACCTCATAACAAAGCCGAGCATACGAAGGGCTCTGACAACCACTCCGTCAATGTGCCTGTCAAAAGTAAGCTTACAATCGAAAATAACTCCAAGGTCCTTAATGAAGGAAACTCTTTCTATATTTACGTCATCAAAGGTGTAAGCGTATGTAATGCTGTTGGATTTTCTCGTGAAGGTGATGGCGTTACATTTGGACAAATTTAATAACATGCAGTTATCAACGCAGAACTGCCTCAATCCATCGAGATCGCGCTGCAGCCTCGAACAGTCTAGAGGAGAAGATACGCGGAGAAACAACTTTAAATCATCAGCGTACATTAAACACCGAGCATGTTTAATGGTTTCAAAGATATCATTTATATAAATATTAAATAATAAAGGGCCAAGGTGACTTCCCTGGGGAACACCTGATGTAACGGGCACCACGTCTGAGTGAAAGCCATTAATAGATACAACCTGCGTTCTCCCGCGCAAGTAAGACTCAAGCCATTCAAGCAAATCCCCATAAAAACCAAATTGACGTAGTTTGGTCAACATTAGGTCATGGTCAACCCGATCGAAAGCCTTGCTGAAATCGGTGTAAATTGCGTCTACTTGATATTGTTTATCAAGAGAATTATGAATGTAATCGGTATATTCCAGCAAGTTACTTTCCACCGAGCGCCCAGCAAAGAATCCATGTTGTCTGGGATCAATTTTATCTTTAATTGCAAAGAATAGATGCTTGTAAACCAATTTTTCCAATATTTTACCAAACAGTGGCAAGAGCGATATTGGGCGGTAATTAGAAACAATGCTACGGTCACCGGACTTGTATATAGGGAGAACGCAGGCTCGCTTCCACGTGGTTGGGAAAACACCCTCATTTAAAGATCTATTAAATAATATGTAAAGTGGATATGAAAATGCTTTGTGACAATTATTAATTAAGACAGGTGGTATGCCATCCCCCCCAGGGCCCCCAGTGACACACACCTCACCCAGCGCCTCCTCCACCTCCAACCGTCCAAGGCGCAAAACTCCTATCAAACCGACCTCTGTCATGTCGCCACCGACAGGAGCGCCCGCAACAGGAGCAGCAAAGACGGATCCAAAAAATTTAGCAAACAAGGAGGAGACGCCATCACCGTCAGTAGCTACATTACCGCTCAAACTCATCACCGAAGGAATATTATTGGCGCCCCTCCTTCGCCTCACAAAGGACCTTTTCTTGTCACGAATAGCTTTAACAGTGCTTGGTGAGAACCACACAGGACACCCGATAGCGGGTGTACGCTTTTTCGGAACAAATCTTTCAATCGCACTCCACAAGTGAGAATAAAATGTATCGACTGCACGTTCGTAATTTTCAGTACTCAATTCATTGTCCCAATTAATAGAGCTAAAGAAGTTAACGAAGTCATCAATGCGAGTCTTTCTATAGTTAAATGTCGAAGACGTTCGTTCGACGAGATTTGATGGAGTGCTTAAGTAACATGAAAACTCAAGTGTGGTGTGTGCTGCGTCTTCGCGAACCAGAGGAGAATCACTTAAATTTATATTAGAAATGGAATCAAGATTTGTTACAACTAGATCGATCGTGTTTTGAAAGGCATTAGGGTGATGGTTGAGCTGATTTAATCCGCATAATGAGAGAGCGTCCAGAAAATCTGCACATCTGGCACTGCTCGAGCGACCCGCGGTACAGACATGAGAATCGGCATCAAGTGCCCAACTCAACTCAGGCAAGTTAAAGTCACCACATATCAAAAACTTATCGTTAGGGTGACGCTCAAAAATCGTAGTAAGCTTATCTATGAAAATATTTAGTGCTGTATTATCGCGAGGTGGAATGTAAACACAACATACATGCAGGGTTGAAACTCCGCAACTCAAAGAAACGCTCACGGTCTCAACACCCTCAAACCAATCTGCATGCAGAGTGGCCGGGAGCGAGGTTGAGACTCCGATCAGCACACCACCTCCTCGCAGGCAACCGTCATCCACACTAGACCGATCGCATCTAAAAACCTGATATGAATTTGGAAAAACTTCAGCGTTATAAATACCCGGATGTAACCAGGTTTCGGTCAAACAAATCACATCTAGATCAGAATTTAATAAGTTTTGGTAAAGACTAGGCAACTTAGTACGAAGACCACGAGTGTTTTGATAATACAATGATATTTGAGACATTTAATCTTAATATGGTAACAAAAGTTGTGGCAAAACTGAACGATAGGTGGAAGCAAATTACAATTTATCTATATCGGCCTCGCTCTTTATATGAACGGGACGCGCATCGGCAGCCTTACGAGCAAAAATTTTACAATTTCGTGTCCACACGGACATATAATTTTTCTCCTTCGCAGCCCTTCTTGCCTTACCGAAGAGAATCTTGTTCGAAGGTGTGAGGTGCTCATTAAAGAAGCACTTTTCTGCTACTCCCTCAATCTTCAGGCCAGGAGAACCTACCGGAGCCGCGCGCCTCTTCGCAGCGGCCGCAGCAAGAAAACCATCTCGCTTAAGCCGACCACAAAACTTGACGATGATAGGCTTGGGAGTCGAACGGTCACGAGCTCCAGGTCCATGAGGAACGCGATGAATAGCATCAATGTCAGAAAGCGACACTGGTGCCCCCAGAAATGCGCCAACGGAGCCAATAACAGCAACCAAATCCTCACTATCTCTCTCAGGAACACCTCTCATCTCAACGTTGTTCCTGCGCGAGTACTGCTCAAGCTCCGCCACCCGATCAGTCAGACCGACAACTTGCCCCTTAAGAGTGGCATTCTCAGCGTTCAGCTTATCAATTAATTTAAGCTGCTCATGAACGCGTCTCATAGCCACCTCAAAGTCAGATACACTTTCGCTGCAGAAATTGACAGAATGGACAAGCTCATCATGTTTGGTGTTCATCGAACGCATATCAGCACGCATTCCAGTAACCAACTCATAAAGAGATTCCAGCGTAACAGTGGACGTACGCTCAGCAGCGAGAGCAGCAGCAGGAGCGATGTGCGATACCCGCCTGTTTGCCGGCGGCGGCGAACGGCATGCAGAGCATTTCCAAGACATACCCGCAACAGACAGCGCTCCAGCGGACGCTTTGCCAAACTCCACGCATCTGCCATGAAACCAGGTGCAGCACGCATCGCACTGAACGCCAAGCGTAGCCCTCCCCACCGCCTGTCCACATTTCCCGCACAATTTGTCCGAAGGCATCACGACCACTTTTTAGTAGGGTAGGACGACAGGAATTAAATTAACACTATTCCACAGCAAAAGTACCGTTCAGAACTCCAAGCAACTTCATCAAAGAAATAAAAAATTACTGCACTTAACTGCCTGCGAAAATCGCGTGTGAAAACAACAAACACAACCGAAAATACCATAAAATCACTAGCGCTCGAGAAAAACGTGTTCACCACACATTTGTTGGATTAATTCAGATATTGGGCCAGTGATAGAAGATTATAAACACACTTATTTGTAAATACATGAGTAACTAGACTCACTTTTTACTGTTAATGGTTTTTGTTACAATGCGATAAGCAAAAAACTGCTATCGGTAAACGGACAGTTCTGTGAGATCGAAACTTGATTCTTGATTCGAAACTATCTTTCATCTTCCACATTCGCTAGCAATAGGGTTATATACTTAGGGAGAAAATCAAAGGTTCTTCACTGTTCAAGTAGAATATTGGGCAGTTAGTTAACAACCGTTTTTTTTTAATAGGGTTTAGTCAGGCTTATTTGCTACTATGTAAAGGTGACTAAACCCACCATCACACATTAAATCAAGACATCGCGAGCGATCGACCAAAATTGGCTTCGCGATCGACCAGTCGATCGCGATCGACGGGTTGGCCATCCTTGGTATATATTATATTATATACAGTGAGCGCGTAAAGTATGAAAACACGACAAAATCTCAAGAACGGTTTGCTATTTTAAAAAATCCTCGAACAGGTCGATTTATAATGATCAAAATACACCTTGTTATATAAAATTAATGTTTTTACCTTCAATTGTCTTTAACAGATGACGTCATCGGCAGTTTTCTTAAATGACTATATTTTTTCTAATCAATTTGACAAATCTTTTAATTGTCTTAATGGTAGCATAATATTTTCATGGCCTTACATAAGAAAATTTTCGAGAAAAATATAATTGAAGGTTATGAAATAAAAGTGACAAATCTCCGGAACTCCTCAACCGAATTTAACGAAATTTTGGAATTAAGCATCTTGCAACCATGTAGTCACTGGCGTTATTATCGTTGATGCAACGTTTACAGTTGCATTTCCGAAATATAACTTCAAACTTTTAAATTTGAAATAGAACCTGTATATTTTGACATTTTCTGTTACAGTCTTCCATTGCCTATTCAACGTTACTACGCTTGTTACAGTATTATATCAAAAACATCTAGAAATTAACAAAAACCGTTACTACTTAGGTCTAAAAATTAACAAAGAAAAAATTTATAACAAAAGTAACAACCACAAAAAAATAAACCGATCAAATTTAAAACAATGTGTTCTTGTCAATGGTTGAGAATCCTCATAAACCAACTAGAGCAGCGTTCTTCAACCTTTTTACGCCTGCGAACCAGCAAAAGTAGGGGAAATATTTCGCGGACCGGCTGACGATTAAGGGGTAATACCACCCCTGGAGGTAGAAGAATGATACCTAAGTTGTACCTAGTAATAGTGTAAAAATCAATTTTATTCAAAAATCAAATATTCTGGTATACTATTCTGTTTGACATAAGTCCTTTGCGTTCTTTAATTATTTGCATTTCAAAAACGGTCGGATATCTCAACCAATTCACACGGGATTGATTTAAAGTTACTACATAGACAGATTTTATGTATTCTCTGATACAAAACCCACTTCAATACATAGGATTTTAGCAAATAGTATTTTTTTTGCAGTTCGGCATGTTATTGAACACTCTTTATTCGACAATTTTATAACCAAATAGCTGTAACCAAAAAGAAGTTTTGAAAATTTCATAAAAAAAAATTGCTGGACTGGTATATGTATCGGAGAAGATTTTCTCAATTTCAAGTCAATCGGTTATGAATTGGCTGAGATACTCGACGCAACGTATTTGATGATTTTAAAACGAGTTTTGAGGAGAAATGTCGGTACGCCGCCATTTTAATTTTTTTGTTAATGCTTTTTAAGTACGTGATTTTAAAGACTTGTGTAAATTATGTAACTTCTGAATAAAATTGATTTTTACACTGTACATGCTTAAACTGTTTTCGACCTACAAAAGTGGACACTTATACACCCACTAAAACTTGTATTTCAATGTCGGTGGCCATGTCATTAATTCTTCTCTGAGTTGTGGTATCCGATAGTGGTACAACCTCTAATTTTGTAGGACCCAAAATTTCTTGAACGACATCTAAGACGCAAAGCTTTACTAACTCCTCACCAATAGTGAATGGTTTTTTTTGTTTTAGCTATACGAAGAGCTACGAAATAATACTCTTGAAGCAGTGACTTGTTACTATAGTAGTCATCATATTTTTCATATGACTTTTCTGAATCATCTGATCGTGTAATCTTTCAAAAAAGTCCAGTGGCATATCGGTAAAATGTTTATACTTTGAATGCAAATAACGAGCTAGTTTTGAAGGCTTCATAGCTTCATTTGAAAAAATTTCTGAACATACTACACACAAAGGCAGTGGCGATAGTTTGCTGCCAGGGGTACAATAAACCGAACTTTAGATACTCCTTATCATATTGCCTTATAAAATTACCTTTTCTCTTTTTTGTTTGTATTGTATATTCAGAAGTATCGACCCATTTCTTTTTCTGCGGTCCTTCTACACTTGAAGCACTGGTACTTGGCATAATTTCGATACCATCAGTACTTTTCTCCTGAATATTGTCCTTGCCTCTACCAAAGAAGGTTTTGCTGTTTGACTTTTTTAGGTACCATTTTGTACGGCTTTGTACACTATAACGCACAATATTCAAAAACAATACGCTCGAGTGCGATAAAATAAAAGATAAACGATCTGACACAATACTGGGGTGGAGCATACACGAATCATTGTAAATTATGTTGTATGTATAGGTGAGCAATGTTGCCACCACCAAACTAATGATCGTACAATATGTAGTTCAGAATAATAGAAGATGATATGTATTTGGAATATACTTGTTGTGCATGTTTTACACCGTTTACACGCATTTCTATTGACTGGTATTAGTGCCATCTAGTGAAAGCTATAGCAAGTGTTATAAAGTATAGAAAAATTGTTGAGGCGAAATTTTTCGCGGACCGGTAAAATATTTCTGCGGACCGGCACCGGTCCGCGGACCGGCGGTTGGGAAACGCTGAACAAGAGTATTTGCAGTAGAAAATGTAAAAATGTTTTGTGATCAAGTTTTTCTTTGTTAATTTGTAGACCTAAGTAATAAAGGGTTTTGTTAATTTCCAGATGTTTTTGATATAATAATTAAGACCGTAACAGAAAATGTCAAAATATACTGAGTGTTCTATTTCAAATTCAAAAGTGTGAGGTTATATCTCAGAAACTATAAACGTTGCATCAACGATAATAACGCCAGTGACTTCACATGGTTGCAATATATTTAATTTCAAAATTTCGTTAAATTCGTTACAGCCGTTCCGGAGATTTTGTGACTTTTATTTCATAACCTTCAATTGTCTTTTCACGAAAATTTTCTTATGTAAGGCCATAAAAATCTTATGCTATCATTAAGACAATTAAAAGATGTCAAATTCATTAAAAAAATATAGACTTGTCATTTAAAAAAAAGTCGATGACGTCATCTATTGAAAACAATTGAAGGTAAAAAAATTAATTTGATATCATAAGCTGTATTTTGATAATTATAAATCGAATGTTCTAGGATTTTTTAAAATAGCAAACCGTTGTTAAGATTTTGTCATGTTTCCATACTTAACGCGCTCACTGTATAGTGTATATGTCAAGAACCACTGTATATAGTAAAAAGTGGTGGCTAAATACCTTTTTTGTCCAGAATTTTACTAATTTTATTTTTGTATACTGTACAGGAGCTTTTTTTTTTTTTTTTTTATTAAAAAAGAGCGGAAGGGATTGAAGATCCCACCTCCACCCCGCTGTCGGGTATCACCGAAGCATTCAGCCGACACTGTACAGGAGCTACTGGGCGCAAAATATCACTGGTTCAGGGAGTTTAGCTATGGAGATAGCATATAGTTGAATCAATTTAACTTTGCGTGTTGTCAAAAGTGACAGTCGTCTGGTGCAATCGACTGCTGTCATTCGGCCAGTGGCGTAGTCAAATAAATTTTGCCAAAGGAAAAGCATACGTCTGCATAAGGGTCATCGTAGGGAGTCATAACTTAAATTCAAAAGCGACTTTTCACGCAGCTCGTCCTTTAAGGATGTAATGGTAACATGCTTTCCTAGAAGTAAATATTTCTAAATGTTATCTACAGGAAGAACATGGTAATGCAATAGCGTACTTGCAGCGTAAGTTTTTGGTTTCCTCCGAGTTCGAGATTTTCTTCTGGTACAAAATGACTCGTTTGCCTCCCTGGCATTTTTAATATTAGGTACTGTCCTTTGACTGATTTTTAATGCATCCGCAACTTTCTAAGAAATAATGTAACAATGTTCGCAATAGGACGAATGGACAATAATAATTAATACCTGCTGAATTGCATTAAGGGAATTTAGGGGATCCATATTTTCCTTTTCCGCTGTAAAATAGTCTATAAGATTAGCCACAAACTGTTTCGTTTGAGGATTTAAATATTTTCCCGGCATTTTAAAGTGATACCAGCACAACTGACAGTTACCCTGAATCTCCTGTCAGCGACGCCGCTGGACATCCGAACTACCCAATGACCGACGTACTGTAGTCTTTCTTCTGCGCACTATTATACATATTAGCATCCGAGATCGTGTGTCTTAGCCAGCCGAGACATACGTCCAACATTAGTGTCAATAGTTTAGCATGCCGTAGAAAGAGTGGGAATGCATTTAATCATATCGTAACTACCGCATGTCACTTTTGACAACACGCAAAGTTAAATTGATTCAACTATATCATCACAAGCGTGGGGTAGAGAGAGATGGATGTCAATCGGTTAATTGGCCACAATTGAACATCACGTTTGTTTTGATGTTTCTTTGAGATTTGTTGTTTTATTCACTTAAAATCAACAAACCTAGGATACCATGGAGAGACATGGCTAGCGCCTGCGGCTAGCGCGTCGTCAGGTGCAGTTACGTTCATGGTTACGTTCAGCATTATTGGCATATAACCAGTGCAAATCAACGCATGTCAGAGAAACATCAAAACAAACGTCATGTTCGATCACCTTATTGACTCTCTCTCTTCCTCACACTTATGATAATACGCCATCTCTCTCACTTTCCGATTTTTGACGAACGCCAAACGGTTACGGTGTTTATTAACCATTGGGATACGGAAACATCGTGACCGTTAGGGGTGGCTTTTAGGCTGCCAGGCTCTAATAAAATATGAGAATGTCATAGAATATTGAATCACTTTCCGAGTAGGATCCCAAAAGGGCAGGTCTATTGGAATTGCTTCCCTAATTTTTGTTAATTTACTACTTACCAAATTAACATCGACTTCTAATTCCCATAGTCGGTCATTCATGACTGATGCGTTGTTTATGACTATGTCGACACCACCTAGTTTTGATATTGTGGTTTGGAATGCCTCTAAAAACATGAGATAGGTACTATAAAAGTAAATGTACTTTCGCAAAAGTTTAGTTTGTGGGTACCTTCATATTGTTGGTAGTCTGTAACGTCGCAGGGACAGTATATGACCCGCCCTGCGCCTTGTTTGGACAGTTCGTGAAGTAATTCTTCGCTTGCGTCCGTGTCTATGTCGCAAATCGAAATCTGAAATTATATTATTTCATTGAGTTCAATAAATTAATTTATTTAGTGTATGTATGGACATGACTGTCATCCGTTATTGCAATCTCGGGAGAAGGGTCAAAAGGAACTAAAGGTTTACTCTTAGAATTTTTCAACAATTTTGCAAATAAGTCGTTTTATTTCTATTGACAATAACTATTGTCAGAACATCAAATGCGCCGAGATTGCCATAACTTAGGGCCGTAAGCCCCATGTTGGGAAACACTGCTGACTAGTGTATAGTATGATAAAATCATGTGCCTGGCCACATCGGACTTTTTTTATTCTATGCTAAGTTCCTCCATGATGCTAAGCAAATAGTATACCGGGTGAAACACGCCATAAGTACGCCCGTTTAGTTTTTTTATTTATAAGTGCTAACAGACATAAAATGCAATTTTCGGGGATACTCTTCAGGATAGTATGACTTCCGTTTGTTTTTTCCGGAAATACCGTCATCATTGAAATTTTAAATGGCACCATGTATTATTTGTGTGATATTTTCAATCAGGCTGACTTTCTGATAACAAAAACATATCGACCGTCAATTTTTATCACCAATGTTATGAAAAAATCGATTTAACTAGAGTTTGTTTAACTATAATTTCCGGAAAGACTGGAAGTCATACTAACCTCAAGAGTATCCCAAAAAATGCATTTATTGTTTATTATTAATTCTCATAATTTCATTCGTCCAACATCATAAATAAGAGAGACAAACGGGCGTACATATGACGTGGGTAACGCGGTATGTTCTTTCGTGTCTCCATAGAGAAGCGAATATGACATTTTCGCATAGTACAGGATACAAATGTAATTTTTGGGTCCAGGTCCTTTTGCGTCTCTATAGACACATGAAAAGAGCTAATTGCACGCCTAGGCACGAAATTAGTTCGTTACATGCCTAACCATGAAAGTAGTTTCACAATATTACCACCAGGTAGCATTCGAACTGTCTGTCCGTCCAATAAAAACAAAGCTTTCACTTTTGTTTGAAGTTTGCAATTAAAACGTCAACGTTGTTTACTTGTCAAAAAGCAAACAGTCAGTGAATTGGTTTTTAGCTGCGGGTATTATATTATATATATACTTTTTCATTCGTAAAACAAAACCCATATCTACTAAATAGTTGGAACGTGGGATTTATCAGAATTTCAATTTCCTGACGTGCTGTTAAGTTGACCAATTGATGGCAAATTTGGCAATTTTTTCTTAACTAATTACTAGTGATATTACTGCTATTCCTAATATTGATTTATGCACAGATATTTGTATTATTGACAGTAAAAGATGTATCAGATATGAGTGACCATATTTTAAGAATATATTGTGAATATATTGTATATTGAGGTATCTGCTGAATTTGCGTGTTATGAAATTTATCTGACAGCAATTAAACTACAGTATGTATTATTTTTCTAACTGCGGTGTATGTAGATTTGTGTAACCAAGTTTTTCTTCAGTAGTGTGTGTTTAAAGACACAATTAGAATGCAACTAAAAAGTGTAAATATATTATAAACATTTAAAAAAGAACACACTTGTTACAATCTTTACACACTGTTCAGGCGAAAATTTTAAATTTGTTAACAATTTTCAGAGATTGCGCTATTAATTTTTTTATTATTACTTTTTGTTATTAATTTTAACGGTTACTTACAGAAAACAACAAACAGTATCCGATTTTAATCAAAAGTTACCTTAACTATCTAGCCCTTACCTTGCACCCTTGCCTGAACAGTTGTATGCAGTACTCTCTCCCGAAACCTGAAGCTCCTCCAGTAACCAAAGCCACTTTTCCCATCAAATCCATATCGCTTATCAATGATCTATCACCAGTCCAATAAACCCTTTATTACGAACTAATCGAAGTATAGTCGATTCGTAAAGCAATTGTTGTTATTATCTGGCCGAGTGCTGTCAGAAACCGGCGGCGACGGCAACGGCACCGTATCACGTTTTCGTCGATCGTAGTAGGCGTCGCACGCATTCAGGACGTACGACCGCGCCCTAAGCGTCGAGACGGCGTAGGGCTCGGCCAGGTTTACACTGGGCAAAAAAGCTGCACCAACCCTTTGACGGCGATTATTGCATATTGGGTGAGTGTACATCGGTTGGTATGATAGTGTTCGTACAGACTTGGGGATAGATATAAATTTGATAATGGAGCTAGGAACGGGAATACATATGATTGAGGTCAGACATTTTATTTGGGTTTGGGAAAAAAGTTTACGTGGAGATGCAAAATATTTCAAATATTTATACAAGTTTAGTAAAATACAGCGTACGGTAAATTTTATGTGTTACTTCAGGTGTGATTAGTGATGGGCAAATACCCGCAATGCAAAATAACAAATACAATACAAAGTGCATTTTTTAAATAAAAACGTGGTCTGAAAAAAATTTTAAATTGAAAAAAACTAAAAAAAACTGTGTAATTCGGCAGCTGTGTATTTTTCAAATTTGGTGAGCACAGAACAGTTGTTCTAAATTTCATTTGCAGTTGTTCTGGAAGTAGATTTTGGTTCAAAATGCTATAATAAATAAACACTTAGATAAAACATCGGCTGCACTTGTTCTGTTCTTCCAGTCAACAACGACATGCTTATCGATAATAATCTTTTATTTGTTGAAAAAAATTATGCTATTAGCACAAGTGGTAAATAAAAATGCATAAAGTCGAAAAGAACAACAAGTTTAATATTAGAAACAAAATTAAAACAAAAAAAAGAAACATTATTAAACTTGTGATTAGTCTTCATCATGATTTGATGTTTCCCAAGAAGTAATAAAATTCAAGATCTTCTCCCTCTGCATCAATTTTCTTAAGTTAGCAATTTTTAGGTAGTTAATAGGTATTGGGTTTTTGTATGCTGATTTTGTTGGATTGTGGGACGATTTTTAGTTTCTTTTGATAGTTTGAAAGTATGGGTGGTGTAGCCATCTACATATACAGTAAAAAATCCTCGAAAACGTCGATTTATAATTATCAAAATACACCTTATGATATCAAATTAATTTATTTACCTTAAAAAAATGTAATAATGTTTTGTTATCAATTCTTTCTTTTTTAATGTTTAGACCTAAGTAATAAGGTTTTTCTTTCATTTCTAGATGTTTTTGATATAATGAAGACTGTAACAGAAAATGTCAAAATATACAGTGTTCTATTTCAAATTCAAAAGTTTGAGGTTATATCTCAGAAACTGTAAACGTTGCATCAACGATAATCAACGCCAGTGACTTCACATGGTTGCAAAATACTTAATTCCAAAATTTCGTCAAATTCGATCGAGCCGTTCCGGAGATTTTATCATTTTTATTTCGAAACCTTCAATTGTCTTTTTCTCGAAAATTTTGTGATGTAAGGCTATAAAAATATTATGCAACCATTAAGACAATATAAAGATCTGTCAAATTCATTAAAAAATATAGGATAGTCATTTTCCAAAAATGTCTATGACGTCATCTGTTAAAAACAACCGCGCTCAATGCAATGAGTGGTAAAACACAGTATGTCCTGGACTTATTCTGTACGGTGCTTCTACAGCAGTACTGGTAATATATATATATATGATTATTTTTTTCAAATTTTCGAAAAGATCAAGAAATTTTATACAAAATGGCTATCTTAGTTTAAAATGTCAAATTTTGGACTTATTCTGTTCTTCCACTCACCGATTCAAATGTATACTAGTATCATCAGCATGAAATTTAATTAATACCAATATTACTTTATCATACAGATAGAGTATTGTAATGGTGTCGAAAATAAGATTTGAGATTTTAGCGGAAATATGTGCTTTTGGGTCCCCTGAACATTTTGGACAAAAGTACAAAAAAATTTCTGTGTGTGTGCCCGTTTTTTGGTGGCGACGATTCCGGAGAAACTACTAAAGGTATCGGGACGACACTTAATACATATTGAGAAGTTTCATGACCAAACATAGAGCTGAAAGAAGTTTTGTTCAAAAGAGTCTTAAGGAACTGGAGGTTTACTCTTAGCAGTTTTCAACGATTTTGCAAATGAGCCGGCCTTTATTATGTCGTCAAAATAATTAAATAATAAATTACAGTGGAGGAAATTTTGTATTATTTGTCTATGACACTTTTTGGTAAAGTTAATATAAACTAGCTGCATGAGAAAATTCTATTCCATCGAGATCGGTCTTGTCTGCATTAAAACTAGTTAGCCAGGATTTGACAGATATTTTGATTCTATTGACAGTATTGTGAAAACACAGTGTTTGAGACACTGCTGTATAGTATGATAATGTTATGTTTCTGGCTACAGCAGACATTTTTTGGTGGACATTTGCAGTGATGTGGGGAGCATCGGCGACAAGTACTGATAATTGGAATCAAGCAGTAGCCCAATCTTTTCTGAACAAGTCCCTTCCTCGATTCATTCCATTATCTCTCTTACAAAAGCAGGTACGACGAGAACAGTAAGAACAGGTCACAAAAGGTGTTCAGAGGGATTCTGTTTTTAATACAGTCAGTTTGTGCTCAAAAGGGGCCCCCAGCGGGAAAGTTGTGGGGTAGTTGATTTATTCCATTTTATATGTTTTTGGGGTGTTGAATTCTGAGGTTTGCTAACCAAAATTCGTGATGCAACATTTAAGATTCTATAATTCTCAATTCAAAATGAAAGGGCATGAAATTCTCAGCGAAGTTCACTATTTTGTTTTTTTTTTTCTCCGACAACCCGTTCAGGCTCACGCGATAGTTGAGAATTGGCGTATTTTATCTGTCTCCGCAAAAACCCATTTTTTCCCCTCCAAAACTCTAATTTATTATGAAAGGCTGTCTCTTAGTGACAGCCGTATATGTTGTATGTGTAAAGGTACAGGTAATTTTTAAAAAAATATAGGGTTTTTCATTAAGAACGACGCATTTTGTTTATTCAATTAAAAGACTTGTGGGTTAGTTATGGAAATGATTTTTATTTCAAATGAAAGTACTATCGATGCCATTATTTATGGAATACGACATCGTTCAAATGTCCGCCGCGGAAGCGCTGGCACGAATGAATTCGCTGGACCCAATGTTCCATGACTCGAGGACACAAATCGGCCGAATTTAGCGTTCGATGTTGGCCTGAAGCTGTTATAACGTTTCTGGCTTATTTGCATAGACCACTAATTTAATGTAACCCCAACGAAAAAAATCTAAAGGGTTGAAATCACACGAACGAGGCGGGCATTCGCGACGACAGTTGCGTGAGATCACTTGCTCGCCGAACTTAGTCGCCAATAATTCGATTGTGTCGTACGCTGTATGGCACGTTGGGCCATCCTGATCGTCCAAGTTCGAGCTGGTCCCAAAAATACTCCGATATCATGGCCCTGTAGCGATCGCTGTTGAAAGTTGTTGGCGCGCCGTTTTCATCAAAAAAAAAAGAAAAATGGGCCGATGACGCCGCTGGCATGAAAACCGCACCGTGTATCTCTCGATTATTAAATGGCATATATTGACGTTGCAAAGTGTGAAAGAATTGCGAAATTACCTGCGCTCCTATTCGAGAAAAGTCAAAAACAAAATGCGTCGTTCTAAATGAAAAACCCTATACATACATAATGTTCAAGTTATTTAATGAAGTCCAAAATTGCACAAATTTAGTAACAGAATAGTTGAAATTCTAACTAAAAATTTTGATAATTGACGCCAATTTTTAACTATTGCTTGAGCCCGAACGGTTTTGTCGGAGAAAAAAACCTAAATAGTGAAGTTAATAGGAAATTTCGTGCACTTTCGTTTTGAATTCAGAGGTTATATACGAAAAGTTGATAGTTTCCAAGTTCCAAGCAAAAACCCGCAAAAAATGATAATATTACCTTTTTTGCATTTTCTTCAATGTTGCGTCACAAAATTTTATTAGCAAACCTTAGATTCGGATTCAACACCCAAAAACATATAAAATGGAAGAAATCAAAATTACCCCTCAACTTCCCTGGTAACAACACAATTGGAATGGATTATGTGCAGCATTCGTTTTACCGATACATGGTGTCCCACAAAGATTGCGACAAACTGAAAGGAGTTATTAGGGGGAAAAATAGTGTGTATATGCGTTATTTCATACTTGCACGTTTTCCGAACCGGTAGATTGATCGGGGCGGCCCTGATCATTGGCTCGGTTTGTCCCCAGTTCCAAACCCACTTTACTTTCTCTTCTGGGGCACAAAAAAAGGCTGTTCTACAAAACCCCTATCCACACGGAATTTGAGCCGCCCGCAAGAGAGATAACCGCTTGCACTCACGTGCTCCAGGTTTACCATTGGGGCCCCAACAACCTTATATTATCGTGCCAACTTTATGTATTGACTGTTATTGCATATGCAAGAAATAAATGATTCCAGTCTATTGCGTTTTGATTCAACGTAGTGCCTAAACGGCTCTTTTCTGGACATGAATTTATTGACAAAAATGTTTGTTTAGGTGTCTCCTACAATCCATATCACTTTGTCACAGTTTTAATGGAACATCCTGTATAAAGCTCCAACCGCAGCAATTGGGTTATCCGGCGCCCAAACGATTCTTCTTCGCACCAGAAATGTAGACATCCACATATCTAACCCAATAGTTGTGGTTATAGGGTTAGATAGGTGGTAGTGGTGTACTTACGGCCGCAGGCCGCACCGTCTACAAATTTGTTCAGGTTTTACCTTTTCATGCACACAGAAAAGTGATTCCTCGAAACAAGAAAGCGTAATTTCTTGAACTTATTTACTGGATTCAAATGCATAATTACTTTCTACATGTTAAGTATATACAAAATTGCCATCTACTCAATCTAAGTAATTGAATTTCTCACCTAAATGCTGTAGTTAGACAAATAAATAGGTACTTTCTTCATAATAACCAAGATTGTCTTAAAAGAAGTAATTCAATTTAAAATAATAATAATACATAATAATAATAAATCGATCCAAAAATGTCAAATTTCTGCAACGGAGTACTTGTATATCCATTCCAGTGCGTAGTAACTTGATCCACGAAAATATAAGACATTTAACATAAGAAATATTGTTTTCTTGAAAATGGTATGAATGGTGCCAATAGATGTCGCATTAGTGGTCTCATCGTAAAATGTCATCATCTTTGGATATATACACTCTGGATAACAGGTCCAATTGTGTGCCTGGATATGAAAAGGGACCAGTTGGCCGAAATTAAGTTAAGTATAAGTGTTTTTAGATAGAATAAGTTATGGCAAAGTTCCAACATTTTAAACCGATTGCCATAAAGGGAAATTGAAAAAAATAATAACTTGAGTTGCTGATGCAAAAAGTAAACTTTTGCGCTATGACGCTTCAAACTTTTGCAAAGTTTAAAAGTTAATAACTTGCGCTTGCTGACTCCAACGTTTTTGAAACCATTTCGATATTAGTTTCAAGATTGTTCCAATAATATTTGCACGTTGCATATTTTTTTGACACATTTAAAACGGTGTTTTCCAATACGCAAATATCACTGAAGCATTGACGAAACCAGTGTCCAAAATATGTTCATGAAAATGGAGTACATTGTGAGAACCTCTAGTACAGGGGTATTCAACCCTGTGCCCGCGAATGGTTGTTCACATTGTATTAATAATATAATGTGATCTTTGGCATAACATTTTGTTGACCAGTCCATTCCTGAAGGTAAAATATCATCACGATGCTCATTTGGGAGATCTGTACTTCGATTTTATGATATTCATGGTTGAAAACAATAATTGGCACACGTACCTACGTTCAACCGACAAAACTACTCTTTTCAAGAATGAAAAGTTTTTTCATCAACAGTGAAGGCGGTACTGACTGTTACCGGCAAACCCCGCTTTCAGGCAGAACCAGTTTGTCCTAGGTCAAACTAGTTCGGCCGAAGCGCGTTAGGCACAACTAGTTTATCCTAGGTGAAACTAGTTTAACCTGGTATGTAAACGCTTATCAGGTCAACCTGGTATGGCCTAGGCCAAACTGATTTCGCTTAAGAGTTTTAAAATGTACTATAAAACCGGTCCACGCTGTTATTTGTGGGACCACACAAAAGAAATTTGGATTAGCTATAACTATCCCTACTATATACTAAAAGTCTAACACACTCCGCGCAAGAAGTTTACGAAAATCGGCGAATCGGGGGAAGGGTCTGCTCCTGGGAGAAGCGAAAATCGGCGCCGCAGGCGCCGATTTTCCGCCTAAGATTGGATTGTACAGCGCTTAGGCTTTTGACTTCGTCCAATTTCCGGCCAGTTCTCGTTATTTTTTAACTCGATTAGGCTAAATTTATGGATTATGCTTTAGGAGTGTACAGGTCAGCGCGTCGCCATGGCAACCGATCGTGGTTGCTAGGCAACGGCCGCGCGCTTCGCGACGCGGTCACCAGACGGCGGCACATCATCATGTCGCTGTTGGCATTACGCTACGAAGCAATAGATGGCGTCCCGTAACCGCTTCGAACGTACGAGATAATCACGTCACGCGTGTAGCAGCATCCGGGCTTTTTGTTTTCCTCTTAACGCTTCGGCGATCTACCTAGGTCGACCAGCAGGCCTATTAGGCCTGCACATTCTCCTAGTAATAGACTGAAAATTCAAATTTTTAGGATATATTTGATGTTAGTACGAATTCCGGTTTCTTCCGGAAATGACAAACAGCAACTATTGACATTTTTTGACTGCTTGCGGGTTTTCCGGAAATGGCGTAATCTTTTACATTTTAAACTGCAGGCGATACTTTGCTAGCGACATTTTCAATCGGAATGAAAATAAAAAGCCTCCGGGTTATGCCGTGTGTAAAGATTTCTTAATGCTGACATTTCGCGAACCATGTTGCTCGCTTCTACAGAGCTAACTGAATACACCTCACTGCGCACGTCTGGAGCTACCGCTCCCGTGTGCACATGGGACCGGTAGCTCCAGATGTGCGCAGTGAGGTGTAAACTTAGGTATATAAGGGAGATTTCTTTGGTAGGTCTTCAGTATTCAGTTAGCTCTGAAGAAGCGATGTTGCTCGCTTCTTTCGGTTCGCGAAACGTCGGCATTAACAAATCTTGACACGATATAACCAGGAAGCAGTTTATTTTCTAAATTCACATGTCTGGTTCCACAAAAAACAGCGTGGATCACCCGGTATTATAGTACATTTCAAAACCGTTAATAGAAATCAGTTTGGCCTAGGCCATACCAGTTTGACCTGAAGTATACATTTACATACCAGGTTGAACTAGTTTGGCCTAGGATAAACTAGCAGTGCCTAACGCGCTTCGGCCGAACTAGTTTGGCCTAGGTTAAACTGGTTCTGCCTGAATACGGGTTTTGCCAGTATCATATCGTAGTCCTTTCGTAGTTTTATCAGTATTCAATTATTTCTGAAGAAGCAAACAACAAGGTTTTTTGATTACTCGGAGATTATAAAAATATATTATGGCAATTATTGTTGATAGAATAAAACTCGGATTGGTAATGTCCAAAAGTGACAAATTTATTCGATAGGAAAAAAGGTTACAAGTATAAATAAAAAGGCGACACCACAGCGCGTATATGTATAATATACGCAAGACGAAGACTCGTTTTAGTTTAAAATTCGCAAAGGACATATAACGACGAATTGCTGGAATCAACGAAAGACTCTCCATGTAAGCGCGCGCTCGTGATCCTCCCAAATTTCTATAAGGAATGTACTCCCTTTTTGTACTCCGTGCTTCCTCCTCCTCTCCTATCTATTCGCTCTATATTTGTCTCTCTCGATAGATATATACCTCTCCTCCTCGGTATGTACCTCTATATCAAGTATAGATCTACGGTCTTTATAGTATATATTCTATTTATCACTAGCTATGCTTGGCTCTCGACGTGGACGCCCGCTCCCTGGCCTAGCTCCCTCTGACTCCTTCCGACGAGCGAATACTCCTTGGCGTTTGGGAGGCCGCTGATCACGCACGCGCTCAGCGCCGACCTGTTCAGGTTCATTGGCGCCGCATCGAACCACTCGTTGTTCTCTGGATCGTAGCACTCGACGAAGTTGATCGTCGTCGAACCTGCCACGAACCGATCTAGAAATTTTCACCCGGTTTCATGGACACGACACATTCGACGACGCAACCCCGAGATGACGACCACTTCCTTCGCTCGCGATCCAAACAATGCCAACAACAAGCGGATGAAAGATGGCATCTACTGACTTGGAAGGAAAGGAAGGAAAGGAAGGAAAGGAAGGAAAGGAAGGAAAGGAAGGAAAGGAAGGAAAGGAAGGAAAGGAAGGAAAGGAAGGAAAGGAAGGAAAGGAAGGAAAGGAAGGAAAGGAAGGAAAGGAAGGAAAGGAAGGAAAGGAAGGAAAGGAAGGAAAGGAAGGAAAGGAAGGAAAGGAAGGAAAGGAAGGAAAGGAAGGAAAGGAAGGAAAGGAAGGAAAGGAAGGAAAGGAAGGAAAGGAAGGAAAGGAAGGAAAGGAAGGAAAGGAAGGAAAGGAAGGAAAGGAAGGAAAGGAAGGAAAGGAAGGAAAGGAAGGAAAGGAAGGAAAGGAAGGAAAGGAAGGAAAGGAAGGAAAGGAAGGAAAGGAAGGAAAGGAAGGAAAGGAAGGAAAGGAAGGAAAGGAAGGAAAGGAAGGAAAGGAAGGAAAGGAAGGAAAGGAAGGAAAGGAAGGAAAGGAAGGAAAGGAAGGAAAGGAAGGAAAGGAAGGAAAGGAAGGAAAGGAAGGAAAGGAAGGAAAGGAAGGAAAGGAAGGAAAGGAAGGAAAGGAAGGAAAGGAAGGAAAGGAAGGAAAGGAAGGAAAGGAAGGAAAGGAAGGAAAGGAAGGAAAGGAAGGAAAGGAAGGAAAGGAAGGAAAGGAAGGAAAGGAAGGAGGGGTTTTAATGTGATGAATCTAAATGTTAGGCGGTGTTATAGTAGTCGGTAGCGAAAAGAAATGGCGACCATTGGGTTGCTCGTGCTTGTACAGTCCAAGAACGAGTGGAAATATTTCGTCGGAAGGTAAAACATGTTAAAAGTCCAATTAATACTGTCTTTAAATATAGTAAGTACAAGCAATCAATTCTTTTAAGTTGATGTGAATAATGTTACAGGGCTTATTTGTGGATATCAGAAAAATTACAGGCGCTTAGATCCGCCTGAATTTTTTGAAACTAAATTTATTTACTAAGTGACTCCAGCACTACTCACAGTAATGCAAATCTTTCTACCGTTATAAAGTTATAACTTCGATAGATTGAATGTTGGTTGCATGCTCTTGAATAGAGAATTAACTAATTTCTAACACGGGGTGCTATAACCGTATCCGATTAGAAGTAACTGTCTTTATAATCGTACTTTAATTTAAAATTCACTGGATTTGATGTTGTAACAGGACTGATAACTCTTATAGCCCGACGGAGAGCTCACGAAAAAATCTAACCTCACTATCTGCATCACTACGAGATACGTAGGATAAGAAATGGCTGATGTGTCTAACGAAATCCGCTCGAAAGGATCTCATTGGTCCACATTAGGATAGTCAGTACCCATTAGTGACATTATATCAAGTAATATCAAGGATAGGAATGCGGGTATGATTTTGTCACGGGCTCTTGAACTGTCGAATCTTAGTGCATCTGAAAGGCAGAAATGCCGCGCAGACCTTATCTCTAATCAACAATGTTTGTGTGATTATAAATAGTAGTTGAGAACAGTCCACGTTGATCCGCATTGCGTGATGCGCAAGCTCTTAGATTGTCTAACTCTACTAATGTCTAATGTTGCGAGGAGAACAGTTCATATCTTTTGAATCCAAAGGAGGAAAAACTTGAGTTACTGGTTAGTACTGGTTAGGATTGATCGACAAGTTCAGCTATTCGAAATTAACAAAATGTTATTTCAAGGAATCTCAAGAGCAATCAAGTCGTTGACATCCACAAAGGTACGGAAATTCTACTTCCTATTCACTAGACACATCTTTCCCCAACTTCTTCTGGTAAATGTACCCAGGCAAATGAAAATCAAAAGATACTCACCATTAAAACCTCCAATAACAAAAATTAGATCATCAAGTATGACCGTGGCGAAGTTGCTTCTAGGACTGAACATCTCCGCGATGCCCACCCAGCCCGAAGACTCGCCCGGCAGATACTTCTCCCCTGTGGTAAGTCTGGTGAACCCATTGAACCCTCCCAAGGCGTACAGGGCATTCTTGAACGCTATAAGGGAGACTCCGCTCCTCGCAGACAGCATGTGAGGTATGAAGGACCACTGATTGGTGAGCGTGTCGTACACCTCAGCGGAGGACATCACTTCCTGCCCGTTGAACCCTCCCACGATGTATATCTGTAGATAGATGAGGGGCGTGTGTTAGCAATACCTCGGGAGAGGGCCTTCTAAAAAAGTCAATGAGGTTTTTACTTTGTCGTCGAGGGCTGCCGCGCTCGCGTCTGACCTTTGCCTCTGCATCGGCGGTATGATCTCCCACTGGTTCGTCTCGGGGTCGTATCGCTCCGCAGAGTTCATCCTGATCCTCCCGTTATATCCTGCAAAGAAATCAAAAATCATTATTAGAGTCAAGGTTATTTGTATATAGATAAATAGTGATTTGGAACGAAGAATACGTTCTAGTAACAAAAGTGAAGAAATTTGATTTTTGTATTTTGAGGGAATCACATAGCCAATAAGAAGCTGCTTCAAAACCTCAAAGTTAACTTCATAGGTTTGCTGCCGTCGAGCCTATCGACAATAGCAACGTTGAAGTGCAAAACAACTTGGTGTTCATCATCATAACCCACAACAACAACAATTATTTCGTCAAAGCCACAAACCAAGACTAGTAGAAAGCAAACTAACCTCCCATCGCGTAGATCTTCCCGTCGTGCATCACCACGCTCACGTAACACCTCGGGTAGTACATGCACGCGCATTCACGCCACGTGTGCTTCAGCGGGTCGAAGCATCGCACCGTATTGAAGTGTTCGTTGCCGTCAAAGCCGCCAATCATGTAGATGAGGCCTTTGAGGGCACACAGGCCGTGGTACGCACGCGGTCCCGAATCCGTATCAGTGGACAATAGCCACCTATCGGCCCTCGTGTCGTAGGTTTCAATGAAGTTGGTCGGACTACCGGCGCTCCAACCGCCTACTGCAAACAGGATATCGTACGGGATCCTCGGTCGCAGGAGTGGATGCTGGACGATATCGACCTCGGGGTTTGGGTTCTCGATTAGTGTTATGATAGGTTCCAGAAATTCAATGCATGCCTATGGAGAGGAAAATTTAAGGGGATTGTACATTGCAGTGGACCAGTGAAGCAAAGAATATGATTAAAATTTAGTTGTCATCTTAGGTGTTATTAGGTTGTGGTGTCTAGGTGGTTATAAGATGTTCCAGACATATATCGTTCAGAAATAAAATTCATTTGTAATAAAGTTAAAGTTGAGTTTTATTATAAAATTTGAAATAATATTGAGGTGTAACATTTAAACGGTTCAAAAATCATTAGTATAGATTATTGTTGCTAATGCTGATTACCTTGTTTTCCTGAACCAGTTCCCATTCTATCACGTTACGGATAAAATCTGATGAAAGCGTGCCCAAACGTACACACTTGAGCAGTTCGGGCAAGTATAGTTTTCTGCTCAACACGTCCGCCTCAACCCATTTCTGTACTGCGTCGAAGACGATCTCCTCGTTCTTCACGTTCAGCTCGTCGTCCTTCAATATGTCGATCAGGTCGTCGACGTCGAGCGAGAAGAACTCCTGGCTTTCCTTCACCAACTTCATGAAGTTGTGACGCACAAACAGTCTACCCTTCTGCTCCAGATCCTTGCAGAAGTAGTGCCTGGCAAAGTTCAGGATGCCGATACAATTCCGAGGCGTCAGGTGTTCCAGCACGAACTGACAACAAAGCTGGACGACACCCAAGACCTCGAACTGGTCGGCGTAACGAAGCATCGTCTCGACGTTCTCTGTCGATATCCTGCAGATTCCTGTGTAGGCGAAGTCTAGCAGCGATTGGACGATGTGGCTGGGGGCTTTCAAATTTGCTATTGTGGTTTCCGGTTGGTTCCTATTTATGGAATTTGTAAATAAAGCCTGCAAGAGAGAAACATGTGAAGTGATGTCGGCATTATCCCAATTCCACCCAGTTTACTGCGCATCGTCTTATCAGTACACAGAATGAACACTTCTTGTCAATAAGCATAGATAGTTCAAAGTATTGCATCAAAGTGCTGTTATAGTGAGCAGCGTTAAGATAAATGATAACATAATTTTCAAGACCGAGATTACTCCGCAATATTAAAAATGTAAAGGTTGAAGGACATCTATTATTATTTGTCTTTACTTTACTTATCCGACCTTCAATATGTCAAAGTTTTTCCCTAGTAGTGTATAATTTTATCAATTTCTGGTACATATGTATTGTGACCACTGTTGCTAAAAGTCATTGATCCAAATGGGTAAAGAGAATGAATTCCATAATTTACAATTTTAACATTGTCCATAACTCTTGAAATATCCATGTTTCAACTAGTAATATAGTCCGATTGTTTAGGTACGCGTACGATGTAAAGATGTTAGTTTCGTCAAAGCTACTACATTACTACCTTTCTAAATAGTTGCAACTACTGGGGCTTTCTTTATTAAGTGATGGTTTTGTGTAACATACAACATGTGGCCGGTGCACAGAAGGTCTGGAGAGCAATACTTTGTCACGTGAGTACATGAATTGAACCAATTTGGTTATACAATTACGGCGATGGTTAAAATAATTGCAAAAGCCAATTTATTAGGTCACCAGCCAGTCAGTAGGCGTATTAGGAAACATCCTGGTGCACTTCAGAACTTTCAGGAGTTCACTGTGACATGCTTGTTGAAAAATGAGAAAATATACCACGAGACAAGAGATAAATTGAAGCATTTTTGCAAAGCAACAGTGATAATATTTATGCAAGATATAGTTCTTACAAGCCGTCAGATAGTACGTGCAGTCACTGCAATACACTACATGCATGTCGTTGTAAAAGAACTTGACGGAAAGGCTACAGCCCACCTAATTCTACTGTCAATTAACTGGATTTAGGTTAAGTAGGTTATGTCAGCAGCTGTGGTTTATTTCCTTCATTAATTTTCTATATAATGTTCCCTATAGGTTCAATTAGTTACCAATTATGGTGTTTTGAGTTGAATAAGAAACGGTTGGTATACGTATGTTGATAATACAAGGTGGTTCACCTTAAAATATGGACTAACTGCGGATAGGATCGCCCTGTGGACCCTAAACTCTGTGCTATCCTCACAGGCGATGGTGCCGTCGCAGAGCTGATTGTTCAGTCGGAATTCAGTCCAGATCGATGGGAATTCGACTGGACCGATGACCTGCGGCATACAGACGCACTTCCTACATTTGGAGGCGGTCCGTTTCCTGGTCGCTGTAACCGACTTTGTCTTGCTCTGGACACTGGACAGCCTCGCGGTCTTCGTTCTCGACGGTACCTTCCTCAGTTTCATGCTAAAGTCCATATTGGCACGATAAAAGAACGCTCCGCTAAAATGTGGTTGTACGCCTATAGGGGGTATTGTATATTACGAACTGACGTTTGACGTTTGACCCCCAGTTTGTTTGTTTCGCAGAGCAAACGGTGATTCGCCAGCCGATTTGAATTCTCCCGCGCTTTATTTATTTCCTGAAGTGACACATGCTATTGCAAGTCATTAAGCTATTTGTCACAAGGTGTTACGATCGAGAGAATTATTTCCACTAATTTCAGTATGTATATAGGTTGCTGAAACTGGGGAGTCCCATAGCACCTAGGCCCCACTGGGCCCTTTGGGAAACCTCTTATACTTACTCTGGATTCGTCAGGCAACCCAGGTCTTGGGCAAAAGCTACGCAGCACGATAGAGGAACATTACGGATTCTGTTCATGGTAGGTCAGGTCTCCTAGGGCGGGGCATTCACTTATAATGTGTCTTACCATTTCCTCATCCTGCATACAGGCTCGGCAGGTGGACGTAACACTCAGTCGCATATTGAACATATGGTTCCGTCCTTTACAGCGACCAGTAAGTAGTCCAGTAATGAGCCGGAGCTTACCTCTGGGAAGATGAGAAAATTTCCTAGCTGTCGTGGTAGATAGATACCTGAGTGTCTCCTTTGATAACGAACAGTCTGGTGTGGTGTCCCACCTATGAAGGAAACCTGTGGGTAATATCCTTCACCATGTTTCTCAGGGCGGTGTTGGAGGGCAGAATGACGGGTTCCAGTGCAAAGGCTGCTCTCCGTGCTAATCTATCAGCGCACCGATTACCTCCCTTGAGTTTTGAGTGCTCCTTTATCCGGTTGATGGTGATGTGGTTGTTCCTGGCTCCCCCAACCACGGAGTTGCGGCAATCCAGTACGAGCCCCGATGTGAAACGCTATCACTGTGTTCTTGCCCAACTTGTTGGACTCACTAGTGATGTCTGAGGCTGTATTAATGGCGAAAAGTTTCGCCTGGGAACTGAAAAGAATTTACCAAGCGGGATCGACCGACGAACCTGGAAGTCGTGCGAGACGATGCCAGCACGTGTACCATAGGTCGCTTAGATCCATCCTTGTAGATCTACAGGCTCTTGTTGAAGTCAACCTCGAGTCAACCTGACACTGGTGTGGGTCAGATATGAACCAATTTCAGTACGGCAGGAATGTTGTTAGGTATACATATAATACATGGTTTAAATCAATTTATATTACTCATTTCTAAGCTATAAGAACACTTATACATGGAATCCATAGTAGATCAACGTTTAATAACCACACTTCCCGGAAACGCATCTTGGAATCCGAAGAAATCGAAAGATATTGATTAAGATGACCAACTTTAAGAACAGCATAGTCCGCATTAACAGTTTAGAACTGAACTTATTATTTGGTTTTGAAAAGAGCTAAAGTTGGCACCATATTCCGGTTCTCTTTAGATGCATCGAGGTCTATCTATATAGTATAATTATATTATATAGATAGACCTCGATGTTTAGATGTCGAAAACCAACAGTGTAGAATGCGGACACAGATTCTGGAAAGTATTTTGTGTCGAAACTATTGCGGCATGTGGATGTAGCCACACCGGCCAATGAGCGTTAACAAGTTTCTTTTCTATCTTATCCCATATGGGTTTAACATGTGCTCGACTGGATACAAATCAAGGAGATGGTAAGAAGTTGATGGAAGAAGTTGAAAGCTGAACCTCTAATTTTCATTAATTCTATCTGAAAGCTAAATGCTTCCACACAAAAAGGGCAGGTATTAACTATATAAAAATGAAATGCCAAAGAACACAACATTACTCACTATATTTACAAGATAAATAAGAACTTGCGTGAATGCATCACAAAGAATACATGAAATGTTACTTAACATAATAAATAAAAAGGCTTTATTAGTTTTCCAAAAAAAAATCTGATGTGTCTCATACTTTTACAAAAAATTAAAAATAATGGTAATAATTCAAATAGTAAAATGTAATATTAGGAAAATGCCATTTGCGTAGACTGTTGAACCCGAGTATGTCGTTGCCCAAGCCTATATTGCGCTACGTCAGCAGCGGCTGCGTTGAGTGCAGAATAGCAAACTTGGCATTGTTTTTCCAACGCAATTCTATTTGATTTAATAATTTCTTGGGAAAAAAAATCAAGACAATAAATATTTACCCTAATAATTAACGTGCACAAATTAAAATATCGAAAACTTTAAAGGGAAGTATAAGGTGCTGTCCTAATGAAAATAAATTATAAAAAAGGGATTGGAAACATAAATAAAATTAATTAGGAATGTTTTCTGGGAGAAAAAAATGCAAAAATAGTGGGTACATAGTAAAAGCGTAATTAAGAATAAAGCATGAAAAGAGTTGTAACAGAAAATTTGCTAGTTGTTGCGAAAGAGTTACCAAAGGCAGGACGGAATTGCCTCACTCCTATATTCAATATGTAAGGTTTATTATATTTCACCTCCTGTTTTGAGAGGGAGGGAGGTAATTTCTACCTTCTTTTATTTTTAGTGTAGTTGTAAAATATACTTCCGGGTACAGTAAATTATTTTTTTATCATCCTGTATAATTCTAAAAATTTCTTCCTAAAGTTAACTAAACGAAGTACCATACTCTTGGAAGACATGAAAACTTAACTCATGGTATTAGAAACTTGGACTATTTGTTGGAGAAATGGATTCTCTGAAAGATAAGGGCATACCACACACCGTGTTAGTTATTGAGACTGTGTTATTGTACGGTGTATGGAGGGTGGTGCTCGAAATTGTTGAGTTGGCCACGATAATGTGGATAAATGTGGGAAATATGGTCCAAATTGGTTGTCAGGTACAGTAAGGGCGAGGAAAATATGTATCTCGTTGAATGTACTGCCTGACGGTAGATGTAAAGTAGATGGATTTCTACTAGGATTGTGTCTACATTAAAATGCCATGTAGTTATAGTTATTGTTTAAGTTGTTTTATGTGTACTGCCGTAATGTTTACATTTTTTTCATGTTCAACAATCGTGAGAGGGTGTCTCGAGGTATCCGTGTGGAGGCTTCAGTGAAGTACCAAGAGTGTTGGAGCAGACATTACGTTGGTCAAAATGCAGAGAGTCTGAACTGAGTAGGGCTCGTAACTAGTCGAGAGTCGAGATAGGAGAGAAGTCTGGATTGAGTAGGGCTGTAAGGCTTTCCTATCTCGAGGTTGGATAGAAGTCTGGATTAAGTAAGGCTGTAAAGCTGTCCTATCACCCTCCAAAACTAGTACCTGCAAGTACTGCTGAACTATCACATCTTCAAGACCGGAGCAGACACCCCTAAGAACCATCTCAACATTTCTTGTTCTGTAATTTTTTTTCTTTTTTTTTATTATGTTTGTCTTGTTTTCCTTTATTGTTGTTTGTAATGTTCCCGGAAGTAATAAATTAAATATATTGTAGAATAAGGACATAAGCGAGAACTTTGGTGGCATAGACTGGTCTTGAATATTCATGGTATTTTTTGTTTGATAGTGGTAGTAGCTGTAGCAATATGCTGGAGCATATTTTCCAGCAGAGGGTAATGCCACGAAAAGTTCTCGTTTACGCTTTAATGGAGCGTTTGCGGGTCGGTCCACATATTGTTTTGCATGTATGCATTTTTAGAAATGCAGTACATGACAAAACGACCGGATGGGAGAGACCCGCGAGCGCTCTGCTAAAGGTAGAAGAGTGGAATCGTAATGTAGCAGCTTTGTGATGGGGCGGACACCCTTCTCAATATTTACTATTATACTTTAATCTACTCTAAACTGAAGGGGGGTATCTCGCCTCAAGCGACGCTTGGTCCGCCATTTTCAATCACAGGTACTAACTGATTTAAACAAACTAATCTTACGGTAGCGTGAATTAATTATCTCTCTTACGGAGGCTACAACACTGAGTTCTTTCTCTGAGACTTTGTCAGAGACGTTTGAACTCACTAATTATTAATCACTATATGCAGCGCTAAATACTTTACCATAAAAGGGACAGGTTTATATTATTCTAAAATGAATATGCCCAAGAAAACCACAATAAAATCTATTAACAAAAATATATACAACAATGCAGAACTGCTTACATCAAATATGACTTTTAATCCCTATTAACAAAATCTGATATACTTTGGCAGAGATGGACAAATCAGCAAGTACAGACAACAAATAAATACCTTAATATTTCGGTGAGCACAAGAAACACGAGACAGCACAGTTTCTATAACTTGGCCCCCATTGGGGCCCTACGCTTGGGCGCGCGTTTTGACGCACGACCGTCTACCTTCAAAGCCCGATGCCAAAGAGGCTGTTTGCTTGTCCGTTTACTAGTTCCTCAACTTTTCCGCGCCAAAAGCTTGCGCGGTAACCCTGACGCGACTGCAGCGCCACTCCGAGCGTCTGTTAAATACCAACTTAACACAAAACATGCCAACGTTTGAATTCAAACATCCATCCAAACCCGCGCGCAAAACCTCGACTTATCACATGCCTCCCACGTTAAGATAAATAATTATTTGACCAATTATTTATCCCTAAACAAAACTAAATAAACAAATTGCTGACTGTACCATCTCCCCTTACAAAACAATTTTCTTAATTGCTAATTACAATGTTGACATGCAAATTTTTCTTCTTGTAAATTTTTTATTTCCTGAAATAAAAATACAGATATGACCCAATAAAAACCCAAAAGAATTCGGCCTTGGTCCAGGAGTCCGGCGGTGTTGATTTCACTTCGGTTCTCCAAACCAAGCGAATGTCCTCATTCCCGGGCCATTGGTCATATGAAACAAAAGAAAAACAACATTGAAGCAGTATCATAGCAGTCCGATTACATCATAACTTACATTATCTTTTATCCATCTTCAAATACAGCCGCAATCGTGAAATGACTCGCCTCCACCCTCGCCTCGGTTTTTCTCCGTCCATCTTCCCTCCTAGCGTCATCGGCGGTCCTTTAATCTCCAGCGACGTCCAACGTTCCTCGAAAGCTATCGTATACCTCGTAGATAGGTATACGATATCAGTCCACACGACGTGTGGATGTTGTCCAGCGACACTTAGGCCCTGGTATGACATCCCTTTGCGTTGTCCGTGTAGTCATTTTTCTTCTAACACCATCGACGTACAAAGTACAGGAATTCTGTCAACTGTCACTTTGTAGTTTTTTCGACCCTACGTCTCACTTTGGACGTTTTTTCGGTCACACCATTTTTTGAAGCGCACTGGGCTTCGCTTGCTGTAGATTACAACCCTTTGTAAATCTACCGGCACTAATTTCGACGTACAAAGTGCTGTATATTTGCCTGCAAATTTGTAATTTTTCCTTGCCCCTTTTGCGACACGCGCGGGCTGCGTTTTCCATCACTAGACGATTTTCGATTCCGGGAACGGGACGACGGCACGCTGCTTCCACGCCTCATGACCTCGAGAATTCCTGGATGGGCCAAACTACCTGCGCTCGTGGGGGTCTTCAATACACGTCCGCGTGGCCGGATATAGGGAACATCTGCCTCTTCGGAATAGCTGCTTATACCTACTTGGTCGTTGAATTTCCCTTACAAAACAATACTCTGCAACTTCCCGTAATAACTGCTTTATTTTAACTTAAAAATACAGTTGCGAGTATACCCCTTAATTTTAATTAATTATTAATTAATTACCGCGTGTGTGTTTCGTGCTTCTCTGCTCAGAGCCGCCATTTTCAAAAATGCTTACATAAAAAGTTAACTTGTTTCAATCTTTTAATTCACTTCAATTTCCTCCAAATTTAGCAAACAAAGTACTCAGGCTTTGTTTCTATCCTAGCCTTACTTTACTTTCACTTAATCGACCGCTGACGGTACGATTTTTTTCTGTTTATTGTTTACTGTTGCCATCTCTACCTGCCATCTTTCCTTTACTCAATAAAAAAAAATTCCTCAGAATTTAATTTTTAATTTTAATTTTAATTTAACTACCTGTTCTGCATGTCGCCATAAATCATAACTCAAGCCCTATCTAACACAGTCTGGTTCAAACTTTCTCCAACGAACGGTCTCGAGAATTAAGACATTTCTTTCAAAAACAATTCCAACACTCAAAAGAAATTATACTGCAAATATTTAATTATTATGCTGCCACCAGCAGTACATTTCCTACTCAAATTCACGACTATATATCGACATTTATCACACAAAATGTCCACTTCTAAAGCGCAAACAAAATTCTTGGAATGCCACGCGCAATATCCACAAGGCGCCTAAAGCCAGCCCCTAAACACCTTTCTCTAAAGGGTCGTTTGCCTAACTTTGCTTTAACATAGTCTACAATAATGCATACTTAAAATGCGTCACACAATTTTCTCCTAAAATTCACAACCAAATCTAACTAGAGTGCTTTCTTCATAATCTACTCGAATAATCACTTGAAATGTCTTAAATTATCCCACCGCTGCCACCAAAAATGTGATGGGGCGGACACCCTTCTCAATATTTACTATTATACTTTAATCTACTCTAAACTGAAGGGGGGTAACTCGCCTCAAGCGACGCTTGGTCCGCCATTTTCAATCACAGGTACTAACTGATTTAAACAAACTAATCTTACGGTAGCGTGAATTAATTATCTCTCTTACGGAGGCTACAACACTGAGTTCTTTCTCTGAGACTTTGTCAGAGACGTTTGAACTCACTAATTATTAATCACTATATGCAGGGCTAAATACTTTACCATAAAAGGGACAGGTTTATATTATTCTAAAATGAATATGCCCAAGAAAACCACAATAAAATCTATTAACAAAAATATATACAACAATGCAGAACTGCTTACATCAAATATGACTTTTAATCCCTATTAACAAAATCTGATATACTTTGGCAGAGATGGACAAATCAGCAAGTACAGACAACAAATAAATACCTTAATATTTCGGTGAGCACAAGAAACACGAGACAGCACAGTTTCTATAACTTGGCCCCCATTGGGGCCCTACGCTTGGGCGCGCGTTTTGACGCACGACCGTCTACCTTCAAAGCCCGATGCCAAAGAGGCTGTTTGCTTGTCCGTTTACTAGTTCCTCAACTTTTCCGCGCCAAAAGCTTGCGCGGTAACCCTGACGCGACTGCAGCGCCACTCCGAGCGTCTGTTAAATACCAACTTAACACAAAACATGCCAACGTTTGAATTCAAACATCCATCCAAACCCGCGCGCAAAACCTCGACTTATCACAGCTTAAGGGGACAGGTGGTCCCAAATAAAGATGTAGATTAAAAAAGCCTCATGGTATTTCTGCACTTGTCCCCGACTGTGTTCCAGTGGCTGTGAGGCGTTAGATTAGTAGATTAAAGGTAAGTGTAATATTATTTGTTATTATTAGAACATATGTAGTGGGTTTGGTACCTCCGCAATATAGTTATGTAGCTAGTCAAGCGAGTTACCCCAAATATAATTAAGAGGCCCATATTTAACGTGACAATATTATATATAAAATTAATAGTTTAGCTGCATGAGATTCTATTTGATCGAGATCGGCCATGTCTGCATTAAAATAAAACTAGTAGAACTATACTCTATTCACTTTAAGAATAAAGCGTTGGATAAGATAGGGCTATAATTTGCGGCTTGTGATTGGCTGAAATTTGAACCAAATTTACACCAGCCAACGCGCGTATATATCACTTGAATTTTGAAACGTCATGTCATTTGCGTCAGATTCAAGATTTTCGTTGTGTTCTAGTTGTTGTGTTCGGAATATTTTGCAGTCTTTCGAATTTATTTTCAACAATGGATTCAAATAAAACTCAGTTCTTTTTAAAACTCCACACAATATTAACATTGTAACAGGTAATCTTAATATTGCCAATAATATTTGTTGTTAATGTTTTACGATGATATTTAATAGTGCTAATATGGATGAGAGAATGCAGGCTGGTTCATCAAAAAATCCGCACGGAAAGCCCATTCGCAGTGGACGGCGATGGCCTACAATGCATATCTCGAGTACAGTCGTGAACCTGGAAGTTCGAAGTCAGATTCTCTAAAATTAGCTTCGAAGCTTGTAGGTATTGGAGAATCAACAATGTGGGCCATTGTAAAGGAAAAGGGCACTTCTGGAGTATTACGTCCTCCAACCAAAAAACGTAAACGGGAAAACACTTACGACAAATTGGATGAATTACAGAAAAATGCAATAGGGTATTCCGGTCATATCAAAATTTAAGCAGATATTCGGTTTAACTTATTGTACAATTTATGAGGATTCATAAAGTTAAGCTATGAGCTTTTTGATTTAGTTTTTCTATGAGATAGTTGCAATTAAAAGTGCATTTCGTTTGAATTCAATCCCTAGTAGCGGTGGCAACAGCGGACAGCTCTCGAACAGCTGTTCGGCCAAGTTGACGGTTGGCGACCCTGTTGTTAACGAATAAAGGTAACTTTTTTGAGAGATGATTTTATCATTGAAACTTGAAGCCAAACATCTCTCATCTCGCTAGTCGGCAATGCAAAGAAAATCTTACTGTTCTACTGCTGTTACAGCCCGGAACAGAACAATGTCGGCGTTGGAGTTTATACATTTTAAACAAGTGTTTGATATAACCTCAATAACCAAAGCAGGTGTCAACAAACGACAGATTCTAAACGTTGACACAACAGAAGACAAAAATTTACTACGTGCACCCTAGATATAGCAACGTTGTCAAGTCGCTCACTTTGAGCGGTCTTTGTGACGTCACAAAGACCAATCCTAATTCAAACTTCAAACAATGATTTCTCTTAATTTAAAACAATGTTTGATATTTTACTTGTGAAGTAGCAAACAGTAGCACCCATACTTTGTAAAAAATGACAATTTCAATGTTCATTCTTTCTATTTTAACAATGAATTACCAACTATTTCCAAAGTATTAACGGTAATGATATGATTCTTTATGTAATATTGAAATTAAGGGGAAATTTGTATAGGCTATTGAAGCAGATGATTTCATACCTACGGTGAAGCGAACAACTTTGTAGAAAATATTGCGTATGTTGGGATTTAAATGGGAGAACCGAAGCAGGAAAAGTATTTTAATTGAAAGACAGGATATTGTTTTATGGAGACAAAGATATTTGACCAGTATTAGACAGTATCGCTCAATGGGGAAAAAATCTATTACTTAGATGAGACATGGGTTAATGCTGGTCACACAAAACCAAAGGTCTGGAAAGATATCACTATAACAAGCGCTCGACAAGCACTTGTTCGTGGGTTATCACGAGGTATAACAGATCCTTCTGGAAAACGAAAACGTCTTATTGTTCTACACATCGGCTCGGAAGCAGGTTTTGTAGATAACGGCCTTCTATTATTTGAATCAAAAAAGACTGGCGACTACCACGAAGACATGAACAGCGACGTCTTCACGGAATGGATGAGAAGTATGTTGCCACGACTTGAGCCTGGATGTGTAATTGTAATGGTTAATGCTCCTTACCTTTCCGTGAAGATGAATAAAGTACCAAACAACTCTTGGCGAAAAGGGACATTAAATAAACATGTAGTCAGCGAAGAAAACAAATTATATCAACTGGACAATATTGTTGAAGATATTATGGAAGAGTTTATTATAACAACCAATACAGGATCATCATCAGATTTGTGGTCTGATACTGAACCATCTACAAGCGAATGAAATACTTTTTTTTTCTTTTACTTTTTCAAACAGTAGTATAACGGAAGACGTGTGAGGACGCTTTGAGAACTGCTGTCGGAGCAAATTGCTGCTCGTAGAGATATACGAGAATAAACAGTGTTATTTTATTCATTTTTTAGTGTCTTATTTCTTTGTTTGTTATTCTTTATTGATATCATTAAGTGTTTATTGTGTACTAATATTTAATAAAAGATAGCAGACTTAATATAACGTTTTAATATAACGCACTACATTACATAACGATGGCTAATTGACAAATCAGCGGTGCGAGGTATGGCACACCATTGTCGTGACATATCCTTTCAATTTGCCGCTTTTGACAGCATATTGCTCCAGTGTAAATCGGGTTCAGTTTGCACCCCCCACTACTATGTTCTTATCGTGAATAGGGTATAGTTTTAATGCAGTACGACCGATCTCGATGAAATAAAATTTGCTCATGCAGCTAAACTATTGATTGCACCAAAAAATTTCATAGTCATAAATTATTCAGAATTTCCTCATCTTTAATTTATTATTTAACTATTTCGACGAAATTCCAGAAATGGCGGCTTATTTGCAAAATCTTTCAAAAATGCTAAGACTAAACCTCCAGTTCCTTTGGACCCCTTTCAACAGAAAGCTTTCCAGTTCTAAGTTTGGTTATGAAACTAGTAAATATGAAGTTTCGGCCCGATACCTTTAGTAGTTTCTCTGGAATCGTCGCCACAAAAAACGGGCGCACGCACACACACGCGCGCACACACACACACACACACACACACACACACACACACACACACACACACACACACACACACACACACACACACACACACACACACAGACACAGACACACAGACACACAGACACACAGACACACAGACAAGTAAAAATACAAAGGCTCAACATAATAAATAAATCTACATTCTCAAGGTATAAAAACTCAAAAACTAAAACAATCTTGCAAAAAAAGTAAAAATAAAACAAATCTTTGTTATCGAAATATTAATGACAGAACAAAGAGGATCTTGTAGTTGTACTGATGACCAGAAGCTTGAATGGATCACCAATCACGTCCTTGTTCTAGTCTGGTCTCTCAAGAAAACCCTCGAATTTTACCAATTATCTTAAACTGTACGTCTCACATTTCTGAGCTGCTACTAATTATAAAAATGTTAATCTGTAGTAGGCACTTGTCTTTATGCATATGACAGAAAGTTACAGCTAGCATTTCTAGTGGACAGTACGTAAGCTCCTCATATGATTGAACACTCATACAGAAGTAGTTCAAAATTTTGTCAGATCTGCGTATGGATGTACTATGCACGCCAAAAAAAAGTCGTACACCATGTAGCTTTGTAAATGGTTCTTTTATAACCATGCGCTGTCATTCTGACATTAGTCATAGACCAGCTGTCAAGTTGACAAGCCAGACTTACATGATGTCAAACTTAGCTGTACGACTTTTTTTGTCGCGGATAGTACCTAATATCGCCTATTTTGTTTCAAAATATATTTTTTGTACAGAAAGTATGCAAAAATTACTCGTTTTCGCCGATATACATCCATTTCTAGTGGCGGCAGAATATGACGTACTGTCGTTATTTAACGCGAAAGTGTGCGGTAACTTTTGCGCCGCCGGGCCGCTGCGGCTACGCTGCGTGCACCGTCCGTTTAAAACTTGATATGTGCACCGGGCCTAAATAAGCTTGACTTGTTAGACCTAGAAAATCAATATCACACCCGCTGCGATGTGTTTACAAACACAAGTTACCATGGGTACAATAAAACAACGCCATTGTCAGTGTCAACAAGCGCTTCTAACCTAAAGAAACCTATATCATGGCTCGTAGTTTGACCAGTGAAACTAAAGCAAAATTTGACGCATTGCTGAAAGCTGCTTTGACTAAAAGGAACACAAACTCGACCATAAACCTCCTAGTGAACGATGAAGATAAAGACAAGGGCAATGAAACAACCAATTTATTATACGCTGAACATGAAGAAGATTCCAAAAATTTTATACTGGATAAATTTCTAAACGAAGGCACCAAAGTACTTTCCGACCAGAAACCTATACCAAAAGTCAGGAAGAAGCTACAACATCAAAAGTTTACGATAAGCGACCAAAAAAGTTTAGACCAAAGTGATAGAAGCAACCAAACGTTTGATATTTCGAAAAATGAAGGTTCCATCCAATCGGTACACTCAAATCTAAGATTCGACATCCACAGACAGCAGTCTTCGTCATCTGAAGATTCTAATAAGACATACAATGTCGCTAAAACTGAAGTCGGAGATATTCTGGTCCATAACAGAGCTAGTGCAATTTCAATTCTGAAGATTAACGAGGATTATACCGAATCTTCCAATGCTGAATCTACCAGAACACAACCGGAAGAAATTGAAATGGCGGAAATTGCATCTAAAGTTTGTGATGTAAGTGAAGTAGAGAAAAGTGATATGGATATCGAAAAGTCGGTTATTAGTTATGAAAATGAGGTCAACAATAGAAGAAAAAAGAATAACAAGCATAGGAAGGAGAACGAATTAAAAGACGAAGAGGATATTCGTGAGGAAAACAATAATTTTAAGTACGATAACATTTTGAATATTGTCGTGCATAGAACTGATAGATTGAAGCTAAATAAGTTCATTGCCCATCCCATGGTAAAGATACATATTATTGACTATGAAAGTGGAATGTACGTGAAGAAAACAGATCCTGGTAGAGCGGGGGTTATGTATTTTGAAAATAAGGATATCGATTATTTGATGCCTGTCCTTACCCAGAATTTTAACTTACAAGAACGAAGGTAGATCATTTTATTATTATTATATTTTCGCTTTGCAGTGACAAACTTAAAAAATCTGATGTGGCCAGGCACATGACTTTATCGTGCTTACGCGACTGACGACGTGCATTATTGCATTCTGGTTGTAGACAGTTGACTCTTGACACTCGTACGCTGGTTTCCCGTGGAGCGCTTATTACACGAAATTAAAAACAAATAATGAATTCAGTGCAGAGTTTAGTAGCTCAACCATTTAGCATTCTAAATTGCATCGATAAGAGTGAAATAAAAAGGCTTGGGAGGCGTACCCCTAATTTAGTGAAAAAACAATGCGTGTTGGCCAAATCTCGGTCATTTACAAGGACATTTAATGCTGATGTTTACAGCAAAAATGAGTGGATTTGTGGGTGTGACGTCGAAAATTTATTTTTTTTTGTTTTCCTTGTTTGGTGCCGATGACAAAAACAGGTATTAAATCATTTAACCGACCGAATTAAGAAGTTTAAAATATCGATTTGTTAATATTTCAAACGGCTGTAACTTTCTAATGAATTGAAAAGTCCATATGAATCTTTTTACTCAGTACGAACATTTACTCTCTGAAAAAAAGTTCTGCGGGAGAAAAGTGGGACACCGTAGATAGTACTAAACAATAATGTTGTTCAAACTACAGGAACAAAATTTTGTTGCGCCACGGGCATTATTTGATGTTTATACCCTCGGGCGACATAAAACTCCCGAGGGTATATTTATTTAAAATAAATAATGTATACAAAAATCCATGTTACTTTGGGATAGGAATTAGGATTGGCGTATTAAAGATTGCATTGAATACGAATCCGGGTTCAAAGTAGCCTATTTTCCTTTTTTTTCAGGAAGTTCTATCCAGAATGGGAAGAGTCCGTCATCGTAAATGAAGATTTTAACTATATTTGCGATAAAAACACAAACGTCATGCTTCTTTTTGAACTGCTCGACTTTCTGAATTTTGAAGTTGCATCATCACAATCACACGGTAACTAATCTGGCAATCACACCGATATATCACCCATAGCCTCTATTCTTTTTATTGCTCAAGCTTCTTCCAGAGGTTGGCACCAGATCGCCTGGGCATTCCTCAAACTCAACTCCAGCGACGGAACCACACTAAATACAAGGAAAAAGCTGCGGCTTCAACTCTACAAACCAGGAGAGGTAAAAAGAGGATCAGTTTGTCCGGTTTATGACTGGTGGAAAGGCAAGAGGATCAAATATCCTTCGACTTTATATGTCACAATCAAAGATCTTGTATCTCCTGACGCTGTGATAGAAACTTTCCGATCAAAAACTCCTCTGGAACGCGAGAAAAGTCAATCTATCTTCGTAGGAGAAGAAATCAAGAAAGATGACAACGTGGAACTGCTGGAGGACGATAAAAGACGAGTGGACCAAGTTTTAACGAAACTGGTAGAAAAATCGTCTAACTTGCCAAATAAATCGCACAGGGAATTGAGTAGCGGGGGTGAGGGATGCTTCACTTTGAAGTTTAGCAATTCCGGCCAGTATCTCGCGTGTTCGGTTTTGGAAAACAAAATTTATACTTTAATTCTGTATTTGGCGCCGGATTTTGAGCAGTTCTACAAGCTAGCCTCCCATCAGGATCTCGTTTATAACATAACATTTTCGAAGGATGATAGTTTGCTTCTAACATCGTCAGCAGACGGCACTGTGTCGATATGGGATTTGCGAAAGATGACCTTTTTGCAAGTATGTTGCCATGGTGTGTTGATGTTTTCATTTTTATCTTCCTATTATTTTAGATGCTACCCCATCCGTCGTTTGTGTATTGGTGTGAAATTTCTAGAGAAAATTTTATAATTACTGGATGCTATGATAAGATGATACGTGTTTGGGGTGTAAATAAAGATAGGCAGACTATGCTCGAATATGAATTATGTCAAGAACTGGACGGACATGATGGATATGTTACTTCCATTTGTATTTCTTCGAAGTGTGATCGTTTTTACAGCTCTGATTCCATTGGTGTTGTGATTTCTTGGCAGAGGAATGGTGAACATTGGGAATTATTTAAGTTAGTGTCTTAGGATAACTATATTGTATATATATATATATATATATATATATATATATATATATATATATATATATATATATATATATATATAGGAGATTGTTTTAATAGGGTGAAGGTCGTGCTGCAAATAAAGGAGCTGCTGTTTAGTATGCCTTTATTTTAATTCTAATATTTCGCTACCAATTTTTAGCATCTTCATAAGAATAAAACGAATATAAACCAACAGTTAGTATGAACTTATTCTAAAGATGTTATAATTAGGTACTCACAAAATGTGGCTGTTGTTTATAGATGTAATTGCTACAGTATTCGACATGAGGTGTTATTTACGTTACATTTATTATAGCGAAAACCGAAAATGTCCTGCACCATGGGCAATTTTTAACCAAACTAGAATTTATACCCTTTTTTTTGACGTGGTCAAGTCAACACGAACGGATAGGTAGCAACGTGTGTGCTTCTCTGTCACTAAAGAACACTAGGGAAAAATTCAAACGGCAAGCGGGACCAGTTTGTCATGAAATTATTTGAAATTTGATTTGGAAAGTGGTGGGTTAGGATTAATTAATTCAAGTATGGGGCAGTTCCAAATGCTAATCAGTTATTTTAGTTCCTAGATTTTAACTACTCCGGACCATGTTTCAGAAGGTAAGTGTAAGTGCTGTTTAAATTTTCGATATCTTTTTTAGTATTCATGCAATTACCCTGCATTTCATTAATTAGGCACCTCATTACAATAAATGTAACGTAAATAACACCTCATGTCGAATACTGTAGCAATTACATCTATAAACAACAGCCACATTTTGTGAGTACCTAATTATAACATCTTTAGAATAAGTTCATACTAACTGTTGGTTTATATTCGTTTTAGTTCGTTTTAGTTCGTTTTAGTAGAATTAAAATAAAGGCTTACTAAACAGCAGCTCCTTTATTTGCAACACGACCTTCACCCTATTAAAACAATCTCCTAGTTAAAGAGGTCGAATATTTTCATACCAATTATATATATATATATATATATATATATATATATATATATATATATATATATATATATATATATTGCGAGATTTTCTATTTGGAACGGTGTCATTATTTCTTTGTTCAAGTTTCTATTTGTCTAATATTTCCGAAAACTGTAACTGTAACTGTAACATGCCAAAAAATAAAATAATAGAAATTTGAATAATAGAATACATATGAGAGGCATAATTACCAAAGAGCGGCATAATTCATATGTCGTTCTCCCATATGGAAATAGATTTAAAGTTTTCTGCCAATTTAAAAATAAACTGGAGAAGGTTGTAATACTTGTTATGATTTTAGAAACATGGTTCTACTAGAATTGAGGAACACAGTAATAAATCAAATTATTCTACTGAAGAAAGAAAAAAGACTGATCGTCCATTCCCGAGATAGCGTACTTAGGATTGTGGATATTAAAAATGAGTGCGTTATATATTGGTTGGAAGGAGCCGTTAATAACAGGTCTCTAATACTATTCTAATCAAATGGTCTCAATGTAAACATGTCTTCTTCGCAAATTTTCCAAATGCGAATGGTTGCAAAAATGGCGGATTCGCCACAGTTTAGTTTTCAGGAATTCATATTATATTCAACAATGGATTTCATTGTTGTTCCAGAGATTAGATTTGAACTTACTAGGCTCAAATAGAAGATAAATTTGCAATATAAAATTTAAGTCCGTATTGCCATAATGTGTTAACGACTTTTACTTGTCTTGCATTGATTACGCTTAGATGTTGCATTTATGAAAACAAAATAAGAAGGTAGTTTCTATATTTCTGTAATTTTAATGTCCAGAATCTCTAAACATTCTCATTCCAAGCTTTCCATTTAAGAGGAACTAAATATTTTAAAAACAAATTTACCCAGTACCTATCATTATAGCTAGGCATAAGTATGAAGGTATCATAACACCAGCCCAACTTTTAAACTGTTCTTTCAATGTTATTTGATCCAAAATTGACGACAATCAGATATGCAAAAGTATTGTCATTTAAAGTGTGAAGAAAAAATTTGTTTTATCTAGGAACTCGTTGGAACTACTCGGTAATTAATAAAAATACCTTTTTTTTTCTTTCAGAGTACGAACAACTTGCTGTATTTCACCATGCTATTCTTACATCTACGTAGGCAGCGAAAATGGATGCATAGTTGTGTGGAGCATAGAAAGTGGAAAACTAGCGGCTGTATATCATCCATATATGAAATTATCCTTGAAGGAGTTGCCCATACATGCGGTGGATTTTTCCGGAAAGTCAAACTTATTAGCGTTTTCGCATTTTGGTCATAAAATTCCAATTTCGGTGTATACGTTTGATTCCCTGGTATCAGACGTTGAGGTAAAAATTTACGACGTCGAAAGGAAATGGAAAATGGCGGCCAATACTGCAGTGCGCAAAGAAAAAAGGACAAGAAATCGTTTGGCAAGTTCCGAGCAAGTCGTCGACTTGAAAGAGATTTTAGAGAAAATTGACAGGATTATTAATTAGGAGAGGAATTTATAATATAACCAACCTAGAATTTGCAAATATATAGGTACACCTACATTTTTATTATGCCTAATTTAAGTATGTAGTAGATACTTATGCGATATATTTATAATAAAAAAAACTTGATTTTGCAATGTGTTTAATTTAAAAAAAATAACAAATTTGTTAGGTGGTTGGTTCCATTTTTGAACAATGTTAAAAAGAACAGTTGCCGTGAGAATTGTGTAACATTTCCAATCTAATTCCCGAATCTAAAATTGCAGGATTACTATCATTCATTTTTGAAATTTGTTCATTCAGTTTATAGACTCAGAAAACACATACAATAAATTTGAAAATCTAGAAGCAGCTATGATTATTGTTATTGTTTTGACCCACTGAACAGTAGCAATAGCACATTATTAAAAAAAAATATTGTCCAACATTTGCGTAAATATTGCATTTGAGGACATAAAATATAAATTGAGATACAACATTCAAATTTGAGCATTAAATTAAATTTTAAATTTAGCATTTTTTCATATGACATTTTAAATTTAGCTGAAAAACTGATAAGTTACTCTTGGTTGTATTTAACGATTTCTTGTTTTTCAACCAGCCTGTTGTACAAAAGAAAATTTACGTGACTTTGTTATTATCAGAGGACAGAGATAGAAAGTCATTAAATTCACAAAGTAGGTAGTTCAAATGTGTCTGATTTTTAATAACCTGTTGAGAAAACAGTTAGATTCCTCATGGTTTCAAAGATATTTTGAAAAATCGAACAAACACGAGATTCTTTAAATAATATGGTCATAACTCATAACTAATTTGTGTTTCAATCTAGATGCTTTTTATTTACAGTTAGATTATGTCGTTTGAATTTTGCTTCTCCAATGGATTCCCTCTGGAAGTTAAAATCTTCCATACAATAACGACAGGTCTATATTTTACTATAATAAAAATGCAAATCGAAACAACACTAAGGTCTATTATTAACAATTAAAAACCAATGCAGAACTGCTTACAGAAAACATGAATACTAACTTCTAATCACAAAACTCATTTCAGTTATTTGCAGGAGATTAGGCAACAGCACAATATGAATCAATTAAACTCTAATAAACAACGTACGAATTTTTGAAACAATGAATGTGACGGAGAACACACACTAGTGACTCTGGGGGCTGAGCCCCCACAAAACAACATTTTCGTATGAAACCCCAGATTAAACAACATGAATATTTGGGCGTTTTTTTCTGCCCCTACATTCTCGCGCCAAAGCATTAGACGCTTGCGCGGTAATATCACCCGTAGTCGAACCCCAGCGTCGACTACAGCGCCACCTCCTAACAACTGTTTGAGAGAATGGCCGTTTCCGTCCGCCGCTAATACCAACTTAAGAAAAATAACGCGCTCGAATTCTAATCTCCATTCAAACTTATGCGCGAAATCCCGATTTCTTACAGGTGCAATACTTTCTAACTTACCTTACCATCAGATGCTATTGACGTCAAAAAACCTTATGACATGGCTTTACCACCACTCAATGACAGAGGGAACCCGCTAAACAAGCAATATCGCGACAACTTTCTGTAATATTGTAAGAAGGTAACTTGTGTAAATGTACTTATGTTATGTTAATACGATGTTTGTCTAACTTATCAATACAATATTTCAATAACAACATTATAGCTATATAAATGCAACATATGTTCACAATATGGAGATAACATTACATTGACACATTTTATCTACATAAATGTATCATATCTATACAATATCGAGACCAAATTGTATTGACAATATTTTATCTACATATTTTTACAAACTCGAGAGAACATTTCATTGACAACATTTTATCTACATAAATGCATCATATGTTTACAATATGGAGATATTATTACATTGAAACATTTGTTTCGTGTTTGTAAAATCTCTAGAGAACATTTAATTGACAAAATTTTATCTACATACGTGCATCAGTTAGGTAGTACGCCTAGCGTCCGTTAGATGGCGCTGGTAAGTGCTAATCTCAATTCACCTCATCCTTCAGTATAAATACTGTAGATTGTGGTGAAAGCAATGTATTTGGGCGTTTTTTTCTGCCCCTACATTCTCGCGCCAAAGCATTAGACGCTTGCGCGGTAATATCACCCGTAGTCGAACCCCAGCGTCGACTACAGCGCCACCTGCTAACAACTGTTTGAGAGAATGGCCGTTTCCGTCCGCCGCTAATACCAACTTAAGAAAAATAACGCGCTCGAATTCTAATCTCCATTCAAACTTACGCGCGAAATCCCGATTTCTTACAGGTGCAATACTTTCTAACTTACCTTACCATCAGATGCTATTGACGTCAAAAAACCTTATGACATGGCTTTACCACCACTCAATGACAGAGGGAACCCGCTAAACAAGCAATATCGCGACAACTTTCTGTAATATTGTAAGAAGGTAACTTGTGTAAATGTACTTATGTTATGTTAATACGATGTTTGTCTAACTTATCAATACAATATTTCAATAACAACATTATAGCTATATAAATGCAACATATGTTCACAATATGGAGATAACATTACATTGACACATTTTATCTACATAAATGTATCATATCTATACAATATCGAGACCAAATTGTATTGACAATATTTTATCTACATATTTTTACAAACTCGAGAGAACATTTCATTGACAACATTTTATCTACATAAATGCATCATATGTTTACAATATGGAGATATTATTACATTGAAACATTTGTTTCGTGTTTGTAAAATCTCTAGAGAACATTTAATTGACAAAATTTTATCTACATACGTGCATCAGTTAGGTAGTACGCCTAGCGTCCGTTAGATGGCGCTGGTAAGTGCTAATCTCAATTCACCTCATCCTTCAGTATAAATACTGTAGATTGTGGTGAAAGCAATGTAGATATATCATAGAAGTAGTTGCGTTACGGCATATATTTCGTCAAGATGTTGAGGGCGCATGTCTGGCCCGAGGCCCAGGTTCACAATTTCCCCGTAAGATGGCGCTAGCTTACTTCTGCTTGCATGTTTTGTGCTCAAACCATGGAGGAAGGAGGAGTCGGCATAAGCGCTCGGATATGGGACCACTTCCCCCACTACGGAAATTGTTTAATGTCAAAGTGACATTTGCAACATTGACATGTTATTATTTTATTTATTTCGCTTATTTCAGTTTGTTTAAAGATATTGTAGTAAATTTGTATGAAGATATACATAAAAAATAACGTCTAATTGCGCTGTTCGCAGCTGCAACAGCAGAAAATCAGGTATAAACCAGATTTCGACCGGGGTAACATTTCATCGGTAAGTGACTATATATGTAACAGTGTACAGGTTTGTACTGGCCGCACGCACGAACATTTTTTGAAATATGTTTATTACGTGTTTAAAAAAAAAATGACTAAATAAATTCTTAAAAGTGTTCATATAGCGTGTTTTTATAATGTACCTACTCGACACATTACAATATATTACAGGAAAAATTTCTTGAAATTTCTGGCCAATTTCAGAGTTAATCCGGACCTGGCAGGCGGCCAATTTTCAGGGTTGTTTAGTGTCACGTTAGCCCCGCCCCCCGGGGTCATTTTCTCGCTGTTAAGTATATAGCGTATAGCGACTCCATCTTCCTCCATGGCTCAAACACAATATTAGTGAATTTCACACTCATTTATCGAGAGGGAATCTTTAAAACGGTATTACAGCGAATTTCACATTTTTTAAGGTATTTATTTCATATCTGAACTGTGCTGGCGTTCTGGTAGTGGCGCCATCCAGTATCATTTTAACGAACCATATGCCATAAGGGCGACACTGAATTATCGAGAGAGAATATTTAAACCCGTATTACATCGTCATTCACAATATTAGAGGCATTTATATCATAACTGAATGAAAAATCACTTTATTCTTAATCAATTCTTATTTAATAGCAGTTCCATTTTGCATGCGCCATCTAGTATCCTTTAACAGGCTTTAACGAACTGGGGCCTCACCCACCTCATCCCTTCCACATTTCTGAAAAGTTGGGACGCCGACATCAAAGGAGCCGACACCTAATGCAACTACTTTATGATATATATACATTGGTGAAAGCAGTGTTGTCATACGGGAGGGAAAGTCCCCGGATCTCAAAGCGGTGTTGTCAGATGGGAGAGAAATTCCCTTTTGGGAGGGATTTTAGACCCATATAGGGAAAACGAGATTTATTGTATAAAACAGTATATTTTCATATTTTTGTCGAAGTTGTAATTTTTTAGCCATTTTACCGTCGTTGCATTGAATTTTAACCCGTTTTTTGTTTAGCGAGATTTGCGAATAACCATTCTGCGGACTAACCGCGTGCTCATTTTTAACAGGCGGAACGTCCGAACACGTTCGCGTAGGTATCCGTTATAGCTGATTGGGAATGGACTGGACCATAAATATGTTGTTTAAAGGTCTGAACGCACCAGAGAAGACATACGGACACGGATTTTTATGGGAAGCTACGAGAGCAAACCGCATGGGTAGGGAATTCGCATCGACCGCCGCTCCCGCAGATGAGAAACACAATACAGTTGATATCCCGCAGTCGCCAGTGGGGACAATAATCGACCTTGTTATTTACTACAAATAATTCTAATTTTCAGTAGGAAACTGCAGGTAAAAATAGCTCCACATTCACGACAAAAGCACAACAAAAAATCCCGCAAAATTCGTGTCTGCGTCTACAAGGTGAGTTCAGCCTTTCACTTTAAAAATAAGGTGCACTGGAAAAATGCTGAAGTAGAGCAAAACAAATAAAAAAATCTAAATAAAACAGAACATAAGGTACATTTAAATGTGTTTAATTGAAATAAATATAAACCTTAGATACAATAAAATAAATAGATATATAATTTTAAACTCGTTATAAGCAGCGCATAACCAAGAAATTTGAGCAGCCAGACATAATAACAATGTAAATGGAATAATACAACAATAATAATTTAAGTAATACTCATTAAAGATCTGCCCTCTTCCAAACAATCACCAAACCCTCCAAATCGCTAGTTGCAAGTAGAGATTCGTTATAATTAAATGAAACACCCAAAACGGCACTGGAATGACCCTGTAAGCTATTCACACACGATCTAGCACCGTGCTTTTCGATATCGATGAAGTATACGCTACCATCATCACTACCAGTAACTAAAAAAAATAAAATTAATATCTTAAAAAAAATCAAAGTTTTCCAAAACTCACCAACGCAAGCTCCTTGTCGAAACGACATGATTGGACAAAACGTAGACTTGACGGAATGTTTAATATGTCGATTTTGGAAATGACGCTTGAGGGATAAAGTACCTTCGTAGTCAATTATGCTGCGGAGATGATTAGGTTTAGATAATTTGACGTTACGTGTCACAGGTACTTACTTGAATAGACATAAAGAATTATTGGAGACGTTCACTAAAAGTAAAGGGTCTCGGGCTTCTCTGCTGATCCAGGCTCGGTAACTTAAGCTGGTTACAGAGCATGGCACACCCATATTCAGCCTCCTGGTTCGGCAAAGTTGACCGCTGACATCGCAGAGTATGGAAACAATTTCACCCTGAGGAACATTTTAATAAAAGTGGAAAACCAAAACCACATACTAACTCAAAATTCGAAAACTCACCTTATCATTTCCAGCCCACAAAGTCTTACCATTGGGATCTGATTCCAAACTGAGAACATTTCCAGTGACCCGACAGACATTTTTCATGAACCTCCCAGTGGAGACATTTGCAATCCTAACTTCTCCTCTACTATTCCCAGTCTAACATATTGTTAATGAAAAAAAATACATAAAAAGATAAGCAAAATTTATGAAATAGAAACTTATTTCAAATACACAATACCAACCAAAAGGATACAATTAACAAATTGTTATTCACAGGTTGGAACATGCAGCACAAGATCTGAGCTGCATTTGGATCTTCGATAGTTCTCAAACATGAATAGTCTGCTAATTTCCACACTCTTACAGTGCCATCTAGCGAAGAGCTAGCAATTAGATCATTGTTCGCCGACCAATCAAAACCTAAAAACAAAAAGATACCCTAACACAAAAAATAATTTCTTAAATGTATATTACATTAAATTTATTCTTTGATCTATAAAAAGCCCAAAAGGGGCACAGAAATGTGACTGCTAAATTCAGCCAGTTTCAACAAAGGTTTTGTAAGAAAAGTTAACGATTGATAGATAAAAAAAATATTAGGCAGATAAAGAAAACGACAACAAATTCGTTGGCTAGTCAAAAATTATCGGGGTTTAAATGAGCTAGATCAGAAAGGTTATTTTCTATAAAAAGGGCTCTATAAATTTTTTGTATGACAATTGTTTTATCATGCCATGGACATTATAAATCACATATTTTTATCAATATTTCCAAAACTATTAAGCTGATCAAAACAAATCATACATTGCAGAAATACCAGGATTTGCATGTGGTCCTTAGATTTATTGGTAAAAGTATTAGTGTCGGATAAGAACCACTTGACACCCACCGGATTTTTAAAAAAATTTAAATTACGTAGTTATGCCATGTTTATTTATACATCACATAAATTACACTGGTGAAAACTTTTAGATCTTTTTATGCAACTGAGAAGTCAACACATTTTTCGATAGAATTTTCTGTTGAATCAAACCCAAGCTTAATATCCCATCAAGTTTTTGAAAAAAAAATATGTCAAAATATCAAAAAATCATGTTTTTGTCTATATTTGGGAATGGGCATGACGAATGGAGATAAAAATTTAATTTTTTTTTCACGAAAGTTATTGCCTGTAGCACAAATGAATTAACTATTGCCTAGAATGACTAAAGTGAGAAATATTCCATTGAAATATTGAAAGAGGTCAAGCACAAACCATTTTTTTAATTTTTGTTATCATTTGTGTGTGAGGTTTTTGCATCAAATCACCTTGAAAGTAAGATTTTATCTAATTTTTAATGAAAGCTCATCTAATTATGATAAGGAAAATAAGGTTGTAAAAAGTCACTGCCCTACTAGGGCAATGTATTTATCTTTTTTTTTCAAAAATTAAAATTTCCTGTAGCACAAATGGATGAACTTTTGTCTATTAATGACTAAAATGAGTATATTCCATTGAAATATTAAAAAATCTCAACAAACCGCTTTTTTTTAAATTTTTATAAATCATTTTGTGCGTGAGATTCTTTTTAGAAAATCACCTTGAAAGTAAGATTTTATATAATCTTTAATAAAAGTTCATCAAGTTATGATACAGGAAAATTAGGTTGTAAAAAGTCATCCCTAATGGGCGTAAACACAATGTGCTGGAAACTTGAGAAAGGTCTCAAAGTTAAGCTTGAATTTTGCTCTTTCTCCTAAACTCTTTCTAAAACACAATTTTTTGAGATTTTGTATTTTTTTTTTAGAAACCTGTTGTGATGGGCAACTTCTGAGTCCGGATTTGTATTCAGGAGAAATATGTTGTTATTGATATTCGTAAAACCATGAAAGAAATTTTAATGATTTTTTTCTGTAATTCTGACAAAAAAAATCATTTTCAATTGTTATCCCAGTCACAAAATTCCTGTTGTTATCGATATTTGTAAAACCATGAAAGAAATTTTAATGATTTTCTTTCTGTACCTAATTCTGACAAAAAAAATCATTTTCAATTGTCTATGAAAATGCACATACTATTAATAATAACTAATAATAAGGAACATACCTGTTACTGCTCTTGTATGCCCCTTCAATATGGCAGAGACAGAAGGCGGAACACTGGTAACGTTACATATTGACAAATTCCCGTCGACTGACGAGCATGACAACATCGACTGGTCATTATTAGCAAATTTTACCATTGTAACTGCTTCATTATGCTAGGAACGCAAGTAATCGTATCATAATAAATTAAAATTGTTTTCTTAATTCAAATTATTGTTTATTACCTGATCGAATATATGATGAACACCTTTAAACGCATAATTATCGGCAATAGAATTGCCCCCGACTATAGCTCGTGACGCATCTGCTTGTCTCGTTGGCACAACTTTGTCTTTGCTTCCTAACATCGACGAACGGGATTCATTTGAAATGCTCGACTAGAAGTACATAAATGCTCATCACAAACTATGATTAACTTAGATAATATTACTCTGCTGGTTGAACGTAAATTTCCTGATGCACCGTCACATCCGGAGTTGCCATAACGTTGCTGCAAGAGAGTAGACCGTAACTTTAAATATTGAGCCCACTTGTCAGGTTCCCTTTCTGTTTCCCTCAACAGCTGGCTCCTTCTTCGAATGTATAAAGTTCCTAAAATTTCGAGGTTATGTTATAGAATTAAATCTGATGGAGTTAATAATACTAAATCCGGGACAATTTGGGGCTCTGTTTGCGTTGTATTTTGCGTCCTGGGCGAAGACTTGCTGTTGTAAAGCTGTAGTCATCTTTCTGTAGGTTTATTTTCTATTGTAGGTACATGTTTGTGTACAAAACAAATGTCACATCTGACCAGTGTTGCCAACTACTAACACGTAAGTCGTAAACCATACTTTTACTGTGATAAATAAGCATCCATTGAATACAATAACAAATGAGCTATTCGTTAATTATTAGGATGGAGATGAAGATGAAGTATCCTATGCGCCGAATACCTCGCCTCTGGGAACGAGGACTAAGCGCGGGCTTCCCACTTGAATCACGAGTTCAGGGCCGAATTGAGCCCTCAGCCCAGTATTCGATGTACGTTTTCTTGAAATTTTTAAATAGGCCACCACAGGTTAAAAATAATGCGGTGCCACTGTGGTTGATATGCACAGACAGTTAAAAATCGGTAAGCCATTGAGCAGCCGGCATGAAATGCGCATAGGAAATGCGTTTGCCGTTTATGCGTGTTGCTTTTTGTTCGTATGTTGGTTTTTTTCACGGTCCACACTGTCCACACTCCACCACGCGCATCGGCCACGCCTACAAGTGATGTCAGTGCGAGAAAGAAGCGGAAGTAGCCACGGTAAACCCAAAGTCCAAGCACGGTATGTTGGAGGGCAGATTACTGGCCCTACCACTTGCATCAAGTACCTAACGTTTTTACTTTTTTATACATTAACGCTTTCATTTGTCCAACATACTGTGGAAGTAGCGTTAAAAATATATGGCGTTAATTCCATGGCTGCCTCAGTAGCCTATTGTTGTTGTCATGATTGTAATATTTATGCGCTGACGTCATTGCGAGAAGTAGCGTTCGTTGCCATGGTCCAATATGTTGTTGTGACGTTCAAGCAAAAAGTTTTGTGCTCCCTTCGTTTCGGAGTTATAAGCAATTTTCTGAAGGGGGGCTGTGGACATGCCAGCTCCCCCCCACTTTTATATTTCGAATTTTTTCTAATGACATGCCAAGGGCTGGCATGTCTACAGCCTCCCTTCAGAAAATTGCTTATAACTCCGAAACGAAAGGAGCACAAAACTTTTGGTTTGCGGCACAAAACAGCACAAAACAAGCACAAAAATTTGAAATTTCGAATGTGGGTGGGCTGAGGACATGGAATCCTCAATAGCTCAGTTGGTGCATTTGGGTTGGTGCAGAGCATTGTGCTAGCGACACAAAGGTCCCTGGTTCAAATCCAGGTTGTGGCTGTAATATTTAATTTATTTACAAATTTTTAATTACATCCCGTCTGTATATAACCAGATACATTGAAAATACATAGTCCGCAATACAAATCCGCAATAGACACAGGCAATAGATTAAAAAAAGAGTCTGAAAATGAAATGGTATGGCGGATAGTACATAGAAAAATGAAAAAAAGGCATGAAAATGCAGCTTTTTTCGTTTCCGGCTGATGCCGGCGGTTAAAAAAATTGGATATGTTTCTGCCGGCGCGGCGCGGCGAACGAATAAGACCAGCGTTATTTGCATGGTAAAAAAATGTGTAAAATTTATTAAATCGCTATCTAATCTCCTTTAGGTTTCACTGCGAAGAGACTATTGAAGCCCGGCACTGTACTCATAAGAAATTTATAAAGTAGAAATTCCAGATCGTAGTAATGACATCGAAGTTTTATAATCATCTTTTTCTGCACTTAAATCGCCCTGTTGACGATGAAATGATTGCAATTTTGTTTCCCAATTTCTTTCACCATTTTTTTTTTTGCATATAATCTAACTAAACATTACTATAGGCGATTTCGCGTGGAACGGTTCGGTTGCGGTTCGACTACCGATTTAAACCAACCATTTTCACATGGCGATTGATGACGTTACGGTTGCAGTTGGTTCGATTCGGTCCGTCAAAATCTTGAACCTACCTGGCAAAACGGTTTGAAATATGAGTTCGTTTGGGTTGTCACTTTTAGGTTATAAGTTGTAAAATGCTGGTAAAATGGATACGTATGTCGTTCTCAGAATGCGCGGTAGATCACTGCGTATATCATTACTGGTCATTACTGTCATATTTAACACAAAGTGGAGCACCTAACCTATGAATCGAACCGTATGATTTTCCGTCGGGCGGTTACTGACGTTTTAAAAGTGATGACGATTTAGAACCGCTCTGTTCACCACATCCAACCGCCAACCGGAACCAAATCGAACCGTTCAGCCACGCGAAATCGCCTCATGTTTCACATCAATGTTGACCAGTTTGTTGACAAAATACACGAGTTTGACACATTGCGCTCTCAGCCATTCTAGTGTGATGTAGACGCAAAGAACGAAACGATTTGTATACGTTTATGCGCGTGATCTCTGTTTCTACCACTCTTGCATAGGTATCATAAACACTTCTGCTGTTTCTGGGCAACACATTATCGACAAATCACGAATAATGCAACTGAAAACGAGTTTTCCAAAAGCACTAAAATGCAAGTAACAAGTAGGTACGATAACTTTGCAAGATGAAGCTACAATTTTTTGCCAAATCCACCAGGTCTGCTGCAAAAATCGCCAAATTGCTTGCATCTGTCATAGTTAGAATATGTTTTAGACAAAATAAAAACGTAAATAATTGTAATAATCAAAATTTGTATTTAATTAAAATTAAATAACAATTGAATAACTCTAAATAATATACATTGTAAAATAACTAATATTAAAATAATAAAATAAAATTACATGTTTACAGTGTTTATGCTCTCGCCTCCAAGACTCCCACGGCGGTTGAGAGTATCTCGACTTTTCGAAGTTGATAGGCGGGACACGGCGTCATCGCTACCCTCATCAATAGAACCATCGGCATCAGCTTCCTCGTTTAGTGCCACTATACACGAATCTAATTTGTTTCGCCAGTGCTTGATTTCTCTCCTGATTCCAATAGAGTGTAGTAAGCAGTAGTGTTTACATCTTTGGACCAACGATCTACACTTGAGCTCGTGGGTTGGGTCAAAACGCATTCTGGCGTGTTTCCGTCTTCTAGATGGGGGTCCCCATTGTGGGTTCGGATCTATAAGGGTTGTGTTTACCTGTAACATAATAATGGAATCATGCCAATTATGATGTTTAATAATGCGATAGCCTATTCTGGTACAACAAAACGTAATAATAAACGAATGGTACAATAAACGAATATCAGAAAAGAAATGCTGAAAATAGATGCCGCCAACTTCAATTCAAGTTTAAATCCTCCGTCGCAATAAAAGGGTATTTGACTGTATTAAAAAATATGGCTTGTATTATAATCATCCTAATAGATTACAGTTTAAGAAAACTATTTTTTATTACTTTTCAAAAAAATATGCTCTATTTCTATTAAAAACCAAAATTAAAATTGAATTTTATTCACGTCCTATCACGTGATTGAAAACGCTCTGTAATTGGCTCAGTCTCCAGTGACGTCATTCGTTAGTACGCTTAGAGCGCGTTCGGTTTGTCAGGGTAGGGTATGGAGAGAGCAATGCTCAGATAACCTGGGTTGGCTGTTTCTCTCTTATATGTGTGCGTAGATGTGAAAAGGGACCAGTTGTCCGTTTCTAGTTACGCAGATAATCGCAAATAAAGTTAAACTGGTGCAAAATACACATTTTTGTTTTATTGGCTAATTACTCTCATTATTGTGTATTTTATCAGATGTGTTCGTCTGAAACCCGTCTGCGGTTGGAAAAGCATGAAAAAATGCGTTTTTAATGCGAACGAAAAAGGGACCAGTTGTCGCTATCACGCTACGCTCTAGCGCATTACGGTGTTGCCGCATACAGTGGCAGAAACAAATATCTGTATGACAGCAGTTTATAAACTTGTTTGTATAAAATATAATTACAAAGTTATATAATATTCCGGGACAAATACTACGCTTATATATATATATATATATATATATATATATATATATATATATATTAACTGCACTTTTTGTTTGTTTGTTTGTTGATTTGATTGTTTGTCTGTTTGTTATGTACAAATCTTGTAATCGATATTATTTCTATATATATATATAGATATATATAACAGAAAAGGATTTTTATTTTGTGAGGTTACCTTTCACGCCATACGCGACTACCTTTAATTTTTGTATAAATCCGACACTTAATTACATGTTTGGTCGCCATATTAGATCCGCCATTTTGAATTCTAAAAATCTAAAAATAAATAAGATTTGGAATCAGAGGACCCCATAAACCCCTTACGAGAATGCTTAAGTCTTCTTAAGACTCGAGAGATGAAGATACCTAGCTTACACTATACATATTGTAGGCCCAGGCCAATGACGCTATAGATTATAATAAAATATATATATATATATATATAAAATCCAAACGGAATAATGAAATAATAAATTCTACTAAAAATCTTGAAACTAATATCGAAATTGTTCCAAAAATATTGGAGTCAGCGTAACTTCCAAATATACGGGAAGTTATTAACTTTTAAACTTTGCAAAAGTTTGAAGCGTCATAGCGCAAAAGTTTAATTTTTGCACCAGCAACTTAAATATTTTTTTTTTCAATTTCTCTTTATGGTAATCGGCTTAAAATGTTGGAGTACCTTTGCCATAACTTATTCTATCTAAAAACACTCATAACTCAATTTCGGTCAACTGGTCCCTTTTCATATCCAGGCCCACATATGCAGATAAACGCCGTATGAAGTTAGTCCGCCTATGATGCAGCGCGTCACTCTCACCGTACCCTACCTGATTATCCGAACGCAATCTTATGCTTCTCCCGTTTGAATTTCATAGCACTAAAGTGCCATGTAAGCATAACTTTGTAGGTTAGGATAGCCCTAACCTTAAGCTGTCAGATCAGATAATTCCTGGTTCGAAAATACGATAGATAAGTTATTCTAGTCAGTTTTACTGATGTCGAAGTAATCTTCACAACAAAAAACACTTGTATTGGCCGCTATTTATTTCATTTGGATTTCTACGAGCCAACCACTTTGTTGACAGTTTCAAATCTTGCGGAACAGCTACAAATAGTTTATCCGGAGTTTTTCTTGACGCATTTCTGCATTGTGGATTTATACACCATTTATAACCCATTTTTATGTAGAAATTGTGAAAACAACACATCATACACAATTACCAAACGGCGACGATGCCGATGCTGACAGACCATATGGGCCGATTTGACATCTACTATCGGGTGACGTCACACAACAGAAAGTATCGTTTTGGCGGGATTTTTTGTGATTCAATTTTTAACGATGATTTTTATGAAATATTGAGGAAATAATTACGAAAAATAATGCATTTACAATGTAGAGTGAAGGTATAAACACACTAAGATGGTTTTTCAGTAATAGTCAAATACCCTAATTTTAATGAATTTTTTTAATTGAATTTTATTCACGTCCTATCACGTGATTGTAAACGCTCTGTAATTGGCTCAGTCTCCAGTGACGTCATTCGTTAGTACGCTTAGAGGGCGTTCGGTTTATCAGGGTAGGGTATGGGGAGAGCAATGCTCAGGGGTCGGCTGTCTCACGCCTATGACGTTAGCCGCCTATTATGCAGCGCGTCACTCTCACCGTACCCTACCCGATTATCCGAACGCGCTCTTATGCTTCGCCCGTTTGCATTTCATAGAACTAAAGTGCCATGTAAGCATAACTTTGTAGGTTAGGATAGCCCTAACCTCAAGCAGTCACGTCAGATACCTGATTCGAAAATACGATAGATAACTTATTCAAGTCAGTTTTACTTATGTCGAAGTAATCTTCACAACAAAAGACACTTCTATTGGCCGCTATTTATTTCATTTGGATTTCTACGAGCCAACCACTTTCTTTGCTGTTTCAAATCTTGCGAAACAGCTACAAATAGTTTATCCGGAGTTTTTATTAACGTATTTCTGCATTGTGGATTTATACACCATTTATAACCCATTTTTATGTAGAAATTGGGAAAACAACACCTCATACAACACAATTACTAAACGACGACGATGCCGATGCTGACAGACCATTTGGGCCGATTTGACATCTACTATCGTGTGACGTCACACAACAGAAAGTATCGTTTTGGCGGGATTTTTTGTGATTCAATTTTTAACGATGATTTTTATGAAATATTGAGGAAATAATTACGAAAAATAATGCATTTACAATGTAGAGTGAAGGTATAAACACACTAAGCTGGTTTTTCAATAATAGTCAAATACCCTATTGGCGTTGGTGGTTCTTTTTTATGGTTTACCATTGTAAATGTATTTAATGCACGATGGTGCGCCAGCACATTTTAGCACACTTTCAGTTGCATTGCATTTTTGGACCGAATTGGTGAAAGGCCAAGGAGGTCAATGAGCGCGGCCTCGTCGGTGTCCAGACCTAAACGATATAGATTGTTTTCCCTGGGATTACCTTAAAATAGTTTATACGACATCCATCGAAAATATTGTTGACCTCCGATATCGCATCTTCCCATCGTTTTAGACAATTTGAAACACCGTCAGTATTTTTGACCATTATAGTGCAGGAAAATAAAGTTGAGAGTGGGTATATTGTAGACGGGACTTTTATCATTGGAAATGGTAAACGGGGGTAAAAAATGTGAACGTAAAAAATAAATGCAGCTCATGGGGTGGTATAGTGTTTATTTGGGGGGGGAACGTGAAAACGTGCCTTTTTATAACTTAATTAAGCATAATTTTTTTATTATACAAAAAAAGAAGTTTTTCAGATATTTAAGTTTGTATAAAGAAATTCGGTGGTGAAAAATCATCGTACAGAGTTCTTCTGGTGCTCATTTTTTGTTGTTTTTACATGTACTTATTGATACAACAATAAAAATAATAGTCCCTATTTTACAACATGCTCAAAAACGCCCTAAGTTGCAACAATGAATTTTTCAGGAATTGTTCATTATTTGTTTAAATTTTTAAGAAAATAGCAAAACTGGTCATACCATGGAGGAAGGAGGAGGCGACATAAGCGCTCGGACATTGGACCACTTCCCCCACTTCGGGCGACTTTTAATGTCAAAGTGACATTCGCAACGTTGACTCTGCGGGTATGCAACCCGCAGTGATTTAGGCTAGCCATCTCTTTCTATCTCATACAGTACCATGCGGGTTGACGGTTTGACATTTTTATTTGAGATATCGTTTTCAATTAACAAAACACTACTGCGTTCTGTTATCTAGTTACGGTAGTCAGACAGTGACACATACCCTACACCATCGCTCTGTCTCTTTTGCTTGCGCCTGCCTCAATAGTCGCCAGCTAATGTAAAGCGTGCGTCCCTTCCAGTTAAATTAGAGTTCACTGAGGTTACTATATAAAATAACCTCTATAATAACCTCTATAATCCTATAGTAACAATTTATGTCTCAACTATTCACAAATTATTTATGAAAAAATCTACTAAAGTAGTTAAAAATGTGATAACATCAATGCAGTAGAAACAGAACTAAAAGAATTAATAATAATAAATTACAAAAATAAATAATTCTAACACGCCCCTAATACCAATGCGCACCGTAATACCGCTATCGAGGTCGCCACCATCGCACCCTGGCCAGCGAGGGCGCATGTGCCCCCTTCCACTACGTGTCGTCACTACGACCGAGCAGTATAAAAGAAGACACGCAACCCTGGAATAGGAGCTCGCTCACCGGCCTGGAGCAAACTATTACCTTGGCGCACTTCGAAGGGCCTTGCTAACAACGTGAAATCCAGACGGAGAGACAGGCATCGTCAGTGTACGACACGCTGCACCTACCGCGACTTGCATTTTCGAATATCTCTTTATTTTGTTTTAGTATATCTTTTGAGTTTCTGTGTATTATATTGGGTGTAAATAAACAACTGTTCAATTGTCTTCGAGGCGTTTCATCGAGCAATCTTCCGAACGACCCCACACTGTCACAATATATATTTAGTGATTTACAAAAATAAATAACACTTCGCCAATCTTTGCCTTTTTCGCGATTTTTCTTGATGTTCATCGTCATCTGATGTTGGATTTTTCTGATGTTTCGTCATCACTGAATTCTTCAGCTGGCACATTATCTGGGCACAGATGCGGCTGCTCCATTTCAGTGGAACTGTCTTCTAAGTAATTTAAATCGACCACTACGTTTTCAATATTTCTTAAAATTAAGAAATGCTAAAAATATTAATTTTTTGCATTTTCGCGGAAGTTTTGGTGATGTAGTAACCGCTCCAAAAATGGTAATTTTTTTCATGATCTACAACTTTTGTATTGGAGGATACTTTTTGATTCTAAGACAAAAACTAGATTATTTTGCTTAGGTACTTATATCTGAAGCTTTATTATTATTATTTAATGGTTATAGTATTAGTGTAGTAATGAGAGACAGTTTCTTTTGTATTTTTTTTCCGTACAATTGAATGGTGTAGCCAGTTTTGCAATTTTCTTAAATATTTAAACAAATTATGAACAATTACTGAAAAATCCATTGTTGCAAAAGGCATTTTTGAGTTTTTTCAATTTTTGAGCATGTTGGTAAATAGGGACTATTATTTTTATTATTGTATCAATAAGTACATGTAAAAACAACAAAAATGAGCACCAGAAGAACTCAGTACGAGGATTTTTCACCACAGAATTTCTTTTTGAAATAAAACTGATTTTGATAGGAAAAACTTCTTGTTTTTTGCAGATACAAAAATGTATCCTTATTTAAGACATAAAAGGGCACGCTATAACACAATTTCATCAAAATTAAATTATTGTTGCGATAATGATAAATAGAAAAACCGAAAAATTGTTGTTGCATTGGAATTGGCATTTTTCTCGGAAATTTTGAGGTCATAGTAAAAAAATGACCCTTATGAATGATGTAGATTTTTTGTATGATCTACAACTTAGTATAGGACATTTTTTTTATTAAAACGTCAAGGTTCGCCGGAAAACACAATAATATATTTTTTCTACTTTGCGTTCGTTATAAACTCATAACGAAACCGCTTTCGGTGTCGTTATGAAAACACTAGATCACAAACTTTTAGTAACTTTTAGTTTTCCAAGATTGATGATATTGACGTCGAGTGTCAGATAAGGCTGACATCTCAATCGCTATTGGCTCGCGTCAATCGTATTTGTGAATTTTACCACAAGTACCAACTGTTGAATATAAAACTACGCTAGATTGTAAGAAAACAACCACAATTTTCGAAATTTATGTAAAATTTATGTCGCAAAGTAGAAGAAATAGTATATAACACTCGTTTTATAAGACGTATTGGCGCACTCGTTCCATTTGGGCACTCCTCGCTGCGCTCGTCGTGCCCAAAACAACTCGTGCGCCAATTTTTGTCTTATAAAACTTGTATTATAATACATGTACTATTTTGTGCTGTCACACTCGAAATCAGCCGATTTCGTTCGAGGTTGGAGAACCGCTATAGAACCTTGCGCGATCTAGTGCGGCAAAGTACAAAATACAAATTGCACCTTTGTTCTGATTTTGTAGGCAGGAGGCTTGCTACTGCCTCATCGGCGCAGTTTTGAATATTTTCTGGTATACTCATAATGTATGTATATGTGTATGTAGTAGTCTGGTAGACGATTCGTTGAAGTGGTACCAACCTAATATTTCCTATACAGAAATATAACCATTTTTTTATTTTTGTTTTAAATACATATTTACTTAAAAAGCAGTACAAAAAACGTTGTATGCCACTCCTGCCGAAAACTACATGGCGCTCATATACGACGCTCCACCTTCGGACTATTGCACCCGCTTTCAACTCCGCCATATAAACACTATACCACCTCATGACCTGCATTTAATCTTTTTACGTTCACTATGAGCCTCTTTACCGTTTCCAATGATAAAAGTCTTGTCTACAATTTATACCGGGTTTGGCTTCTAATCAGTTAATTTGCCTGCAATATTATAGTAGTTCTCATAAAAGACTGTCGCAAAAAAGTTACTGCTCCCGTAAATTTATCAATACCACATAGGTAACGAAATGGGTACAAAATAATAATAAAATAGTGTGAATAATATTACCCTCATATAATAACGTAAGCTCATCAAGACCATTCCGATGGGTATGGTCCAGAGAATGAATGCACAGACGGTAGCGTTGCTGTCTTCTCTTGATTTGTAAATATAGACCAATATAGCCATAATCTGAAAACAAAGAAAAAAATATTGTTAGTAAAGAGAGTACAAGTTTACGTATGCAGCAATCAATTAAGAGTCCTAAGAGCACAAAATAGTTTAAAGAAGGTAGGTATGTTGAACTGAAAGTGCGAGCAATTTTGATAGTATATTATTGCGATCTCTTATGACGTAGAAAACCAAAACACATTTATTATTAAAAAAACATCTTTTTAAAGAACAAATTCATTTCTTTACTTAAGGGGAGGTTCTCATGTCATCGGTTGGAAAAATCGAAATTTTGTTTCTTTCATTTTTTGAATCCTTGGAGCAAGCTCCTGAAGCGTTGTTTTGATAATCGCTACTTCTTACGTCTCTACATATTCTAGTAAAAACTACAACCATAGCTACTTATGATGTAGTTTTCTAATGAAACTCATACCAAACGATAGGTATGTTCAAGAAGTATACACATACAGCCACCCTTTAAAGTTGATAAACCACGATCAATTTAAAAATGTTTACAGCCTATTGATACAAGTAAAAACAAAGCCAAAAGTAAGTATTGCGTGCAATAATAATAATAATAATAAATGACTTTATTGACCACACAGAACATACAAAACATACAATCAACTTACTACAAAAAAAATTAAAAATTAAAATTTACATATTTATAATAATGGTTAGTGTAGTCTTAAGTGTGGTCAAAAGGTGTGGGTTCAAAGATTTCTCTTTGATCTTCCACCCAGACCTTGTTGTAGTACAAAGAAAAAAACCAAACAAAGTATCACAAACATGCATGCTGCCAAGTATACGCTCCCAACGTTGCAAGAAAAAAAAATACCGAGAAAAAAACAAAGAAATAAAAAGTATGTGCCGTGTATCGCTACATGCCCACACCCGCATCACCTATTAAATGAACAATCATTTGCCTCCTAAATGCCGAGTACCCCAAATCCACAAAGTGCCGCGGCAAAGAGCTCCGGAGCCTCGCGATGGTAAATGAGTATGACCGCCGAAATGCTGACGTCCGATGCTTTGGGACCTCAAGTCTCCCCCCATGACGGAGGTTGAGATGATGAACATCCGTTCTAAAGGTTACCTTATTAAGTAAGTAACTCGGGGTACCATGGCGAAGAACTCTATAAAAACACATAGCCAATCGCAATCTACGCCGATTCGCCATGGTCAACCAACGAGCCTCCGGCAACTTATGGGATACGTGTTCGAATTTGCGAATACCGTAAATAAAACGCAAGCATGCATTCTGTACGCGCTGTATTCTATTCGAATATTCAACATCCAAACATGGACCATACACACATCAGCAATAATTGAAATGACTGAGGACGAGCAGATCCGCCAGGAGTCGGCGCGAGTTAACATTAAAATATCTCCTACCTGCGTACAATTGCCTCAGGTTACCGAACGCTATCTGTATCTTTCCGGCAACATGGTCGTGGAACCTAAGACCTGAGTCGATAGCAACTCCCAAGCTTTTTGCGGTCATAGTAAGGGGGATCCTGGTACCACCAATGAGTACATTCAAAGCATTCGAAGCCTCCAAAACAGATCGGCCGCCCAGGAGCATGACAGACGATTTTGCCGGGTTTATGAGCAGACAATGATCAGTCGAAGCCACGGACAATCTATCAAGATCAGCATTTATTTTCTCGCAGGCATCACCCACATCACCCGGAGGAAAAGAGAAATAAATTTGACTGTCATCAGCGTAGAAATGTGAGCTACATGTGTGAAGTGATTCGCGCAAGAAAGATGTATAAATTATGAAAAGCAACGGACCACATATACTCCGCTGGGCAACTCCATTTTTAAGTAATCTGGGATCAGAAATGCTACCACTCAGCCTCATACCTTGCATCCTATTGCGCAAGTAACCGTCAAAGAATCTTATAGCAGTGTCACCGAATCCAATATAGTTTAGAATTGCAAGCAATAGATTGTGGTTTAGAGTATCAAAGGCCTTTGAGTAGTCCAGGAGCACAAGAACCGTCACATGTCCACGATCCATCCTAGAAAAGACATCGTCTGTTAGATCCATAAGAGCAGTCTCACAGCTGTATCCCGCTCTGAAGCCAGACTGATTCTCAGGCAAGATATCAAACTCCTTGAGGTATGCATTCATTTGCGACACAACAATCTTCTCCAGTAACTTACACAGCGATGGCAAAATACTAATTGGTCGCAGGTCTCCGTATGTAGTGGGCGTCGAGATCTTTGGTACAGGAGTTACAAGAGCCTCCTTCCGGCATTGGGGAAAAACACCCTCCAGGAGACAGGTATTAATGAGGTGCGTGATTATCGGAAGTATGTGTGGACAGCACAGTTTAATAAACGAAATATTCAGCTGATCAGATCCCACCGCGCCAGAAGTAATACCACAAAGAACCGAGAACACTACGTCCTCCGTCACCGCCACAAAAGAAAACTCACTCGTAACGCTGGGCAATCTGTTGCGCGTATAAAAGGAGAGCAATTCAAAATTAGGAGAGAGTGAATCCACCGAGTCGACAAAGTGGTTATTAATTTCATTAGGGTTTGAGATTGATAAGGGAACCGAACCGCGGACACGTCCAACACCGCATAAATCTCTAAACTTACGCCACGAGAGCTTTGGATTGTTGGCAAACTCAAAATTATAGTATGCTCTCTTCTCGTTTCTAATAGCTGCGTTGACAGTGTTCCTAAGTTGCCGGTAATAATCCCCATCACCTACACGCCCGGCTCGTCTAAAGCTTCTCAACGCTCCATCACGCAACCGCATCATCTCGCGAACAGTTGGAGTAAGCCAAGGAGTTGGGGGTCGCGATAGCACACCGACTGGAAACAACATAGTTAACGCCATGCATATACAAATAATATTCAAAAGAAGAGAAACACAAAGGTTTGATTTTTTTTGTATTACATTAGAAACAAAAGGCACATGAGAAAAAATTCCGAGAAGGCATGGAATTCGGTTCAAGGAAATTTGCCCTGTTAAGGGAGCTGTCCGCTTATTGGACCTGCACGCAAGGACAGCTGTCACTTTCAATATATTATAAAAAATGAGAAAAACCTTGATTTTGCCCGTCGGTAAAAGGGATTTCGTAACAGAAAAAAGTATAAATTTCTCTCACTAGGCGATTCAAACCTGACCGAACATATCTCGCTCTCTTTCAAATAATTTAACGATATCCACCTTTTTTTAAGCCTACCTAAGGCATAGTATAGCATCGCCCGCTGTTGAGATTCCTCTGAGTCTGACAAGAAGCCATAAGAAATGTGTCTACCCTATACAACTTACAGTGAACACCAGCATGCTAGACTTTATTCCGTACGTCCAATATTTATTCAACTTCACGCCGTAACTGAAGTGGTAGTCATTGGAAATTCTCTGGACCGAATACAGAAACATGCCCGTCAAGCTCGCTATGATTATGGTGACAACAGTGATGGTAAATGTTGCCTCGATATAGGTCCTGAAACAGAAATTGTTTTAATGTAAAAGTTTTTATATTGGCAACTGTGTTGTAACTGTAGCTATAGCTGCAAGTTGTACAACCAACTAACAAAACATAGTTAAATGAGATTATAATAAAATTTTACTCTCTTACTTGAAGTGCTGCATAAAATTGTGTTCTAGTAAGGGTATGTTGAAGCCACATAGAGTGATGCAGATAATTGACGCGATAACTAGCCTCCATTTCGCAAGATATTGAAATTCCTCGAGAACTGCTTCCATTGCAGAGTTTAAAATATTGACTGTTACAGTAAAGTTCCACAGAAACAGAATAATGAAATATATAATTAGCACGATATGGGCCATGAACATCCTGCTCAGCTTGTCCGGCAAAATCGCAAAGAAGTAAAGATCACCTGAAAATAGAATGATGCCAATACCAATCTTGTTTTAGTTTTTATTTCATTTCTATTTTTCTTTCTGCAGAAATAGAACACACTACTTATTGCAAAAATACGTAGACGCATACGTTTCGGATATATTTTATGCATAGCTCAAAACATTCAAACAAAAACTACTTTTTATAAATCTTACATGACCGACGGATATCTTACACACAACAGGTGCAAAACCTGTTGGCCAAACCAAATGTAGGTAGTAAAATCCAGATAGGTCCAAAATTAGTATAATACTATATTTCGGCGTCTTGAATTTGTAGTTGCAAGATGGCGTCCAAATTCAGTACCCAAAACATCTCCTTTTTTTCTGGTACCTATATTTCAGCCAAAAATGTTGAGGAAGGTAGTTGGAGAAGAAACACAAACGAGAAATTCAACGCATTCTTAAGAATCTTTTCCTCACATTTCCACAGCTCCTTCCCTAAATCCAAATCGAGACCTCGAAAGAGGATGCGTGCACAAAATCCAGAACCTCCAACGACTGGAAGAGACCCTTGGTCAGATTCATGACAATATGAGACAAATAACGGCCCTAACTTGACGGAATTGTACACGGAGCTCATAAGGCAGTACATCCAGAGATGTGAAGCACTACGAAAAGAACACAACAACGCAGGGCCGGCTCTAGGCGGTAGGCAAGGTAGGCAACTGCCTACGGCGACAAAATTTAGGGGCGGCAAAACCAACTGAACATTACAATAAAACTAAAACTCAAAAACTTTATTCCGATTGCATGAATATAGAAAATAAAGGAAAGATAAAAAAATAAATCATAAGCTTCAATAGCTCAATAACCTGAATGTATGAATCCTTTGACAACGTTATCTTAGAAGCTGAAAATTAGCTAACGATATAGACGTTGTTCATATGAAAATGTAGACGAACGTATACAAGATTCAAAGATGAAAATTTTTTTTAGTATAGGTCAGTGCACTGGAGCTGAGATTCAACCTATTGAATAGTCATAAATAATCTTTTGAGTTTTTATACGCTGTACACAAAAAAGTACATACAAATTATGAATTACCGGCACATTGTAAAGATCTGAAAAATTTGAAACACATGGTGAGTCCTCCGATCTTAACGCTTAAGGCTGAGGCTACGATACGGGCGGCGAGCGGCAGACCGACAGTGCAGCGACCTGGCTAAGATGTAACCAGAAATATAATATTTTGTGGTGAACGGTGCTAGTGAGCGGCAGGGCGGTGCCGCTGTGCCATTTGCCGCGTGCCGCTAATATTATAGCCGCAGGCTTAGGATTTGCTGACAAAATAGACTATGTTTCTACACTTTTAAAAAGATAGAACGTCCAGTTGACGTTTTTAAATTCATTACCTCCCTTAACATTGGGCCAAATTTAGCATTACTTTTAGAATTTTGCTAACCCTGCTCATAACTATTGAAAGCCCATAACTGTTGAAAGATCTTTTTCTAAACTAAAAGAAAACAATAGTTAAGAACCATGTCTACCCAAAATCGTTGTATGCCCGATTGCACCACTTCTCCTTAACTGCTAAGACAAGGTTATATTGAAGCTACACTAATGCCCGTTTGTACCGTATTTGCTAAGCCAGACCTAACTTTAAGAATGACTTAAACCTAAGTAGAGGTTAAGTCGGCGTACATTTGCACCGCATATGTGTAGGACATTCCTACCTTAAGCAACAAGGTAAAATTCTAGTAATGTTGAGAGATGTTGGTACCAATAGTATTCTGTCAATTGTGAAGTTTACAGTCATATTTTTTCACTAGATTATTTTGGCGGTATTTCATTGAATGTGTTTTATCTTTACTATGTTATACTCTTTAGTAAAACGCACATCTTAATCTGAAGACATTTATTATACGTGTGTGGAATACAGGTTTCCGTACATGGATAAATACGTACATTGCCGAACATTGACGAGGTAAAACGACGCATGCTCTAAATTCAAATAATACAATTACATATATAACAGAATGACAGCGGTCATAAGTTATTTTGACAGATGTTACAATTCAACCTCCATTCAGCCAATCACGAGTACGTAAGCCGTTGCCTATAATTAAGGCAGCTTTAACCCGCCGTTATTCGTCGGCCTAACTTAGGTCGTTCTTAACATTATGCTTAACATTAGTTAGGTGATGGATTGGTGACGGTGCAAATGAAATCGATGACACACGATCCCATACTTAAGTAAAGCTTAATACATACGGTGCAAACGGGTATTACATTTAAGCAGTGATAACAAGAATGATCGAAACAGAGATTACGCCCATCGGCGTACCAAAATCGGTTCGTTCTGCGCATCTACGTCACACCAGAATTGCTGTCAAAACTAAGTGTCAAAGTGGCGTATATTTTGTCAACGAACATATGGCGGAGATGTCAACATGATGTGAAATATTAAACAGTGTTTAGTTAGGTTATATTTAAAAAAATCGGTGTAAGCGATTGGGGAACTAAATTGTAATAATGTCATCGTCAGCAGGATGATGATTTATAGGTCAAGTGCTAATAAAATGATTATTAATCTTTACTAGCGATCTAATTTACCATTTGGCCACACTTATAAAATGCTCCATACAAATGACGCTGATCTTGTAATTGAAATTATTTCTTCGCCGGCAGAAAGTTATCCATTGTTTTAAAACGTCGGCTTTGGACGGAAATGAAATAAACTGCATTTTGATGCTTTGCTTTCATTTCTCTTTGAGCAACCCGCCACCGCACATTTCATTTTCGATATTTTTATTTTTTTTCAAAGTGGTAATGTATTTGGTTATGTGTCAACGTGTTGTCAAAGTAATTTGTATTTTGTTATGATTCGTATGTAGTCAAGTGTGTTATCAATGTTTGGTCTAGTGTGACGTCACAGCAATCAGCTGATTGTCAAACTCGCTCAAAATTGAATGACAACCTGCGCAATGCGTAATCTTGTATTCTATCATTCTTGCAGTGATAATGTGTGCCTTAACTTCACACAAGTGTGACTTAGTAATGACATTAATGACAAAAAAAATAACCCAAAACTGATTAAATCAATTGCTGAATCAATATGTGATAACATACCAAATATTTGCTATACAAAACAAAAGGAAATAAGTAAATACTTCTATCAGTGTAATAAAACCTTTCAAATGATATAAATAATATGTAATACTTTTCAAATTCAAGTTAACTGGACACGGAAATTCTGACATTGACACAAATGACATAAATGTCGCCAAGTGCAGGCTACATGAAGTTGTAGTAAGTTACTAGAAAACCACTATAAAATAAACGTTGCCAAAGTGAGTTGGTTTGTATCTACAACTTTATTAAGTGCTAGATATGTCATCATTCTGCAAATGAAATTAATATAAGCTACACTTAACATTAAGCGTCACTTAAAATTTAATGGGAAGTGGTGCAAAAGGGCACAAATGGGCCATATGGCCACAAATGTTGGCCATAGAACATGAATTGAGTAATAAATAAGATCTGAAAGAAGTTATTCGCGATTTTGCAGAAAAGAAAAGTTCGAAAGACATTATTTTAATTTAGGTTTAAACTTTGTATATTATATTATATTATTATTATTATTAGTATTTTTTATTCTTTTTACTTTTAAAAGTATTGTTTGTACTAGTTATAGGTCCAAAATTTGTGTTTTTTATGTAAAATAATTTCGTAAATATTTTAAAGTTTTATGGCGGCACATTTGAGATTTGCCTACGGCGGCAAAAATGCTAGGGCCGGCCCTGCAATAACGCACGCATTCAGTGGCGGATTAACGATAGTCGGGGGCCGGGGCTCCTACCTCCAAATTACGCAAATTTGTAAATGGTGTTGTTAGTTGTCGATTAGTTCATTAGTTCATCATCGTAGTCATTAAAGGAATTCATAATAAATGAATCGTTTTAATTAATCATATTACATTATTTCAATCAGAAATATTCCAGCGAAGCGAATGATTAGATTTTCATCATAACCAAAATCCCCCTGAATTTTATTTTGATTCAGTAGAAGAAATATAATTTTAGTAGAAAAACAACAATGTCATCGTACAACTAAATTTTGAATTACATATTAAATTAATCATGATGGGTATAATTATGACGTACATGATGTATGATGTACGTTGTGACGTACATTTATTATAGGTGTTCGAAAATCTGTAAAATTATCAGTAAAAAGCACAATAACATTAAGAAACGTTGCAAGAAAACCTAAAATTTAAATACTTAGTATGACACTAAAAAGTTCAGTTGCTATCAAATTTAGAAGTTATCATCTACGAGCTATAAAACTACTTCTCATGCAATGAAATAATTAAAAATAAAAATGAGAACGTGCCTGGGACTTTTTAGGGATTTGTGACGAAGTATGTTAGGTATGTTATGCAACATAACTACTAGGAACTAGCAACATTTTCTTACCTTGGATTAATATACAGTCACTGTCCCTGATATTGTATTGCAGTTGAATAGAGTTGCAAGCCATCGCCAACCAAACAATACTTAGGGAATTGACGGCGATTTTGACCGCATATATAATCACTGTGTCACTTGTAGTACTGATCGCAGGTGTAGAGACGGCGCAAATGGTAAGAACGTCACTAGGAACCTCTCTGTACATAGTTAATATGAAAGTGTCCATCCATACCTACAAACAGAATGTTGTATTTATGGTTAATAAAGAGCAAAAGAGCCAGTAGGCCACAAAACGAAAAGGCGAAGGGAGAAATGTTACATCCCCACAAAATAATCAAAATAATCTTCCCGATGTCAGACTGAAATTGAACTTTAATAACCCAAAGCGACAGACTGATTATGCTTATCAAACATATGTGAACATGATAAAAACCAATCTAGTCGTAATAAAAGAAAAACAGCAGACAAACGTAGCAGTCTGAATTTCATCATTTTAGTGACGAGGAACATTGTGGAAAAGTTGGGTGTTCAGACCTTTATAGTCCAAGAGGCAGCAAAAACTTTCATAATCTGTCCCTTGTAGCGTATCAATAAGATAATCACCAGTCTGGCAACCGTCCGGGGGTGGCTTTTGCCCCCCTATATTTTTAAGGGCGAACAAAACTAAATTAATTAAATTATTATAATCAGTCTGTCGGTGTGGGATACGCTGTGGTTGATAGCGTTTCAAGTGAAGAAAAATAATATTCTTATCTACATCCCCACAAAATAATCTTCCCGATGCCAGACTGAAATTGAACTTTAATAACCCAAAGCGACAGACTGATTATAAGAACTTAAATAATTATTACTTTATCATACGCAGTATGTAGTAAGTATTGTAATCGTGCCAAAAAAATTTTTTGAGATTTTAGCGGAAATATGTCTTTTTGGGTCCCCTGAACATTTTTGACCAAGGTACCAAAAAATGTCTGTGTGTGTGTGTGTGTGTGTGTGTGTGTGTGTGTGTGTGTATGTGTATGTGTATGTGTGTGTGTGTGTGTGTATGTGTGTGTGTGTGTACCCGTTTTTGTGGCGACGATTCCGGAGAAACTACTAAAGGTATCGGGACGAAACTTCATATTTAGAAGTTTCATAACCAGACTTAGAGCTGAAAAGCTTTCTGTTGAAAAGGGTCCAAAGGAACTGGTGGTTTACTCATAGCATTTTTCGAGGATTTTGCAAATGAGCCGCTATTTGTGTAATGTCGTCAAAATAGTTAAATAATAAATTAAAGGAGAGGAAATTTTTTATATTTTATGTATATGACATTTTTTGGTAGAATTTATAGTTTAGCTGCATGAGCAAATTCTATTTCATCGAGATCGGTCGTACTGCTTTAAAACTAGTAGCCAGGATATGTCAGATTTTTTTATTCTAATGACAGTAGCTAGTGTCAAACGCTAATGTTTTGAAAATACTACTGTCAATATAGGCTGCGTTCGGATATTAAACACCGTTACACGTTTTACACCCAATAACACGTAAGTATCATTTGGACGGTGTCCCGGTGTCAACGGAGTACAATATCCGAACGCAGCTTTAATCGAGATATCTGTCTAGTTCTACTAGTTTTATTTTAAGGCAGACATAGCCGATCTCGATCAAATAGAATCTCATGCAGCTAAACTATTAATTTTATATATAGTATGATAAAGTCATGTGCCTGGCCACATCAGATTTTTTTTTATCCCATAAAATGTAGGGGGGGGGGGGCAAACGCCACCCCGGGCGCTGCCAGACTTACGATTATCTTATTGTTACGCTACACTACAAGTGATAAATTACGAAAGTTCTAGACCTATTTTATATGGTGTAACAAAATCCATTGCTGGTTCTTGGACTAGGGTGTTTCCACTGGAATTTCAGTCTGGCATCGGAACCAATTACCTGATTATTTTGTGCCCGACTTCGACCCCATATTGCATCTACTTTCCACCCACCCACCGGGCTGGCGTTTTTTCTGCACTGGAAACATTCTCTTATTATTTTTTTAACCCTTTAAAAGTATAGGGGCCAAAAGCCACCCCGGACGATTGCCAGACTTGCGATTATCTTATTGTTACGCTACAAGGGACAGGACAGATTATGAAAGTTCGAGCCTGATTATAAATAACATAACAAAACCGTTGCTAGCTCTAGGAGTATTGTTAGAAAGCATATTGCAAAAATAGCATTTGCTACGTCCGTCACCCTGGACGCCCGCAGAGGGGCAAGGGGTGCAGACTGGCTTTTGATTCCTTCCGCTCTTTTTTTTATAAAAAAAGGGCTTTTGATGTAACTGGGGAACGATCAACAAAAAAAAGTCATGAATTATGTACTGATTTATAACTAGTGTAAAAAATGTAATCCCACATGCCCACGTACCGAATTTTAAGACCATTAAAGAGTAATTTTTGATCAATTGTTGGTCCGTTTACGAATTAAATTAAATATATACCATTTACATTTATGAACTAAATGTTATAATAAATAAACAGATACCTTGTTTCTTAAAAAATAAATAGTTTTATGTGAACACAGAAATGAAAGAAAAACAGTATCTACTGACGTGGGCACTAGCACTGGGTGCAAGAGGGTGTATCTCGCGATTGTGAAGGAAGACTAGCGACAAAAAGAATCACGAAATAATGGGTAGTATTCAAAATGAAACACCACAGAATATATTTTAAGTCACAATTGAAGTAACCAGGGTCGGCAAGCGGCGTGTGCGGGGCACACATACACCCTAATAAAAGGGCGCTAAAGGCCCAATTTTCAATGCCAGTTTACACCATATACTGAGTAAAAATATACAAAATCGGCATTAAAAACTCCAAGAGATCAAGAGATCTAAAAAATAAATGAGAAATGTATTTATATTAAAAATCAATGATGATGATTAAACAATAATGATTGTCCCAAATTCAGACTTGTACTGATTTTGCCTGTTTTAGTTGCTAAGCCTAGGCGCCCAGTAAGGATTTTGTTATCGCCGCGGCTAAAAATTTCCACCACGTAGGTATATGGGCGCAATTGTCTACAAACCGTGTGTTTCATAACGGCGGATAAAAATTCGCTGTAGGGAAAACGACAAGTGGCGCGTGGGCTAAGAGCAATAAAAACTTTTCCAAATTTAAAAATGACGTAAATGGACCAGGAAAAATAGAATAGTTAGGACAATTATTACAGTTGAAAATGCTATTGCACAGTCAAATAAAAATGACACACTACCAGAGAAATTTTAAAAATTAAAGCTGAATGTGTTCCTTTAAAATAAATATACAGTATATCTCCACGGATTGAGGTACACAGAGGAAACAAATTTGTACAAATTGTGATTTTTCAAAAATGCCAAACTCCTAGTTGTGGGTTATTCCGCAGTAAAGTGTCACACCCATCACGCCCGTTTCGCGACTATACATAAGCAATGGGGGTTTTATTATTATTTTGATGCTACCAATTTGGGGGTTGGTATTTTCTGAGCACACGAATTGGGTAGGTACTAAATCCTTACAAAAGTTTAAAGCGATTCGAGCTGTTTTACGACAAGCGGCGTTTTGAGGTGACGTTCGGAAGAACTACGCGTAATTTGGGGGGTTTCCTCCAATGTAGAGAATTTGCGGTGGGTGTTTTCTGTGATACTAATTGGGTAGTAATTCTGAGGTGACACGCGCCATCTTTACCCTCCGATATCAGGCTGTTACTTTGAGGTACTAATTTGGGGTTAATGTTTTCTGAAGGTACAAATTGGATACTAAATCCTTGCAAAATTTTAAAGAGATTCGAATTGTGTTACGAAATGAGGCGTTCAAAAGACCTACCAGTGTTTTAGGGAGGTTCCTTTGAGCTAGAGTTTTGGGGGTTTGTGTTTTCTGTGGGTACCAATTGGGTACAAATTCCTAGAATAGAATAGGATAGCTAGAATTTATTCGAGTTGTTTTTCGACAAGTGGTGTTCCAGGGTGACGCGCGCCGTCTTTACTCCCCGATATCGGGGTGTTTCCTCGATGTACTAATTTGGGGGTTAGTGTTTTCTGGAGGTACCAATTGGGTACTAAATCTTTACAAAATTTAAAAGTGATTCGAGTTAATTGACTAGTGGCGTTCTGAGGTGACGTTCAAAAGAATTACTCATAAGTCAAGGCGGTTCCCTTGAGGTATTAATTCCGCGATTGGTGATACCAATTGGTACTAATTGGGGACTAATTATTTGGAAAATTACAAGTCGATTTGCGAAAAGTAGCGTGTCGAGGTGCTGGACGTCTATATGCTGATATTTTACTGCCGTATAATGTATATTCCTTACCTCAGAATTAACCATATCCTTATATTTTCCAATAATTCCCTTGATAGCCGTGTAGTTTGGACTCGCGTAGATTGTTACCACACCACAAAGGAGAACCACGGTCGAGATGACAATGCTTACCCCCGCGCAAAACTTTCGATAATTCCTTAAGCCGATGGTCATTAAGAATGCAGTCAAACCCCAAAGGATAACGACCACGCCTTTCCAACATAAATGAACGTACTCATCGTCTCTTGGTCTCCAGTTGTAGTCCAATTTAAGCATGTGCCTCACATAATAGTCAAAGGTGGAATACCTGGCTGATTGATTGTACGCCATCTCCACTGTGCAAGAAGGATCTTTTAGGCTGCAGCATTCCCGTTCGTATGAATTGTTCGCACTGCCGATCATCGGGATACAATCGTCATGAGCATCTGAAAATATATATATATATATATATATACTCGTCATGACGAATGTCGAACAAGTTTTGGAACAAATTTATTTGAAATTTCTTTGGCCAAAAGTGGCATCTATTTAAAGTTTTGTAACATATTTTGGTTATTAAGAGGAATCAGTACTGCTGGCACGTCCTGTAAAATAAGAATCCATAGTCAGCTTAATGTTGTATCAATTTTCTCATGTTATGCATCAAATGATAGATAAAAGTGTATTTGTTGCTGTCGTAATGTATATGTATTAGTTGTTGTTTTTGTATCTACGCTACGTGATAAAATATAACATTCATGTACTCGAAGAAGTAAAGTTTTGAGTGAAAAAAGCATGTAAGATATTGATATTTTTACGTGCAATTTTGTACACTTATAGAGGAAGGTGTAAGTTAGACCTATTATGTATTACTTTTTTCAATTTTAACCTAAGTTCTTCGTACAAAAATTGCAAAATCAGCCAATTTTATGTCATATTCAGAAATAGATTTGTCAAAAACGAACAGAACTATCAAAAATCTACCACTAGACGCAAAATTATATATCTTTTATCTTTAATTTGGTGTATTTCTTTTACGATTATGTGAACTAATTGCTGAGAAAAAGCCTCAGAACTTTTGCGTGTTTTGCAAGCAAAACGTAGGGGGTATGGATTCCACTTAACTATTTCATATACGTCACTTGGAATAAAATGCCCTAAGTGTTCAAACATTCTGATTTTGAGACTATTACAGAACCAGATAGCCAATAGGAAGAAGTAAATAATTCCATCAAAATCATCAGTGGTGTAACTAGGAGTGAGTAGGTCAGCGTGCGAGCTGAGGCAATGGACCCTCTCGGGTAAAGGTTTAGTCTTCGCTTAAGACGTTTCAAAAAAAATATACAATGAAATTTCTAGCCCAGTTCAAATTAGGATTTTACTTAAGCATTACAAATAACGTGCAAAAAGTTCCCATCGATATAGTTCCTGCGTCGCGAGTTATTCACGGTCAAAGATGACCGAATTTTCCTTTTAATATCTTGCGCTCTATTGATCAGACGACTATGAGCTCTATTAGGAAGTTTCAAGATCTTTTAATTCTCAAAAAGAATCTATGTATAGTTTAAGTACTAGATGGCATTTTTATGTTATAGATCTGCAAATGGGTCAAGAGCACGTAAAAGTAACAACGTATTTATGTGCTGGAAAAACCCTTCCGCTACCAAAGTCTTTCAAATTTTAGAAAACGGAGCACGTAAAAACAAAACAAACAAAATTGTCCCGACAAACAAACTGAACCAGATTCAAAGACCCACACGTATATATGGTTATTAACAAAGCTGGGCACAAAGGCGTGAATCCGTTAATCGTTAATTAACGAAATTAAATTTTTCGTTAACGAATTAACTTTTAAGTTAACTTTCAAAACCATTAACGGACTGACTAACTTCCGCTACATTCATTATCCGTTAATTCAAATCCGTTAAATTGGAAATATCATCAATAAATATTTCAAATGTTTGTATTGGCCGGGTGCGCGATGCAAGCGCGTCTACAGGTGTAGGTTACAGTTATCTGTACTGTATAAGTGGTCCGAACAAATTTATATTATTTATTACAATATTGCATTTGTTAGTATTTCTTTCTGTATTATTACAGTTGATAACGCTACACTTATTGTGTCCCATTATGATTATTTATACCAACGATATGTTATTAGTTCTGACGGATTGGATCACAACATAATGCGCCGTGAACTACTGCACATAGTGTAGGCATTTTACTTAGGTATTTCTCCTCTACGGGTGCTTAGATCGTTTTTCAAGTCCCCTCCACGGTGTATGCACAGGGCGAATAGGCATTATGTGAAAGTTCGGACTTGGTTTGTTTACATATGTGACGTACTACTTTGTGTGACGTGGCGTCCGTATATAAAGCATGCGCGCGAGTTGTTTTGTTTTTAGCTGTTTCAACTCAAACCCCCTTTACATAATTGTGTGCAATTCAAACGCGCAATTTAATTCGTCCAATGTGATTTTTTGTTTTACTCTATGAAACATTTTAAAATTACCAAGTTACATGGAATTAGGATCAGTTTGATCAGTTCTAAATATGTAAGTGCGCGTATAGCAAGAATCTAGGAATTGTTGTCTAATAGACGCGAAATAACCTATTCCGCATTTCGTTATTCGTTATTGTTTGCTGTGATTTAAAAACAGTGTGGAAGAACAGCGTAATCAATAATTTAATAGCAAAGCATGGAGGTTACCAGGTTTGCTACCAACCCAAAGCAACTATTGTTGTCAAAAAATAAAAATCACTGATGTTCAAACCCTGCGATTTATTAAAGTTGCACATATGTAAATGGTGTACAAATTGTCATAAATTTGCACGCAATTTTTCAAAACTGCATTGTTGAAAATGCAGGTTTGAACTGCATAGATATAAAAGTAGCTTTAGTTGAGCTTTTCATCTTTGTATCTCGCAATGTAGTTCTTTTAGTTACCACTGTACCTAATTTGAAAAGTTCCTAAGGCAATTTTTACATATCCAACCGCAAGAAAGGTTCGCAGTTATTTGGGTTGCATACTCACCGGTAGATCGGCACTCAACATAACCTATATATTTTTTTATAAAATGTTAACGATTAACGGTTAACGTTAACTTCCGTTACATTTGTAACAAATTAACGGACTATCGGTTAACGAAGTTAACTTTTTCGTTAACGGATTAATGATTAACGAAGTTAACTTTCTGATTAACTTTGCCCAGCTTTTGTTATTATTAATAAACGTATTTTATTTTATTGACGTTGAATTACATTAAAAATGAAGCAAAGAAATAGAAGCAAACAATTTGAATAGATAGTAATATAAACATCTGAGTATAGAGAAAAGACAGGATTAACTTTTCAAGTATAGTAGTAGCAGCAGCAAACTTAATTGGAGCGGTATACTTGCATCGTCCTGGATTTTTTTTTATATCAGGCGAATGCTTCTTCTTAATTTGAGGAAAGGTTGAAAATTGTCGTCCTTTCATTTGCTTCTTAGCAAAAGCAAGTTTTGCATCATAGGTGTCAGGCAAACTAAAAAAATAAAGAATTTGATTAATGTTTGGCAAATTCTGCAAAGAAGGGGCCAGAATAGATTTCTCTTTATCAAGATATTCCAAGCGCTGGGTAAGTTGTGTAAATTTGTTCCATCATAGTTCATACTATGTACATTGTACATACTTACTTTTGTTTTTATGTAATGCTAGTTCCACATTCAGCCCGAATAAATCGGCGAAACGTTCGGCGAGGCTGGGTGAGATATAGCGGTGAAAGAAGGCCCTGCATATTCTCGGGGTTCGACTCGTGCATTCGGTGTTCAGCTGCGGGTGAGTTAGGATGGACGCTGCTGCAGCGTTTAGTACTTATGCGTGCGTAGGATCTTTATGAAATCTAGTGTAATTGTTGTCATTAATTGCAAGAAAAATAGCAAATTTTATCTTAAACGTGATGGCAAATATTCACTCACTCTATCACTATATTTTCAACTTATTTTTTTGCTTTTTGTAAAAATTCGCGTAATTGATTACTTTGCTAATCCTTTTTATTAACAAATAAAAAACTAAATATTATAAAACAGAAAATTTAGGTATTATTATCTATAAAAAATATTTTTGTTAGGTAATCAAATCTTGGAATTGTCAGACATAAACGATTTATACCTCAGATATTTTGATATTGCTGTGGTTCACGTTTCCATGTTGTATTTTGTTTTGCATTTGTCAGCCCTTTTTTAAAGTTTGTGTATGTATATAGTTGCTTTTTAATTGTTCATAATTCAAAATATCTGTTGTTTTTAAGTAAGTATTAAAATTAATTGATGTAGTAATTATTATAGTCCGAGAGCCCGCGACAATATCATACCCTCATAAAACATCACTACAAATAATTTATATGTAATGTAAAATGATTTGAATAAAAGGAAAATGCCGGTGTGCCTACAAAATTTTGGCCGAAAGGCTGCTTAATTACGCTAATTATCTGTTGCAATTCGGTGTCGTAGTACCCTCATAAAACATCTCTTTCATTCTTTTGTCACTTATAGATAAATACATATTCTCTCATAATAACTTGGTGAGTCTAACCCCATTTGGCCGGAAGTACTCGGCACACCTCCCTGAAGGGGAGGACAATCAGTGTATCGATACCCTCATCGAACATCACACCCATTTTTTATAACAAGAAACTTTGAGCATTCTTATTAACAGAAACCTTGGTATGCCTAGCCGGAAATGGCCGAAAGTGGGTTGCAGACCAGTTATTCAAAAGACGATGGTATCTGCGTTACCTTACAAAACACATGTGTCAAATTTGCCACAATCATAGAAGAACATATGTACTTTCATAGTAGTTTTGTCTAACCAACCCCGGTTGACCGGAACGGTCTGGCACACCGGCTTCGACAGTTAACGTCGTCCGTATATCATCAGAATCATCGAACATCTCACTCATTTTCTATAACAAGAAACTTTGAGCCTTCTTATTAACAGAAAAGTTGGTGTGCCTAGCCGGAAATGGCCGGAAGTGGGTTGCAGACCAGTTATTTAAAAGACGATGGTATCTGCGTTACCTTACAAAACACATGTGTCAAATTTGCCACAATCATAGAAGAACATATGTACTTTCATAGTAGTTTTGTCTAACCAACCCCGGTTGACCGGAACGGTCTGGCACACCGGCTTCGACAGTTAACGTCGTCCGTATATCATCAGAATCATCGAACATCTCACTCATTTTCTATAACAAGAAACTTTGAGCCTTCTTATTAACAGAAAAGTTGGTGTGCCTAGCCGGAAATGGCCGGAAGTGGGTTGCAGACTAGTTATTTAAAAGACGATGGTATCTGCATTACCTTACAAATCACATGTGTCAAATTTGCCACAATCATAGAAGAACATATGTACTTTCATAGTAGTTTTGTCTAACCAACCCCGGTTGACCGGAACGGTCTGGCACACCGGCGTCGACAGTTAACGTCGTCCGTATATCATCAGAATCATCGAACATCTCACTCATTTTCTATAACAAGAAACTTTGAGCCTTCTTATTAACAGAAAAGTTGGTGTGCCTAGCCGGAAATGGCCGGAAGTGGGTTGCAGACTAGTTATTTAAAAGACGATGGTATCTGCGTTACCTTACAAAACACATGTGTCAAATTTGCCACAATCATAGAAGAACATATGTACTTTCATAGTAGTTTTGTCTAACCAACCCCGGTTGACCGGAACGGTCTGGCACACCGGCGTCGACAGTTAACGTCGTCCGTATATCATCAGAATCATCGAACATCTCACTCATTTTCTATAACAAGAAACTTTGAGCCTTCTTATTAACAGAAAAGTTGGTGTGCCTAGCCGGAAATGGCCGGAAGTGGGTTGCAGACTAGTTATTTAAAAGACGATGGTATCTGCGTTACCTTACAAAACACATGTGTCAAATTTGCCACAATTATAGAAGAACATATGTACTTTCTAAGTTGTTTTGTCTAACCAACCCCGGTTGGCCGGAACGGTCTGGCACACCGGCTTCAATAGTTAACATCGTCCGTATATCATCACAATCATCGAACATCTCGCTCATTTTTTTGCATAATAATTTTTAGTAATATTATTAGGAAATATACACAAATTTCAAGATTTTGAAATATGGCTAATGAGTTTGGAAATAAAAACAAAGAATTAAATTATATTAATTCTAACACATTAGCAGAAACACTATGTCATCAACTGTGTCTATCATTACCAGGGTTTCATGCCTTCACCGGTTGCGATTATGCAGCTGCATTCTACAGAAAGGGAACAATTAAACCGTTTAATAATGTGGCAAAATGCTACCCTTCAAAATTGCCGAGTGCTACAGCAAGAACATTGTGGATGTTGGAAATTCAATAAAAATCAACAACTGGAGCCAGTTTGGTATGACGGGGATTAGACTCCACTACGGGTAGACGAAATCATAAAATCCTCAATCAACGAAAATGATTCGGATATTGACGACCATACACATCACCAGGATGACGATTCAGAAGAAGAATTTATACATTCTTATGCAAGAAAAGAGCGGGATGTTCGATGATAGTAATGATATACGGACGATGTTAACTGTTGAAGTCGGAGTGCCAGAGCGTTCCGGCCAACCGGGGTTGGTTAGACAAAACTACTATGAAAGTAGATATGTTTTTCTATAATTGTGGCAAATTTGACACATGTGCTTTATAGGGTAACGCAGATACCATCGTCTTTTAAATAAATGGTCTGCAACCCACTTCCGGCCATTTCCGGCTAGGCACACCAACGTTTCTGTTAATAAGAAGGCTCAAAGTTTCTTGTTATAAAAAATGGGCGTGATGTTCGATGAGGGTATCGATACACTGATTGTCCTCCCCTTCAGGGATGTGTGCCGAGTACGTTCGGCCAAATGTAGTAAGGCACACCAAGTTATTATGAGAGAATGTGTATTTATCTATAAGTGACAAAAGAATGAGAGAGATGTTTTATGAGGGTACTACGACACCGAATTGCAGCAGATAATTAACGTAATTAAACACCCTGCCGGCCAAAATTTCTTAGGCACACCGGCATTTTCCCTTTATTCAAATCATTTTACATTACATATAAATTATTCGTAGTGATTTTTTATGAGGGTATGATTTTGTCGCGGGCTCTCGAACTATTAGAAAACCCAGCTGAATATTACGGCAAAATATTGAAAATTTATATATAACCGGTAACCTAATATCTAATAAATATTCATTATTATTTATATAATTTTGAATTTTACAAACACCTAATTTTTATAAATTTTGATAACGAAAAGAGGGGTAACAGTTGTGTACAATGTATACATAGTTTAATCCCAAGTTATTAATGTGGAATAGAAATGAGGTGATGTGTCAAAAATTAAACGAAATTGAATGGTAAAAAAAGCACAAAACTGCAGCTCACCATGTTGTAGGTGATTTTAGAGTTATCTATTTGATCAATTTTGGTTCTATTATAGTATTACAGTAAATTTGTCTCATTTTTATTGTCAATTAATTTCGAATTAAAAATTATTATTAGTTGGTCGTCGTATTTTTGTTTTTAACAATCTCTCACAATAATTAAGTGAGTTCTTACTGTTATTGGTCCCTTTTTATTGTTTATGTACTCCTTAACAATATTATACCTACTTGTATTTACTGCAATTTCCAAAAACAAAGAATATCTTCCAATTAATTACTTATTTAATATGAACATTAAAGTGTAAAAATTAATACATCATGGAATTCTATCCTGAAATTAGGCTATTTTTCCCCTGCTTTAAACGACGTCATAATTTTCTGGAAATGCTCAAATATTTGGTATTTGACACTAATAGCAACCAATAAACAGCATTTTGAGTTTCTTTTGACACACAAATCGTCCAATGAATGATTATGTATGCTTATTATGTAACATCATTGTTTATATGCTCTACATATTTAGCACATCCGAGTACGAGTACCACGCCAATGCCCCATTAATTACGGTAAATATAATACTTTACAGGTAGTTGTCACCCGGTCCAAATAAACAACCCAGATAACAATCGTGCGACGCACGAAATCATCACGCGTAATTTTTCGGTGCGATGAGTGCAATATCGCTCGCACGCGTGCGTTTATGTATCCACACGCATGAGTGCCGATCAAAACAATACACAATGCGTCGCACACAATCCCGGTAAACAGGGCCGCGAAGAAGCATCGGTGACGACGAGATGAAGGCATCATGCTAGCTACAATGCTAGCGTACTTTTGTTTTATTGTTATAATTCTAGCAAGTAAATGATGAAAAATAAATTTAGGTTTTTCTAAATATATATATATTTTTATAAAGTACGCTTTATAATAAAAAATCCAATTCTTTTAATTCATTCATTGCGATCGGAAATATGTCTACATGCCAAATTTTCCAATTTTTGTTTATAACAATTAATTTATACATTCGAAATCTGAAGAAACAAATCTGTTCAAATGCAAAACTTCAACTGGACGGGACAAATTTTCGATATTTTGAAAATTTTTAAAAATTTTGGAAAATTTTCCCGATTTGTTTTTAGTAATTGCATTGCAAAACTTCAACTCGACTGGAAAAATTTAAAATTTTTGGAAAATTCTCATCATGCGTTGCATCGGAAATCTGTCCACATTCAAAATTTTCCATTTTTTATAAACGTATTCATGGCACCGGAAATCTGTTCACATGCAAAATTTCAACTCGATTGGACATTGAGAAGTAGGTAAAATATCAATTACTAGATTTGAACGTAACAAATAAACGGAAGTGAAGATAAACGTAGATTAGTGAATAATATCATATTCATAGTATATTTCACAATAAAAGTAACCTATTTGCGATTATTCAATAATTTCTTACAAAGTTATGGTAATTTTTTAGTTCTTAGAAATTGCCTCTCTTTAGTTGTTATCAAGTAAAGAACAATAAATCAAATACGTGGTAAGTATCTGTTGGCTATTGATTCATATTTATAATAATTAACGGGCGTTTTATGATTCTTTTTAGAAACAACTCAAGCCGAATAAACAATAATAAACAAGAGTGTGAAGGTTGATATGGAATATGGAATGATACACAGAATAGAATGAAACCTCCCATAACTCGTGACCCGTTTCATCATCGAAAGCCTGCAATTTTATATAGAATATCAACCTCCATGAAGCGTACAGCGATGGTATTGTTGGTTGGCGTTGGATGAGTTCACGGTACTGGTGGCTGAACTCGGCAAGAACTTCAAATAGTCACTGTTTGGGTAGTCCTTCTCAGGGACCATGAACGGTTGCCTGTTTTGGTTTTAGGCGGGGTGTGTAGCGGTTAGAAATAGCGGAGACAACTGCATTTAACATTGTTGGCTGTAGACAAGCGCTTTTGCCGTAGCCACCCGAGTACACAGAAATCCTTTTAAATAGGTTTAGCCCTCTATCTCACTCTCGAAAAGTGGTTCTATTTTTGACTGACGCTTCTTTCATGACTGGACATTTGATTTACTCCATCACGTTTGGAACGTGGTTCCCTTTTCGAGTGTTGCGTCTTATAGGATGTCTAGTCTTTCGCTTGACTATAGAATAAGCAAACATATGTCACCGGGAATAAAGAAACCGACCTATCTGTCTAGCACGGTTAGGGTGTTTTGCTGTGACCTGGCGTGAGGAAAGCGACCCTAGTGACTGAAAGCAATTTGGTCAGTTTCTTTATTTCCTGTTCTGACGGATAATGATTTTTCGTATAGTGTTGAATTTAAAACAATTTCTATGCAAATATTGCATGCCTAAAATAGTCGCATTTTTTGATAAAAAATTGTTATGTATCCTGTTTATACCTGGTTTTGTAATAAAATAAATATTAATAAAAGAAATAATTGACTCTCATTTATAAAAATAAGCCGTGACGTCACACTAGCACGTTCAATGCAAGTGTGAGGGCGAAATCTGTTCTTATTGCGCCATTACGCGTGCATTTCGTCGTGTTGTGCGAGCTATATGCATGTCAATATGCTGATTTTCGTCATACGTCGTTCGTGACGAATAAAATGCACGCGTGCGAGCGATATGCGTGTCAATATGCTGATTTTCGTCATACATTCGGCACGGTGCGTCTTCCGTGACTAATAAAACGCACGCGTGCGAGCGATATGCGTGTCAATATGCTGATTTTCGTCATACATTCGGCACGGTGCGTCGTCCGTGACGAATAAAACGCACGTGTGCGAGCGATATGCGCCGCATATCGCCACTCGAGTAAGAATGCGGGCGATATGAACCTCCATTGATGACGCATCTGCGTGATCATATGAAGGCACGTGCGGTTGCAATTGCATCATTATGCGTCGCACAATTGTTATCTGGGAAGATATCAAAGCGATACATATATTCAGATATCTATTTGTGTTGTCATAGTAATAACAACTTATACTGGTATTTATACCAATATTTAGTTATACCATGGTATAACGTGCTTTGTAAGATCGGCCCTTGTACATATTATACAGGGAATAACAATTCGCGTCTACAAAATGTACAGTTTTATTTCAAGGGCAACATAATGATAATTTAACGCTAAAAGAACCAATAAACATGTAGTCAAAAGTTGGCGGTGTTCAATAAGTTCTTCAGAAAAAAAAGTGTTTGAATTTTAGACAAAGTTCAACCAAAACCCAGAAAAAATAAAGTAAGTCTGCAGATTGGTATATACCTTCTAGTTAGTTTCTTGAACAACATATTAACAGTCTTAAAAACTCCTATGTCTGTCACATGTTTCTTTGGAGTATTTTACCCAAAACTACCCTACCTTGTCTGAAATCGCTCATAACTCCTTCAAACTTGGCATTTAGGTATTTTGAATGTCACTGAATCTAATTCTGGCATAAACATCGGAAAATTCTAAATGGCGGATTTTTTATTAAAATTTAGGAGATCCATCCTATATCGTCAGATATCAATTTGTGTAATTGTAACTCAAAAACTATTTGACCGCTTAACTTTTTAACCGAAATTTTTACCGCATGTTCAACAAACATTACTTTATCGCTTGATGGAACCAGAAACTCAATCCGTTTACTATTTCTTATTTAATTGCTAAAAATATTTTCGTTTTTATGAGCTAAATCGATAATTTTGCTTTGACAAGTCTCTATTACCTCAACTATAAATATTTTTATTTCTGGTTCAACATGCGATAACTACTTGTGTATCGAATACAACGGCATTTGACATTTTATAAATAATGACCTAATTTTTTAATAAAAAAACGGAATTCTCCCGTAATTCTAATTTTCTGGTCCGCCATTGTGGATCTGCCATTTTGAAGTTTATGCCATATAGTGATTTAGGGCCCTTAAAAACAAATTAAAATGCTAAACTAGATTTGACCGAAGATTTCTTTTATTTTCAATTAAATGCCGCCATTTAGGCTCTGCTATTTTAATTTTGAAATTTAATGCCACATTCAGATTCAGAGTTATTCAAAACACCTAAATGCAAAGTTTGAAGGAGTTATGAGCGATTTCAGGCAAGTGAGGTAGTTGAGAAAACAAGACGCAGACATTGGACTTTTTAGGGCTTTTAGTTGTTCAGGGCAGTAAATAGAAGGTATTTACTAATTTGCAGATTTACTTTATTTATTTCAGGGTTAAAACCTAATATTCCTGGGCTATTATGGGACTTTTCCAAAACTAGTATCCTTTATCTACTAGATTACATTTGAATGCATAGTAATATAAGTTATGCTGCATTTCTGCAAAAAAAGCGCGGTGATTATTACATACAAGAAACTCCTTAACCTTCTGATGGACATATTTCGGAAATGGTGAAGTTTTTTCTGTAATCTATTGTTTGTCATTATAAAATATGATCCTCAATCAGGTTTTCAAATACTTGGGATGTATGGATCACTCAACACAAATAGGTTGTTCTTACGTGCTTTTGATGTATATTCAGACACAACTTCAAAACAGCAACTCATACTAAACGATGTATCATCTATTCTACATTTTAGAGAATTAAAAGATCTAGAAAATTCTTTGGCCGTAAATAACTCGCGACGCAGACACGATATCGATGGGACTTAATGCGATTTATTCCTAATGTCCAATCAATGGTGTATGAACTTCACCAATTTCACTGTACTACCCCTCGGATGAAAGTATAGTCTTCTGTAGGCTTTTAGAAAATTCTAAAAATGTCAGGGCTGGGTGGGCCCCCTGAGCCATGGGCCCGTGTGCGCCACACCCCTTGCACCGTCGGTAGTTCCCCCACTGCATTTTGTGATGAGAAGTTAACACGTAGTACATTAAACTCAAGTTTAAGTCCTCTGCAGAGCATGCCATGGTTACTTAAAGTGTAATGTATGTACAGTGTAAACTGTGTACAGCAATAAAAATTGACATCAGTTTTAACAGTTTTAATTTCAGAACAGGCAATCAGTTTGAAGTACTTTAGCTTGCATCAATCACATGTTTTTTTGATGTCTCTTAACTTAACTTAACATTTTTACCTGGGAAGTCGCAGGTGAGCCATGGAACTTTGGTGCTTGCCAATTCGTAGACGTAGAGCGCGCACATTGCCGTGCAGGACATGCTGAAGATCTCTATTAGTAGACACATGCAAAATATTGAGTAACCAATACCTTAAGACAAAACAAATAAATCCGCAATTAATTCTATGGGTATATTATGTTATCATAAAAGTCTCACTGCATTTGAAACTGAGTTCGTCAAGTATAATCGTGAAATGCCGAAAAAGAAGAAATTATTGGTCTGTCAGCGAATTAACCGAGACGTGGCGTGAACAATTTAGCTGGTTCTCGAAATACGTAAAAATATTTAGTCTTGTCTGTTGTGTATGACAAAAGGAACGCAAGAAAGTGAACATTGTGCAGAAATGTTTGGAATGTTAATAGGTTTATTTCATCATGGCAATGCAAATTCACGAAACAGAACAATGACAAACTCATCGAGGAAACCTAGGAACTAATGAAGAACGGAATGAAGATTGGAAGAAATTATGGAGGGAATAGGGGCGGAGGAAATTGATATGCTAAAATAATTAAATAAGTAGGTAAAGCGAAAGATAAGAAGGAACGTGAGACAGTACTAAACAGTATAATTCAGGCAAAAAAGTAATGAAAGAGGATCAATACGATTACAAAAGAAGAACTATCGGTAAAAGTTACACGGCAGACCCGACAAATGCACTCCGTACCTATCACTCAGACGCTGTGGAACTTTGTTGCTTCAATACAACACTCAGTACTCAACATTTTTAACTTTTAGTATTGAGTTGATACTCAATACTAATTTTTTTCGGTGAGTACTGAGTATCTACTCAATATTCAAATTTTAAAATTTTGAGTACTGAGTAGATACTCAATACTAAGTTTTCGGTGAGTACCTACTGAGTATCTACTCACTACTCAAATTTAAAAATTTTGAGTACCGAGTAGATACTCAATACTCAAATTGAAAAATTTTGAGTACTGAGTAGATACTCAATACTCACAAAAAAAAATGAGTAGTGAGATGACCTACTGGCAAATATTGCGGCGCTAGATGTAGAGATAAAAGGGTACGCCGATGATGTGGTTATTCTTGTGAGTGGTGTTGATAGCCTTGTCTCTGACACCCTTCAAGAAGCAATAATACAGGGATGCTGTGAAGACACTAATAGTCCCATCCACTAGAAGAAGGAAAGTGGGGCTCATTCCTCCTATCCTGAGCGGCGAAACAATCCAGTTTGTAGATAGTGCTAAATATCTAGGGGTAACCTTGGACAAAGCTCTCAACTGGGATTTTCATGTAGAAAGCATCAAACGCAGAGCTAGGTTCTCCCTATGGAGCTGCAGAAGGATATGTGAAAAAAACTGGGGACTTACCCCTAAACGACTATACTGGCTGTACCTGACTGTCGTTAGACCGATGATCACGTATGGCAGTATCGCTTGGTGGTCGGCAACTCTACGCTACTCTACGAGCTTCGGTGACAAAACTAGTAAGTTTGCAGAGGATGGCTACATTATCAATAACAGGAGCCATACGAACGACGCCCTCTGTGGCTGTGGAAATGCTGCTGGATCTTCCCTCACTGCATGTGGTAGTGGAGGGTGAGGCCAGAATGGCAACGTACAGATTACTGCACATAGCAGAAAAAGTGCCGCAAATGGTAGAATCGAGCCCAATACACGGCGATTGGGTCGGACGAACTACTGGGCATGAGAAGTGATACCATCCTTGCCGAATACAGCCTCGCTGCTCCAGGCCGATTTCTCCTGGTTTACCGATGGCTCCAGTACCAACCTTGGCACCGGTCTGGGAGTCTACGGACGCAAACCAAGAACAGAGATCAGCTGCATCCTTGGCAAATTTGCGACTATACTACAGGCAGAGATAACTGCCATTGATGTCTGCGCCCAGGAAATCTTCAACAGAAACTGGGTGGGCAAATCAATTAAAATCTTTTCCGACAGCCAAGCAACGCTAAGATCGTTGGCGACCAGCAGATACCAATCTCTCGTCGTAAAAAACTGTAGAAGAACATTATCCTGTCTGGGGAAGGCACACAGAGTCACTCTCGTATGGGTGCCTGGCCACGCTAGTATAAAGGAAAACGAAATGGCCTATTCCCTGACCAGGATTAGGGCCAATACAGTACCGGAGAGGCCAGAACCGACTCGCGGAATACCGAGAGACGTGGCAAAACACTCGATTAAGAGATGGATGGTTATGAAATCCTTGGATTTCTGATCAGGATGCCGAGGGATGAGACATTTCACGTCGGTTACATCACCATCCAAAATCAGAACTGAATCCTGGCTGAATTTAAGCAGAGTGGACATCAAAACTATGAGTGCTGCGTTCACAGGACACTGCCGACTTTGGCATCATCTTCAAGATAGGACTGACCGATACCGCTGAGTGTCGCCTATGCCTGGATGATGAAACAATGGAGCATGTTATCTGCTCCTATCCAGCCGCGGATGGCATCAGAGTCAGGATATTCGGCACGGCCAAAATCAAACTACAACACCTGGAGAACCACCCACGCGATAGGATAATCAGGCTCATTAAAGAACTGGACCTGGACCATGAAGTATAACAATTGACTAGTAGTAGTAGGTGAGCCACAATAGACCCTCGCGGTTGCGGTGGATGGCTGGTTGAACGGCCCACTCACATTTCTAATTATAATCTACTCAGTATTTAAAATTAAAAAAAAAAATGAGTATTGAGCAAGGTATGAAATTAGAGCCCGCTATATAAAAACGTCGCACCGGCCGCACCGTTTAGTTCGGAGTAGGTTACACGTGAACTAACTGGGTGGACCTACCGAACTCTTTTCACGAGTCCGGTTCAGGTGCACCTACTCCGGCCTAGGAAATAGGTTCAAAGGAGTAGGTGCGGAATTTGGCAACCATCTCGTGTCCACCGTAAAAAAATGCAAAAAGGTACTAATCAATTTCTATGTCATATTCTCTCACTATTCTATGATTTATCTGTAGTGTGGATGGGGTCTACGGTTGAATATCTTGTCTCAAATCCAGCTTTGGTTTATATAGATTTATTGGTCGTAGTTATTAAAACCGCCGTTACTTTTCTTTTGTGTAGTATTGTCACTTCGGACTTCAGCCATTGCTCAGGTACTTGTTTAGTTGTTGGTATCATGATGAATATTTCCGCGCCCGGAGTTATATTTAATTTAATTTCATTTATTGTTTGTTCCACTTTCGGTTCATTTACCTTGAATATTTTGAACATCCTTCGGGGGCTTATAAAGTCTGTAATAACGGTGGCAATGTCCAGTATTTAATTTCTCGCATGGTGTATTATACCCTTTCGGCTTTTGAGACACAGCTTACCTTTACCCTTACACTTACCTCCAGCCATGCGGCGATATGAATATATTTGTGTTGCGGCATCGACCGGCGCGGCGGTACATCTTATAGTCACCGCGAAACTTGCGTTCGTTATGATTTGATCCTGCTGCTACGGCTACTATAAACTAGATTTTCGACATGTTTGGCGTGTTTTCTAACGTGCGTCATAAAACATGCCTGTCATTGTAAAGTACGGAAGCATATGTTCAACATGCGACTGACCGACACGTCCACCTGCCGAGCTTGTTCGCAAGACGAGGAGACGGTAGAAGACCATAGGGTAGAAGACCATAGGGTAAGTGCTCTTGGGGACCCCTGACCTACCATGGACAGAATACGCAATGCTCCTCTATCTTGCCTCGTAACTTTTGCCCAGAGCCTGGGCTGGTTTGCGAGTACAGAGTGAGCACATGAGGTTTGCACAAAGGGTCCAGTGGGGCCTAGGTGCTTTGGGACTTCCCAGCCTCAATAACCTACATACAACATGCCTGTCAGGAAACACGCAATTCAGAAACCACGCGCGTTAGAAACCACGCTCTACAGAAAACGCGCGTCATAAACGTGAGAAAAGGCATCAGATACCACGCGCGTCAGAAAAAATCGCATCATAAAATATGCGCGTAATGAAACAAGCGCTTTAAAAACACGACCCTAAGGGTGCTGGCACGCTGGTGACCGATTTGCGACAAAAGAATGATAATAATAATATAATAATAATATTAATAATAATAATAATAAGTCGTGTACAAATCAAACAAAGTTGAATCCAGAACGACACGGTTATTAGATAAGCGATTTGAAGTGTGTCACCTACACCTACACGACTAAATTGCATATACCCGACCCTTCGGAAACACGCCCGTCAGAAAACATCTCTTAAAGATCACTTGCATTCACGAAATAAGCCGAAATACAGTACGCAGTACACACAACGGGTTGATTAGATATAGTACTCAGGAAAATAGCAAATCGATTTGAGTAGATGCGTACTCTGAGTAAATCTACTCAAATCGGTTTGAGTAGATGTAGTACTCTAAGTAAAATACTCAAATCGATTTGAGTAGATGCGTACTCTGAGTAAATCTACTCATATCGGCTTGAGTAGATGTAGTACTCTGAGTAAAATACTCAAATCGATTTGAGTAGATACGTACTCTGAGTAAAACTACTCAAATCGGTTTGAGTAGAATGCTCAAGAGTATTACTTTTCCTTAGTACTCACGTACTTAATACTCAAATTTATGAAATCTACTCACGTAGTGCCCCACGCTGCAAAGTAGTCACTCTTTCGTACAGAGGATTTTTTTGCGGAAATTAATTTTTCAGTATGTTCATCAAAAGCCGTTAAACAAGATTGTATAGAACAGGAAGATGTAATAGAGCTTCATTAATAAAAAATCTGATGTGGCCAGGCACATGACTTTATCATACTATATATAAAATTAATAGTTTAGCTGCATGAGATTCTATTTGATCGAGATCGGCTGTCTGCATTAAAATAAAACTAGTAGAACTAGACAGATATCTCGATTAAAGCTGCCTTCGGATATCGTACTCCGTTGACACCGGGTACACCGTCCAAACGACACTTACGTGTTATTGGGTGTTCAATATCCGAACGCAGCCTATATTGACAGTAGTATTTTTAAAGCATTAGCGTTTGACACTAGCTACTGTCATTAGAATCAAAAAATCTGACATATCCTGGCTACTAGTTTTAAAGCAGTACGACCGATCTCGATGAAATAGAATTTGCTCATGCAGCTAAACTATAAATTCTACCAAAAATGTCATATACATAAATTATAGAAAATTTCCTCTCCTTTAATTTATTATTTAACTATTTTGACGACATTACACAAATAGCGGCTCATTTGCAAAATCTTCGAAAAATGCTATGAGTAAACCACCAGTTCCTTTGGACGCTTTTCAACAGAAAGCTTTTCAGCTCTAAGTTTGGTCATGAAAGTAGGTATCCCGTTAGCATGGACGACCTCGAATGACCCCAAACTCCAGTGGTACTCAAACAAGGGGTCACGCGCCTAACTCCAGAGGTTCTCAAGTTCAGAATGGGCCCCCTTCGCCCCTCCACCTAGGGCTCCGCCCCGCTGTGGCCCCCTCGCCCCTCCACCTAGGGCTCCAAAATTCAAATTTTCCCGCCAACCCCAAAAACTTCAAATTTTCCCGCCAACCCCAAAGAATTCAAATTTTCCCGCCAACCCCAAAAAAAATTCAAATTATCACCGCCAAATTCTACGCCACCATACTGCGCATGCGTGACGAGTCGAACCGAGCGCGCCCGAAGCGATCAGATTCAAATTTTCCCGCCAACCCCAAAAAATTAAAATTTTCCCGCCGCCCCCTCGTTAGAGCCTCCCAATTTTGAGGTTAGAATTCCCCTCGATGCACCTTTGAGATAAAACCCCTATATCTCGAAAAGTAAAGGGCGGATCGAAAAAATAATTGAAAAAACACCCCCGCCACAGAAACCCCCCTGTCGGTTTTGACAAATACGAACAAAATGGCGTTGTTGAATTTTCCGAAATGGCATTAGATCTATCACTTTTGAAAAGTATGACTCATCATTCCTCTAAATATTAAGTTTCGTCCCGATACCTTTAGTAGTTTCCGGAATCGTCGATCTTGTGGTGATTTTAATAGGGCTTTTACCGTAGATTAAATCTGGTAACTAAAAAATTCATGTCACAATTTTTAGAAAAATAACTTTAATGTTAAAAACTCAAGCTTTCATTTGTCACTACATAATTGTCGGACATCACGTCGGTCGTTTTGAAAAATAGATTTCTGTGTTTGTCAAAGTTTAAAATCTTTATTGGCGTTGAATAGTATTTTTTTAATATTTTTCCAATGTCATCAGGAAAACCAATTTTCTTTCAGAGGTTTTCTTATAGTAGGATTGTATAAATTAGCTTTTTGATTTGTATATATAAATATTGAGAAGAACACAAACTTTACAATGCCTAGACCATTGTAAAGTTTGTCAATTTGTCGGCGCAGATGCATCTGATCGGCAGAAATGGCACGACTACGTTCGGACCTACCCCGCACCTACCAGACCTAGTTTCTTGCACCTACTCCGGAGCGGGACTCGGAGTAGGTCCACCTGATCCGCAAAAGGAGTGGATCATGTCATGACTCGACAGTTGGACACCCCTCTTACTAAACGGTTGTCCTGATATAAAGAAAAATGAAACGGCATCTTAAAGCGAATATATATATATATATATATATATATATATATATATATATATATATATATATATATATATATATATATATATAAAGCTACACATTAATCCGCATACATATTTTAATGTCAAGAACATAATAAAATGGCGACCATACAAAAGCAAACTGCTACATTTTATCCAATTTTTTCACGTTTATTCGAGGGAAAAAATTAAAAGAAAATTAAAGAAAAATCTGGGCGGCATAGATTCAGGATTAAGTATTGAAATATATGCTGTGTGAATTTCAAGGCAATGGGTCATACTTTCGAGAAAAACGCGTTTAAAGTTTTAGGATTGCATATCTGATTTTTAGATAATCGTTTTTTTCGTACAATTGTCCCACCCTCCGGTTCATCTACGGCTGCATCTAAAAACATGACTCTTACATAGGTATCCTTGCTAACCGCGCTGCTAACTGCTCGAAGCTGTAATGCAAAAGGCTTTGTAGCGTGGTTATTTTTCAAAATATTGACTTGCTATTAGGTGAAGGGTTAGATAAAGGTCTAAACTGCATAAAATCATTTCAATGTACCCGGTCCCCTTAAAATAGCAGAAAGCTACAAGAGAATTATTGTGAAAGAAAAGCGTCTGTCCCGAACCAAGTCCGCCAATCCTAACAATACAACTTGTTTGGATCCAACTTCAATATAAGTAAATGGCATTGAGGCAACTTGCTTTCTAATAACTTTGGGCAAGACTGAAAACAAAGTGGTTCCTAATCGAAGATGGAAGGATTATAGGAATACAGAGAAGAGAATGGAGAGACGTAAGTCATTTGCCGGTAAAACCTGGCATAGGCAAATTTTGGAGACACCAACCTGGAAACACCAACATGGGTTTAAAGTAATGTAAAGTAAAATAACCCCTGACTTGAATTTGATTGATTTCACCACTCGTCGTAATATTAAAAGTCAATTGTAATTGATTCTTTAAATAAACCTTCCGTCAGGTTTGTTTTTAGGGTTGTTTCTTTCCGCAAGAACCTCAAAAATTGTCTGCGTGATACTAATTCGTTCATTTCACACACTAGGTATCTGTTTTAGTGAGTGCAATGGTGCTTTTCCTTACTTTGACTTCTTTTATATTTTTTGTATTTGATATATGTATTTGTTCCACGACGATCACTCGATCTGACCGAGTCAACCCAAGCACAGCATGAGCGCACAAGTGTGAGAGAAGTCAGTTTTGATTAAACATAGTGTCCGAAATATGCAGCAATATAATGAAAACAAATAGACATTTTGAGAGTAAATAAAAGTAGTAAATTATTTTTTATTATAATATTGTGTTTATTATAACATTACCTTTCATAATTGGAACACAGTCCCAGAACTTTATATATGACCGTCTAGCATAGTTTCCCAGGAACATGTAGACCATGAATGTTGGTATCCCAATCGCCACTTCAGTTATTATAAAGTTGAACAAAACCAGGTCTGCACATGAATAAGAAAAAAGTAAATAAATTTCTGTAAATATTAAGAAAGTTATTGGTATGTTGAAGGTATTGCGATAACAATCGGTCGAGAGTAGAGATTAACGTCTTTTTTATTAAATACGCCACATCACCGCATCATTATAGATATACATTCAAACATAACTTACTGGCTCCCCATTTTGCTACTAGTTGCATCTCTAGCATCTCGTAGACAATTGACGTGTTTAGACACATCAAGAAAATCAGATATTCCCACCAGTTCAAAACATATGGTTGAGCCGCCATAATGCACTAAAAATAGTTTATTAAATTTGAGGGTATTTTGTAGTATGTGCATAAGTCACAATGCCGACATTGAGTCTGGTTGAATAGTACTTATTATTTTGTCATGTATTGCGACACCTTCAGAATGTTGTTCCAAATCGCATAAACGCTCTACTTTAACTATTTATGAGCTGGGAGATTCCTTCAGCATCAGAGGTATTTGAAAACATAAGCAGCTAAAACTTGAGCATTTCCGAGATATATCCTTCAGAAGGTTATGAAGTGTCTTATGTTACTACCAATGTTTTTTTTGCGGAAATGTACCAACACTTATGTAACTGTGTTCTCAAATCTACGTTGAGACAGGATACTAGTTTTCGGTTACTCGGACGCAGTAGCTCAATAAAACTTTTATAGTATAATATTATAGTCCAGTGTAGGGTTAAATAGGGTTAAAAAGGCCTTTGCCCTGCAAAAGGTGGGGCAGAAAAGATTTTGATATGTTATTTGGTTCCGAGCCCGAATAAAAAGTCTTCGACCTTGGCGGAGGTCAACGCGGTCCGCCATCTTGGGAGGAAGGTACAATTTTTTTTTTCAAAAAAAATCCTCGTTGACCTTGGAACAAAAATGTCTAATACAAATTAGAAGAAGGCTTTATTTCCTACACTTGGTTTGTAAATCTGATGTGTAACGAGTTCCAACTGCGGGGACGTGAACATTCTTCCATTCCCTTTGTCGCCTTTTTCGGAAGACGGATTGCGCCAAGGCACGAGATCTTCGTATGCTATTTTCACATCACTGTCAGAAGTCACAGAACTTGGAGAGAACAAAAGTAATGTTGTTAATGATTCTTTTGGGTCAATTTGTGAGAAGTACGTTCAATATGTACGAAATAACTAGGATTCAAATGCTTGTCGTTGTTTTTGATGAATATCCATCTGATGATGACAAGAAAAATACGAAGAACGCCAAAACATTTCGCGGATAAAAAAAAGACGCAGATGTCTGTGGAAGTGTTTTTCGATGAATTCTCACTCACGTTGGACTAAGCGGGAAGTAAGATAATGTCACATACCCTATTTTGCCCATCTTTCGAAATTGATTTTTAGTAATATCTACCTTCCAATGGCCTATCGTGGGTGATAGGGTAAAAGTACTGATCTTTTAATCTTCCACAAAAGAAGTATTATGCACATGTAAGACTAGCACGCCACACATTGCATACAGGAGTCTCTTTTCTAGTCCTAAAAATTATTTAAAGAAGGAACATATTTTATAATAACAAAAAAAACAATAAACATGTAGTGAAACGTTCGTAAAGGTCAAGGTGGTGTGTATTACGCAAGACACTTCTTAACTGTCTGAAGTACAGATCGCGGAAATATACAAGTTTTAATTGCATGCTATTTTATTTATTTTTAAAATAATAAATTCATGTTACTCTTATGAGGTTTTTCCGACGTTTAGGTAACTTGAAACAAAACGCCAGCTCGTATTTAAAAGTTGGATAGACAGTTTTGTAGATAGACAGTTTTAAAGATTAAAATACCTTGGTAAAGGTCCATAATGCAAAAATTATTTGATAAGGAAAGGAGTTAATTAAACCTCTTAATTTTGCACATATAAATAGATTTACTTCGGTACTAGTTTCGATCCTGAGATCATCATCAGCCAAAAGCTATAAAAACACAAAATAATCAAGACAACGCAACAATTGTACCACAAAAAACGAACAATGTGATTTAAAATTAAATAAAAATAGAATGGTAAATTGTAAAACAGCAATACTCACAGTCAAATTCAATTAGGTAAAGCGGTACAAGACATCAGAATAAATTAACAAGTAACACCAAAAACACGACCACAACCATTTCAAAAAGCACACACTGCAGCGGAGACAAGGTCAGTACTGAGAACGAGTAAATCTAGTATGAAACCTGATGATAACGGAGCCAGTGCTAACAACCAAAGAAAACAATATTTAAAGGCGGCGATAAAATTGAATGAAATATAAATATGAAAGAGAATATGTAACTATAAACAGTCAATCAGAATAAAATGAAAAAATTTAAAAAAATTTAAAAAAATGAAAAGACAATTTTTGTCTTTTCATTTTTTTAAATTTTTTTAAATTTTTTCATTTTATTCTGATTGACTGTTTATAGTTACATATTCTCTTTCATATTTATATTTCATTCAATTTTATCGCCGCCTTTAAATATTGTTTTCTTTGGTTGTTAGCACTGGCTCCGTTATCATCAGGTTTCATACTAGATTTACTCGTTCTCAGTACTGACCTTGTCTCCGCTGCAGTGTGTGCTTTTTGAAATGGTTGTGGTCGTGTTTTTGGTGTTACTTGTTAATTTATTCTGATGTCTTGTACCGCTTTACCTAATTGAATTTGACTGTGAGTATTGCTGTTTTACAATTTACCATTCTATTTTTATTTAATTTTAAATCACATTGTTCGTTTTTTGTGGTACAATTGTTGCGTTGTCTTGATTATTTTGTGTTTTTATAGCTTTTGGCTGATGATGATCTCAGGATCGAAACTAGTACCGAAGTAAATCTATTTATATGTGCAAAATTAAGAGGTTTAATTAACTCCTTTCCTTATTAAAATACCTGTATATTTCTGAATAACGCTCATCGTCGTCGTATCAATAGAAGTAAGATATTGCTAAATTCCCATTTCGGTCATCTTTGACCGTGAATAACTCGCGAAATTTTACCTTATCTTGTAAATAATTCATTCACAACTGCGTTTCTGACCTATCTTTATCTCCATTCATTATAACGGCAGCAAATGAAGCGGCCAAGGCTCATGGGAAAGCCATCAGACCCAGGACACCAAGACCAAGACCGGCCAACCAGGAGAAAGCTAGTGAGGGTAACAAGGAAGGACGGAACGTCCAAACCATACCACCACCCTAGCAACTCCTGGAAAAAGAAATCGATCGGCAGTGAGCACGCCATCGACAGGAGGATCCAAGAAATCTCCAAGCAAAAAGTTTTGCAACATCGCCAGTCCAGCGGAGGCGAACCCAGCACTTCTGCTGGAGAGACCTTCAGTCAGGCGGTCACAGGACTCAAGATAGCCGGAAAAACTCCGCACCGAGCAGCAATGCAAGGATGTCCAGAGGAGCATTTGTAAAGGGGGGAAAAAGCAGAATCTCCTTAACTTATCTTGGGCCTAAGGGCTTCGCTAAAGTTACCTAACCTTAAACCACATGTTCAAGATTGTGTTCCAAGCGACGCTTGTGACAGCCATTTGCCACTTTCTCTAATTAATTTAATCTTACTTACGGAGGCTTAAAACACGGGCTCTATCTCTGAGACTTTGTCGGAGAAAGTTGAACATCTAATTATTAATCAAAACTATCTGGAAGAGTGGCGAGAGATGGTCAGACAGACAATATAAAACAGTTTAAACTCTAATAAATACCTCACGTATTATTAGCGGATGAGACTATATGCAATACACGACTTCACATCATCGTGGCTAGGATAAGAAGAGCCCGTTTTAATTCCCAGAAGAGGTGAACTATCCATTCCACCCGAACGCGGTCAAATTTTGAACTACTCCGGCCATCGCCGGTCCTTCCAGCGTTCGAATTAAAACCCCTACTCACAATTACGCGCGAACATCGCCCCTTTACACATTCTGACGGAGGTATGGAAGAGCGAACCTTCCAAAGGACCTCAATTTATCAACAGCCAGAAGGACCAACGAGACTTCAAGGAAGTGGCTGGAGGGAAAAATTATCACCATCAAACTCACACATCAGGGAAATTGTCCGATCCACCTAAGTCACGGTCTGGGTACCCAAGTCAGACCTCATTGTGGCGAAGACATCGGAGAACCTGATTCACTTGCTGAAAACCCAGAACACGGGGCTAAATACAGCACAGTGGAAGGCGTCAGCAGGCACGAAGGAGAAAAGGGGCGAACCCTGCTCCTCTACATCGACGAAGGCGCTGAAGAAGGCGGGATTCAAAGTCTACCTGGGTTTCTTCCAGCTAACCTTCAAGATTTTCGGAGAGAAGCCGCAAGCTCTGAGGCATGGTGAAGGTACTACAGGTTAACCTTCACCGCTCCAAAGCAGCTACCCCTGTGCAGACTCTTGGACACAGGGAACTTCTACCTTGCCCTAATTCAAGAACGCTGGCAATACAAGGGCGTTGTTAAAGGACTTGGTAACACCAGAGGTAAGCTAATATACGGTACAAACTCTGAAAAAATCACGAAGAGTGATTTATCCACTTTAAAAATGCAGGACCACTGCTCCACAGATGTAGATGCAGCCAAAGTGAAATACATAGGGGAATTCACAAGTTTCGAGGTACTTATAACCTCAGCTTACCTACCCTGACTCAATGACTCAGTCCAGCTGCCACCAACTAAAGAACTGGAGGAACTGGTAACTTACTGCAGGACGAAGAGGCTGCAGACCCTCATGGATGCGAACGTCAAAGCCCACAATGGACTCTGGGGAAGTACCAACACCAATAAAAGGGCTGAGACCTTTTAGACTACATGTCGTGAAACCTCCAAATTTTAAATCAAGGGCAGGCAACCTGCCGGCCACTGGCTCAGACTAATAGGGAGTATGTATTCCCCTTAAGTTTCAACAATTTACTTTCCTAGCAACCGAAGAAGAAACTGAGATACAGAATAAAACTGAATGACTGAACTAATTTGTAATACCCAACCAAAGCTGTATACCAAAATTCTGTTGGGTCTGAATATTTCCGAAGTGATATCTTTATTTTAGTGAGCTAATAGGAAACGTAGGTTATGTAAGGTGTCATGTGATAATATTTTGTCTGTATATTTTTTAACGTCACTGAAGATAGTTAAGGAGAGCCAGATTTTGTATAAATAGCTACCTACATCACAATATTTTGGTTCTACTTAATTTGCTTCAGAGATGCTAAATAAGGAAAACTTTCATACAAAACTTATTTCTGTTTCATATTTTACGCAATCTACCTTTCCTATACAGTTTTTAAAGATGGCACCATATAACAACTTAGAAAACCGGGAAACGCTTGATTAGTATTACCTAGCTCTAAGTTTTGGTACCACCTGTTTTAACATATTGTATATGTATCTTGTTTCATTATAATTATAGCACAATAAACGCTGTCAATTAGTAATTTGACGACCTAAAGACTTAAAGTCAGCAGCTTGTGTTGCGTTTGTGTACAGCTGTTTTTCTTTGTCTAGTTACAGATACATTTATGTTAGGCTAAAAGATATTTGACGACAAACTAGACAAAGGATTCTTAACATATATTCACCCAGCGTTCGCACAGGGCCCCGCAAACGCCAATCTTCTTCCACCTCTTATGCATCGATATAGCTGAGGACATTGAGTCAGAGTCGCCACTTTGTAACATACGCAAATCCATTGTCGAAATCTTGGGCTTGTAATCTGAATGGTCATCGTCACTCTTGAGGCTGCTATCTTCCTTCTGGAGGCGAGCCAAAGCTCGAACCCTCTCTGCTTCTTCCTGTTCACGTTCCAACAAATACCGATCATATTGCTTCAATCTTCGATTTTCCAATCGTTTTATTATTGTCTGGTCAGCTCTTGCCGCCTTCGGTGACCAGAAAAACGACTGCTGCATGTTCAGTGGCAAATTAGACCAGTGGCAAAGAAGAACTAGGTTATGATGACTTCTGCCAGCAAATGACAAGGGATTACAAAGAACGTGCAAAGAACTGTGACAAAGATTGACATAATAATTGTGTTGTGGATACCACATGGATACGAGCAATAGCTCTCTCAAATATTGTTGCTATGATTTCGTCGAGGCTGGAAATGAAATCAAGTTCATATCCGGTTTCTGGCATTCGAGATGTGAAAGTAATACTTGGTAATACTTACCTACTTGGTCAAGCTACTTGGAATCATATTATGAGCGATTTTACGTAAAATATTGCAAATGGTTGCAAGTTGCAAGCCACTATTGTTAGCGGTGTTGCGAGCTTGTCAGCGTTTCCAGCTAGAGTGAGCTACTCTCACACAACCATTAACAATTCACAAATATTTATTAATTTGCATTTATTAAGTACAAAATTTGACCAACAAATTTTCGACAAATATTTGATGATTATGATTTGATGATTATTGAAATAGTTGATTGTTTTGTGTTTTATAATTTACAATTGATTAATTTTTTATTTTGAGTTTAATAACAGCAAAGAAATACTTCCTACTCAAACAGTCTCTGAGTTTGTACTTAATGAAACAGGCTGAAAAAGAAAACATTAATTTAAACAAACAAAAAGAGATTATAAAAATACTATTTACTCCAAAAGGCTTTCGTGACCAGAATCATTAGGAGAACATACATGAACGGATTTTTAAAGGATTTGGTCCAGCGGACAAAGTAGAAGACGTCCCGTCCTATATTACAACACATTAACTGCAAGTTATTTTATAAATTATTATTTAAATTATAGCAAATGTTCGACATATTCCCCGAGAAGTTCTAATAAAAGCTTGACAACCCAAAATATATTTTTATTAATTTTATTTCGTATATTTACTTAGCATTCTGTTCTGTGTTGCATTGAATTTTGGCGTCGTGTTATTAATTACCATGTTACTGCAGATTTTAAACTTTTGTGTGTATGAGCTTTTTGTTATTCAACTAAGTTTAAGAGAAAATACAGAAAATACTATATGTTACAGATGAAATTAGGGTATAAAAATAACTAAGAACGATGTTTACTATCATGATGGGGATGTTCTTTACCGCATATTTTGTCAGAACGTAAAAATTATTCTGAGTAAAATATTTCAAATAGTCTTATTTATTATTACAATGTCTTCAAAAAATCTGACGTGGCCAGACACATGACTTTATCATACTATACAGCCATATACAGCAGAGACTCGTCATGGCGATCTAAACCCATTTGGGTATTGAATTCGCATTGAACGCAAACGCTGATGTTCTGACAATCAGCGCCGCAGTAAGGAAATCTTGCGCCTAGGGCCAAACATCTAACTTGCGACCCTTTGAGCAAATAGGTAATTCTTTCTTTCAGAAAATATCGGCACGGCGTCAAAGACGCCGTTACAAAATGTTCCAGGGGGTGGGGGTGCAAAAAGTTTTTTTTAGTTTTTAAGGATGCCATGGTAGTAATGACTATGCTATTAACTATTTTGTAGCATTTACGTCTGGTGTTAGAGAGCCCATATTATTATTTATTATTTACTATTCTAAAATGAGTCATAACAAGCATGAATATAAAAAGCTATATGTAAAAATACAGCCCATATTGTTCGTTAAATTCAAATTGCATTCACCTTGAAAAATCGCTTTTATGGTACATTTTTACACATTTATGCCTTAGCCACGGTCGTGATCCCCGGTCAGATGCTGGATAAAACGTATCTATTATATATTGATAAAAAGTGAATTTCTTTTTTTTAATTTTTAACCATTATTGTAGCCTTTTGATTATTTGTTAATCTGCTAGGAGTAAATTCTTGTTAATTTTCTATAAGAATTTCTAGCTCGTATTCATCGTGTAGGACCCAATGTATACTAAACAATTGTCACCGTTCAATAAACACGAATATAGCTAGTTTACAATGTTGTCCATTTTCTCTGAATTATCGGTTTTAAACATTATCTCTCAATAACACGAGTGAATGCTAACTAATGTTGTCACCCTTCTACTATTCTCAATGTACACGACAATTAATGAACAATGCGAGTACATAATTCACTCAGTTGTCGAGAGATTGTTGCCGAAAATACAGGCACAACATGGGCCAAGTTGATAATTCTATAACCGTATTAATCGAACATGCGATAAAAAGTCTTAATAACAAATTTATAAACAATGAAAAGGCTACAATATTAGTTTAAAATTTACCGCGTTAGCGAGAAACAATGGCCAAATATAGAAAAAATCTGATGTGGCTAGGCACATGACTACCATACTTTACAGCAGTGTCAAAAGCTGATGTGCTGACAATACTGCTATATTTTTTAATAATTCAACGTCTTTGAAATGAATGTATGAGAACCCTTGGTCGTTTGTTGTGGTCCGTCGAACTGTGATGGTTGTTAAAATTAATGATTTGTGTTAACTTTGTGATATTTTCGAGATGTGATGGATTTTTAAGTTTTTTAGAATTAAATAATTTGAGTTTCACATACAAATTATTTGGTTTTAAAATAGCTATTCTATGATAACCTACACAACCTACATTTCTAATGCAGTTTCTGAAGGTGGTACCATATTCCAGCTCCCTGCAGTTTTTAGCGTTTGTGTTTCTGGACGATATCAAAAGTTGTTATAACTATACTAGAAGTAAATGGAACCTAATAAGTAAGATTAAATGAAAGCTCAAACAATAATCATGGTCATTTTGGACGTAACTTGGGAGTAAGCGCCACCCCTGTCCATATGTAACGGCGCCCCTTCATGGCGCCCCTACACTGAAGCGCCGTTGCCCCGTTCGCCCCCCCCCCCTCACTGCGGCGCTGCTGACAATACTGACAATAGAATCAAAATATCTGTCAAATCCTGGCTAACTAGTTTTAATGTAGAGACGACGATATCGATCAAATAAAATTTGCTCATGCAGCTTTTGGCAAAAAATGTCATAGATGTAAATTATACAAAATTTCCTCTACTTTAATTTATTATTTAACTATTTTGACGAAATTACAGAAATGGCGGCTCATTTGCAAAATCGTGGAACAATGCAAAGAGCAAACCTCATACATTCGTATGTATATGATTGAAACATGCTTGAACTGTGTAGCATGTGGATAATATACCTTGGTAAAAAAGGACATATTTCCGCTAATATCTTATTTCTTTCCCTACGTATGATTACTGAAAATGAACGTAATAAACTACAAAAAAATGCTGTGAAAGCAACGATAACACTGTAAAATAAAGTATATTATATGGAAAATATAGTATAGCGTTTTTTTTTACTTCTACATATCGCTTTACTTTTTGCAACACGTTTTGATACTGAGGTGTTCCTGTGAAACTATATCTTTATTATAGTAATTTTGCAGGACTTTTTGCAATTTAACAGTACGGTATTTCAACAGCAGAAGTTATTCTGCTACAATTGAACTGCGTTTCTTTACAAACATGTTGCTGGTTACTTCCTACAGCAAAATTGCTCCACAAACTGTGGATGAGAAAATGTGAATATGTATTTTTTACTCGAAATGACATTTACTTAAAACGGGTACAAATACGACGTTTTGTTGTTGGGATGCCCTCGTGTTAAACCCTACTAGAATGTTTAAGTAATGGTAAAAAGGTTGATAAACGATGGTAAAATCCCATCGTTTACTAATCTCAAATTTTTCATAGTTGGCTTTCGTTGGCAATATTACGTAAACGTCCCGTCAGAATCGATCACATGTCATTTCGGCCATTGCTCAATAAAAATTTCTGTTCCACCATATTTCGACAAATGTATTAAAAGCGGCAATGATGTTGCTGTCGTCATTAAAGCTTACTGCCCACAAAGGCACTGGGCTCTTCGAAACATACAAAATGTAAGTATTGTCATGTACTTCTTTCAATTCAGGACTTATTTCTTTCACGTCAATTATTGTCTCTAGTATTTCGAAAAGGGATCTCCACACCAACAACATCCTGCGTACGATATGCGGTGGAGATTGGTAAGTTTAGTTATCCTCACTATTGTTAAAAATGGTTATAATTGAAACATGCTTGAACTATGCAGAATGTGAATAAAATAGAACTGATTTGAGTTCTAAAACTAAGAGTTCCAAAGCAAACACATTTTAAAATTAATGTCGATGCTCTGATAGATATTAAGAGTTGAAATATTTGCTTGTTTCGTGCTTCAATGTCGTTTGCAGCTTATTACCAGCTATGGAAAACTAAAAAAAAATGTTTAATTAATAAATCTTTATATTTTGTTTTCGGTTAGTAAGGGGAGCGATAGTGGTTTTGAGATGGACCCTGCCTGCAAGGTTGCATTGGTGACAGGCGGGGCGAGCGGAATTGGTTTTGCAATTGCTAATCAGCTGCTGAAGAACAGAGCAAGGAACGTCGCAATCACTGGTCTGGACTCATGTGTCGGCAAGGACGCTGTGCACAAGTTGAATAATACATTTGGGAAGAACAGAGCCATGTTCATCAACGCCAATATGACGTGCTTAACTCAATTTGAAGGTAACGGCAATACTATTCAAAAATAGGGTTCTCTTGTTTAGTGTATTAGAATAATTCAAATATTAAGTTGACAGTTTTATTCTGGAAGTGTGACGTGAAAATAATTGGAGAAATAAACTAAAAAAAGTGCATCTGCTTGATTCCTATGTTGCAGAAACTTTCAAAACGGTAAAGGAAACTTACAAGAACATTGATATTGTCGTCAATTGCGCTGGTATTCTAGATGGAAAACACTGGGAGAAAGAGATCGTCACTAATGTGGTAAGTAATAATTAATTGTTTGATCCACTTTCAAAGTTTATTTCGAAATGTTAGTAATAGTTTAGTAATAGTAATAGTTAGTAAGTAATAATATCGGTAAACATTATTAACACAGCGGTCAAAATTAACCCACCACTGCTACAATAACGATAGTGTGGCAAATATTTGTATTCAATTTGTATTTAACTTTGGGCATACACAGGGTGCAAGAATGAGGTTTAGCTATAACAACCTTAAGAACCAAATGGTAGGTACAACAAAAGAAAACAGAACAGTATCGTTACTGATGAATAAACTACAACTAAACAAAAGAATCGTCAAACTCTTTGTATTCAATATAGTATCTTACACATTAATAACGAAAAGAATACTTTCATTGTTTTTAAATATCAACAAAAGTCTGAACAATATAAACTAATTTCCAAAGCCACCCATTTTGGCCAAAGAATAATGGCCAAAGCCACCCATGCTTACGGTATACCGGGTGATCCACGTCATAGGTACTACCGTTTATTTATTATTACTTTATCATACGCAGTATGTAAAGTATTGTAACCATGCAAAAATTTTTTTTTGAGATTTTAGCGGAAATATGTCTCAGAATTTCCTCTACTTTAATTTATTATTTAACTATTTCGACGACATTCCAGATTATTTGCAAAATCTTTCAAAAATGCTAAGACTAAACCTCCAGTTCCTTTGGGCCCTTTTCAACAGAAAGCTTTTCAGCTCTAAGTTTGGTCATGAAACTTCTAAATATGAAGTTTCGCCCCGATACCTTTAGTAGTTTCTTCGGAATCGTCGTCACAAAAAAACGGGTACACACACACACACACACACACACATACACACATACACACACATACCCACACACACACGGACATTTTTTTGTACCTTGGTCAAAAATGTTCAGGGGACCCAAAAAGACATACCTATTCTGCTAAAATTTCAATTTTTTTTTGGCACGATTAGAATACTTTACATACTACGTATGAAAAAGTAGGGGGCGGGGCTAACGTGACACTAAACAACCCTGAAAATTGGCCGCCTGCCAGGTCCGGATTAACTCTGAAATTGGCCAGAAATTTCAAGAAATGTTTCCTGTAATATATTGTAATGTGTCGAGTAGGTACTATCCGCGCCAAAAAAAAGTCGTACAGCTAAGTTTGACATCATGTAAGTCTGGTTTGTCAACTTGACAGTTGGCGCATGTTTCATCCCTATGATTAATGTCAGAATGACAGCGTATAGGTTATAAAAGAACCATTTACAAAGCTACAAGGTGTACGACTTTTTTTGGTGTGCATAGTACATTATAAAAACACTCTATATGAACACTTTTAAGAAATTATTTAGTCATTTTTTTTTTAAAAACATGTAATAAACATATTTCAAAAAAGGTTCGCGCGTGCGGCCAGTACAAACCTGTACATTGTTGACATATATAGTCACTTACCGATGAAATGTTACCCCGGTCGAAATCTGGTTTATAGCTGATTTTCTGCTGTTGCAGCCATAGATAAAATACATATATACTAATATAGATGGGCGCCTCAAGGCAATCTTTGTGGCTTCTAGTTTTAGTTCACCCCCATCCGCTAGGAGGCGCTAATAGACTTCCCACTTCTAGCCTTTACTCATATTATATTTTAATTAATTCATAAGATCAGGAAAACCGCGTGATGGAACTAATACAGAACAAAAATTACCACAGAAATTTGAAAGTTATATACATCACCCATATATAAGTGAAAAATATGCGTTTAAATGTCTGTGGTAAAAATTAGCAGTGTCACTAGACAGTTAATTGACAGAACTTAATGGTTGTTTATGGTTTACTAACGCCATGACTACGCAACACGCGACATCCACAGTGACGGTTTGAACGAGCCAATAGGTATCAAGCATATGATTCGGCCGGTATAGCAGGGCGCTAGCCAGAGATAGCGCGTGGGGGTGAACTAAAATTTTGCTATCAACGCCTGCGTATGGGAAGTAAGCACCCCATGGTTGCAGCTGCGAACAGCGCAATAGGGTATTTGACTGTATTAAAAATATGGCATGTATTATAGTCATCCTAATAGATTACAGTTTAAGAAAACTATTTGTTATTACTTTAAAAAAAAAAAAATGCTTTATTTCTATGAAAAACCAAAATTAAAATTGAATTTTATTCACGTCCTATCACGTGATTGAAAACGCTCTGTAATTGGGTCAGTCTCCAGTGATGTCATTCGTTAGTCCGCCTTAGAGCGCGTTCGGTTTGTCAGGGTATGGTATGGGGAGAGCAATGCTCAGATAACTTGGGTCGGCTGTCTCTCTCTTATATGCAGATAAACGCCGTATGACGTTAGTCCGCCTATTATGCAGCGCGTCACTCTCACCGTAAAATACCGGGTTATCCGAACGCGCTTTTATGCTTCTCCCGTTTGAATTTAATAGCACGAAAGCGTCATGTAAGCATAACTTTGTAGGTTAGGATAGCCCTAACCTTCAGCTGTCAGATCAGATAATACCTTCGAAAATACGATAGATAACTTATTCTAGCCAGTTTTACTTATGTCGAAGTAATCTTCACAACAGAAAACACTTGTATTGGCGGCTATTTATTTCATTTGGATTTCTACGAGCCAACCACTTTCTTCGCAGTTTCAAATCTTGCGGAACAGCTACAAATAGTTTATCCTGAGTTTTTCTTGACATATCTCTGCATTGTGGATTTATACACCATTTATAACCCATTTTTATGTAGATATTGTGAAAACAACACATCATACAACACAATTACCAAACGGCGACGATGCCGATGCTGACAGACCATATGAACCGATTTGATATCTTGACATCACATCATCTTGACATCTTGACATCACTAACCGGTGACATCACACAACAGAAAGTATCGTTTTGGCGGGACTTTTTGTGATTCAATTTTTAACGCCGATTTTTATGAAATATTGAGGAAATAATTACAAAAAATAATGCATTTACAATGTAGAGTGAAGGAATAAACACATTAAGATGGTTTTCCAAAAATAGTCAAATACCCTATTAGACGTTATTTTTTGATGTATATCTTTATACAAATTCACTACGATATCTTTAAACAAACTGAAATAAGCGAAATAAATAAAATAATAACATGTCAATGTTGCGAATGTCGCTTTGACATTAAACAACTTCCGTAGTGGGGGAAGTGGTCCCATATCCGAGCGCTTATGCCGACTCCTCCTTCCTCCATGCATGAGACAGTTTTTCATACAAACTTTGCATGAACAGCATGCGTGGTCACGCATGCGTGACATGCATGCATGACCGTGGATGGGCTCCTTATGACACGCTCGGCGTGCGTAGTGCATATTTTCTCGATGCGATGAGAAATTGGGTGCGTTCAGTGAACACAACCGTTGAGTCAGCGCAAATGCGTTTCGGTTTGATTATTGTCAAACAGTTGAGTATTCGCTCAACGAGTTTGCGCAAATATCACAAGAAGTATGTACACGTTACACAACTCAACACATCAATTTTCCGCTGAAAAAGTTGTGGAACTCACATGGACACGGATAAGTAGCAAGTCAAGTAGTGTTTGAACATTGCAATTTAGTCACTTTTTAGGACACTTTGTAGGTATTTAACGGTTAGGTCGTAAGTTGAGTTGCTACATGCTACTTGACTTGTGACAGCCGTGTGTGTAGGACCCTTTATAGAGAGCTAGTAAACTATTTACTTACTCGACTTTACACCGCTTCACATTTTTCACATTTTACTACATGTCAATAACCTGGCAGGGTGACGCCGGACATAAACTCCCTATAAGCCACCCGAAACTTGCACGTTTGCGGTTTTTCGCGTTTTGCCGCATAAAGGTCACGATTTAGAAAATTTTAGCACCTGTACAAAATTAATGCCAATAAAATTCTGCAAAAAAAGAAGGTATGGTCCACTTTTTCTTAAATACAGTGGTTCTCACACTGGGACAGTACGTACTCGAGATGACACGAAGGGGTCGTGTGAGACGGAGTGGGGTTATTAACACTCTGTTGGAAACGTATTTTGTGGAGTGTAGGCTACTTTTGTTTTTCTGCCGGTTGAGTGCGCGCCTTTTGAACTTGGTGGCCGTTTGGCATGACTGCAAAAACAAATTCATTCAGCGCGGTCGTTTTGTAGATACTCGGGGTTTAGAGAAGATTACTGTATATTGCAAATTCTACACTATTACCAACTAACGTCGCACCGGTAGAGTGATATGATAGGCGAAATTGTAGAGTATCTAATTTGTTTCTTCTTATCCGATACAGATTGGAACGATTAGAGGATCCCTCCTGGCGTACAAGTACATCGGCAAGGAAGGCAGCGGAAAGGGAGGCGTGGTGGTGAACGTATGTGGCGTAGAGGGTTTGGCTCCGCAGCCTTCAGCACCGACCTTCACCTCCAGTCAGCACGCGATCGTAGGGCTTAGCACCAGTTTCGGTGACTCGTGGCACGTAAACAGGTCTGGTGTGAGGGTCGTTGCCCTACTCGTTGGTGCAACTAGCACCGACTTCATGAAGGACATTGGTAAGAGGGGAATGTCGCCCGCTCTGGGTACCGAATTGGCGCAAGCTATGAGTAAGGCGACGAAGCAGAATGCTGATGCCTGCGGCCAGGCGGCTATCCACGTCATCAGGTGCGGGAAGAGCGGTTCTCTCTGGGTAGTGGATGGGTCTAGACTCTTCGAGGTGACACCACCACCATGGGAGCAGAATAGGAAGCTGGCCGCACAGTTTATATAAATAAATTTATTCAGTTCGGATAGCTATGCGAATCTTTGTCCAATTGGAGTTACATCTATAAGTTATAACCACTTGTGAGCATGGACCTACATTTTAAAAATAATAAAAATAAACGTGTCAATATGATGTGTGTCGATGTTTATTTGTGTAAAGTGAGACGATGCGCGTGGTATCAGGGTTACTTATTTCTCTATGTTAATTATTTCTATCATCCACGCGAGACACCAATATATTAAAAAATCACATTGAAGATAATTTTCGATCTAGTCTAAAATCGACATTTTGACAATTGCTGAGGACACGCTGTCTAAAAGCGCACATCTCAAAAACAAACCAATTTAATAACACTGAGGAACAAGATGGGACAGTCAACTTTTCCCGCCGTTAGAAATCTGAGCGCGCATGCGCGAACGTTGGCCGTACTTACTTGTTTTCCCGCAGCGTGGCGCTAGTTTATTCGTTATTAGATCGTCAGGTTCTGAAGTAGTGACGGACCAGTGACGGACAGCTTGATGACAGCGGCAAAGGATTTTACACTTTCCTGTCAGTGTGACAGTGGCTTTTACACTTTCCTGTCAATGGGACACTGTCAGTGTCAGTTTGAAGTCATTAATTTTCCCCTTCTGCAGTAACGCCACCTAGCAGACTCTTTTAAATCACGGCCGTCGCGCCTGCTAGTTTTGTAGAACTTGGAACACCGACATCAAAGGTACCGCCGCCAGTGTTCTATCTTGTTAATAATAAAATCTCCAAAAGTGGTAGATCTATCTTTAATTATTCCAGACATACGGGGAGCCATTTGAATTAATATGACCGAGTGTCATCTTAAGCTCGCCTTAACAACGTTAAATAAGAAAAAATCAAACGCAAAAATAAATAAAAATTGACATGGTTATTAACGGTGTAACAGAAGTTACATTGTACCTACCCGATAATGAAGAGTTATCTTTTGGTTACTCAACTTCACCCGGTTGATGTGCATTTTGTAAACTTATACATTTTAAGGTGTGTTCGTTTATTTGGTTCTGGATTCGGTACAGACGGTGTCTGCGTGTCCCGTTCGCGCGCTGTCATATCAATACGGTGTAACAGAAATTCCCAAGATACGCAAAAGCTGTGGTGCACATGGTGCGCATCAAACGTAAAATTCCGAGCGTTCAATAAATAATCTGGGTAAACTCGTTTTAAGGGGAGGTTCTCATGCAATCGGCTGGAAAACTATTATTCTTTTTATTTCATGATTTTTAACGTCAAATTTATATTATACAGTATTTTATATTACATTATATTTTATGTATTTTTTTAGTGGATAATTTAATTTGTCGGAAACGCTTTTATGTGAAATTATTGACTAAATTATTATTTATAATGAATTCATATAGAAAAGAATGTTAACTTCTACTCAGTGTGCATAAACTCCGGACAGGCCAGACGTTTGATAATGGTGGGATAAGGGAGAGAAGACCTGAAAGAAAGAAAGGAAATGAGCATTCGTTGAATACTGGTTTTATTAATAAATTGGTTGAATATATATAGTAACTATTTCCATAGCAAACAATACAATTAACAATACAAATTACACGTCTATGCAACCGAAAGATTATTGCTGAATTTGCAAGGTAAGTTGGTCAATAGATATACCTGTAAGTAGTACAGCGTAACAATTGCGTATGTGAGTCAGATTACAATACAAAGTCAATTTGACTATAATTGGAATTTACAATGAATATTGTTTGTAATTAAAAGAAATATACTTTTGTATAACTTGAGATTAAACAAGCTGCGGGCTGTAAGACAGGAAATAACAGAAAATATATGGAGTAATGGTCACGTTGCTTTTTTGTTTAATTTGATATTAAACAAGCTGCGGCCTGTAGACACAAAATAAACACTTGGTTGATGTGGACACAGGCTGATCTGCTGGTTGGATATGGCGGCTCTTCCATTCGTTTTTTGTTTAACTTGAAATTAAATAAGCTACGGCCTGTAGATATGTTCCCATGATTCGGTGGGAATTGTCCGAGATTATTTGTTGCTTGAAGACAGTCTTGTTTTAGTATCGTGGTCCCCATGATTCGGTGGGGATTGTCCGAGATTATTTGTTGCTTGAAGACAGTCTTGTTTCAGTGTCGTGGTCCCCATGATTCGGTGGGGATGGTCCGGAGATTATTTGTTGCTTGATGACACTCTTGCCGTTTTGTCAGTTTTGAACTTTTTTAACCAAATTTTTGTTCAACACCAACAAATTTCTTCCCGTTTCACAACGTTTTTCATGTTTTTCAATTCTGGTTCTGATGATTTTTACAGGAGGTACAGCGTCCACAGTTGAGGCAAGAACGCCGCACAGGACCTTATACTGCCTACAACAGCATCCACTTATGTTTTTATGTAACAAATTTATTAGTCAAAATGTTTGCATTTTGACTAATAAATGTAATTATTAACTGTTTTCCAAATGCCACTTGTGGTTGCGTAACATTATGTACAGGCCCTACATGGTGAAGCATGTTTAACAAAATATCTAAGGTTGACGAAATTATCCCAAAACGATTTTATCCATCGCACATAAACGGCACTACTTCTTCTGCGAAATTTGGTGAGAATTTCTTGTGTCTTCTTCACGATCATCATTAAATATATTTTGATGTGCAAATTCCAAAATTAATGCCAATGTAACCTCAGAAACAAACTGAAACGAGCACCTACGCCAACTTCATGCTGTTCCGCAGTGCCTGTTATCGATGATACGGATTTTGAATGGGTTGAATACAGTTAAGGGCGTATTGCGAAAATGCGTAACCTGCTTTAAGGAGAAACCGAAAAATATTTCGTATTTGATGGGAAATTTGTGTCGTCATCGCGTATCAACAAGCAAACCGTTTGACGTGGTAAGGGTGGATTTTGCGGGTTCATTCGATATTAAGGATGGCAAACTTAGAAATCGAGCGTTAATAAAGGCTTATCTATGCGTGTTTGTATGTTTTACTACTAAGGCGGTTCCCTTGAAAGTCGCCGGCGACTTAAGTACTGATACATTTTTAAATACTTCCAAACGCTTCATCTCCAACAGCACAGAGGTTTATGTAATCATATTTATTGCGACAACGCGACTATTGCCCCCGATATTGTGGGAGCTAAAAATAATTTGAAAGCGTTAGAATTTCGTTCATTAACCCTAATGTTAAGACATTTTGTACAAAAAATCACATACAATGGCATTTTATTCCGGCGCGTTCACCTCACTTTGGGGGGCTGTGGGAGGCCGCAGTCAAATCTGCAAAATTCCATTTTACTCGTGTGATAGGTAACAATATTTTAACATTTGAGGAATTATCAACTGTTTTCGTGCAAATTGAAGCAGTGCTGAACTCACGGCCTCTTACTCCTTTGTCCTCACACCCAGATTATTTCCAAGGTCTTACCCCGGGAGATTTTCTTATTGGCCAACGTTTGACTGGTCTACCGCAAGAATGCTTAGACACACCTGCCAATCGCCTGAAGAAGTTCCATGTTCTACAACGAATATACCAACACTTTTGGCAGCGTTGGACCAAGGATTACCTGAACATCTGACAACTATCAAAATGGCGTCAATCTGGACAATTCCTCATTTCGGTTGGTACATTAGTACTCCTCAAAGAGGCAAACAACGCACCTTTAAATTGGAGGCTGGGTCGAGTCCTGGAGGTCTTTTCCGGCCAAGATGGCGTCATCAGACCAGTCAAAGTAAACGCAAATGCAACTAGAATCCGTTCGGTAAATAAACTGTGCGTTTTACCTATGGTGAACACACTGAAATTAGCAAAGACTGAATATTTTCATTTGATTTCAATGTTTTCTTTATATTTAAATTATTTTTATGTTTTATGGGTTAAAAGTCAAGGAGGGGAGTATGTATGGGTTTGTAGGAGTTTTATTTTATGCTTATGAATTATTTTGCATGACCTTTAATCAGTGTTTATTCATTCGCCCACGGTTTGCGCTGAGCATTACGGGGCCGCAGTCCGTGCGAGCGTCCTCCTCACAACAGAATCATTTTGTAGACTTATAGTAGTCATTCGAATTATACAGTCCATTATGTAGAAAGAAGATGTACAGGTATTAGTTACCGTATACGAATAGTCAATCACCCAGTGTGTTTGATTTTGTGGATTTCGAATAGAGGAGCAACTCCCCAACAGTTATTAAAAACTAAATAAAGAATTTAATGACAAGGGTTTTTTTTTATACCTTAAAGCACCTGCCAATCGTTACTCTGAAGGAATTGGTCTACGAAAGTTTTTGACAATATCGTTTTTAATTGCTCTTAGGGCCGGTCTTAAGTGTCAGGTGGACCGTCAGTAAACCAACCTCCTGTTGAGCGTGTTGGGTTTTATAACAACATTTTGAACACCGGTTCACTCGTGGTATGAACATTAAAGGTATGATCAATTTTTGGACGAATTTACGACCGCTACTGCGCAGGTGATATATAGACAACCAACATTGCATATGTCAAACATAGGGGTTATCTCACTTACAATTTAAAGAATATAACAGACAGATATAACAGTATTTGTATAAAAAGAAAACTTTCAAGCATTTGCATTATGTACGCAGAAATAAGCATAAATTAGCAAAAATTTGTTTGGTCCTAGTTATGTTTACGTTATTATTCTTCAACCATGCAGCGCCGCCCAGCGGATATTAACGTAACGAAGATTTTCGCAGATTTTCATCCCCACTCCACATGAGTATGGACATCTAACGTGCTGTCAAACGGCAGTATTAGATGTTGGCTACACTGCGGTTCATATTTCAACCAATGATATGCGTGCATTTGAAAAACAATTTGACGGCTAGTCCGTTTGTTTAGGTTTCAGGTACCTAACTAACTTTCAGTGTGAGTTTGACTGGTCGATACATCGTTGTCGCTTACTAGAAACGATTTCGCGTCGCTGAACGGTTCGAGTTGGTTCCGCTTAACGGTTGGAGGTGGTTGACAGTGCCACAGATTTATACATGTTGTGTATGTCGTTACAAATAATACACTGTTATTTCGGTAACTAAACACTTTATTAGGCACTCACTTGTAAGCGTACATACCAGCTATTCGCCATCTTGTAACACACCTAACCTAAGAATCGTAAGGACGGAACCCTTAACATAAGAGTCTAGAATATTAAGGATGAAACATTACAACTCCTCCCCTTTTACATTTTATTAATCTACAAGTTTAACCTATTTGGGGGTTTAATAGTTCTAGTGGATCGCCTCAAGGTTACAGGACTGGAAGGAATGACTTCTGGTTGTAACGGGGGTTGTACAGAGGGTTGCACAGAATCTTCATTCTCTTCATGATTACCTTCGTTCCTTTCGTCGGGAACATCTACTAAATTTTTTCTTAATCTCTCGATTCCAGTTAGATCTGGTTTCAAATCTTCAAAGTGTACATAGCGAACTTCTCCTCCCACGTATACTAAATATGTGAGTACACTTACAACTTTCATTATTTTTCCTGGTAACCATTTATTATCATTGTTTCTTTTATTAAATACAAAAACTTTCTGTCCTTCATAGAATTGTTGTATTTTTGTAATTTTTTCCCTTGCAGTTTCTAACTTACGTTCTTCAGTGTTCCTTTTAATATTTCTTGGTAACATAATGTTCAACCTCGTTCTCGGAGTTTTCTTGAGTATCATTTCTGCTGGAGAAATTCCTGTTACTGAATGTGGTGTTATTCTATATTTTAGCAGAAAGCTATCTAGCCAATGTTCAAAGCTTAATGTAGGTTCCTCGTGCACTACTTTCTCGAGGTATCTTTTAATAGTGTGAACCTGTTTTTCTGCAAATCCATTTGACTTTGGATGTATAGGAGGTGTTAACGTGCACTTAATTCCATTTGCTAAGCAGAATTTCCTGTACTTTTCCATTATCCGATACCAACTCTTCACACAATCCAAATATTGCAAAAACATGTCTTAGCCGTGGAATCAGTTCTTCTGCACTGGTGTTCTTCACTTGGTACACATCTAACCATTTACTGTAGCTATCCGCTATGACAAGTAAATATCTACCTTGCTTTTGAAGAAAATCTATGTGCACACGTTGCCAACATCTCGAAGTTTTTGGCCATGCTGTAAATTTTAATTCTTTACCTCTATCAGCAAACTTTGCACATATTGCACAGGACTTTACATGCAGTTCAACATCAGTATCCATTCCTGGCCACCAATAATAACTTCTTGCCAACAATTTCATGCGCACTATACCAACATGTTCTTCGTGTAACAACTCTAAAACTTGCTTTCTCATAGCATGTGGTATTACAACTCTATTTCCCAAGGTAAGTATCTCCTTTTCCACACCTAGTTCCATTTTTCTTGAAAAATAGGGCTTCAATCCTTCGACTTGGCATTTATTTTCCCAGCCATTTTTAGTATTTTCTATAACTTTCCGTAACACAGTATCTTCAGCTGTTTTACGTTGCAATTCAACGGCAGTAATTGGTAACTTTTCTAATTCAATTATGGTACATACCTGTTCATTGATCTGTTCAGCCAGCGGTAATCGTGATAATGCATCGGCATTTCCCATACGCTTCCCTGACTTATATCTTATGTCCATCTCGTAAGCAGCCAGAATAATAGCCCATCTTTGCAATCTTGATGCCACCAGGGTAGGTACTTTCTTATTTTTTCCAAAAATGTGTTGAAGTGGTTGGTGGTCAGTTTCTAGAACAAATCTTCTTCCAAAAATATACTTGTGAAACTTTTTAACAGCAAATATTATGGCCAAAGCCTCTCGATCAATTTGGCTATAGTTTCTCTGAGCTTCTGTGAATGAACTAGAAACAAACATCACTGGTCTTTCCTCACCACTGACTAATTGACTCAACACTGCTCCACAGCCATAAGGTGACGCATCCGTAGCAATTATTATTTCTCTAGAGGGAGAAAATTGCACTAACGCTTGGCTATTAATCAACATCTGCTTGCTTTTCTCAAAAGCTATCTCACAATCTTTGGACCAATCAAATTTAATATCTTTTCTTTCTAAATCATATAGTACCTTAAGTTCGGAGGACAACATCGGTAGAAACTTATTGTAATAATTCAACAATCCAAGGTATGATCGAAGTTGAGTAAGGTTGGTAGGTCTAGGAGCCTTACTTATCGCTTCAATTTTGTTTTTCATAGGCTTAATTCCTTCAGCGGAGATCTCATGACCTAGATATTCGACGCTGGATCTGAAAAATTCACACTTCTGAAAGTTTACCTTGACATTGTATCGTTGTAACTTTGCCAAAACATTTCTTAAATTTTCTTGACATTCCTGAAGAGTTTTTCCTGCAATAATAACATCATCGAGGTAAGTTGCACACATAGCCGATCCGTTAAGAACACGTTCCATTATTCCCTGAAATAGTGCGGGTGCACTAGCAATCCCATAGGGTAATCTTGTATAACGATATAATCCTTTGTGCGTATTAATGGTTAAAAGCTTCTGCCACTCTTCATTCACTTCAACCTGTAGGTATGCTTCTTTTAAGTCCAAAATACTGAACACTTTTCCCTCGGAAACTGCTTCCATCACATCTTCGACTCTTGCGGATTGACTGTTGATTTAAAATCTCCGCAAATCCTAATTTCTTTGTTCTTCTTAGGGACTACGACGATTGGACTGGCCCACTCGCTGTGGTCTACCTTCTTCAGAATTTTCAGTTGCTCCATCCTATTCAATTCCTGCTCCACCTTATCCTTGAGTGCATAAGGAATGGTATAGGGACGGTTAAAAATAGGAACGGCGCCTTCTTTGAGACTCAGATTGACTTTGATTTTTTGAATTCCTTTTGACCTATCATTAGAAAACACATCTGAGAATTCTTGTTTAAAATTCGCAATCATATTATCTACTTTATCTAACTCTACTAAGTTAACAAAACTACCTTTCATTACATTTTGCCACGTTGGCACTAATACACCTAACCAATCGCGTCCTAATAAGTTAATCTTACTTTCTGTATTAGCCACATAGAGAGGTAACTTAAAACTCCTATTCTCTATTTTTACTTGTAAATTAGCTTTACCTAATACATCAATCAAGTTTCCTGATACGGACTTTAACTTAACGTTAGATGGTTCTAAAGTAACATGCATAAAATTATTTTCAAATTGTCTTTTATCAATTAAAGATACACCTGAACCTGTATCCACTTCCATAGAAACTATTTGATTTTCTATTGACACATCCATGACTAACATCCGATCGATCTTCATCACCTGGTTTATCACCTCCAGTTTCCCAATACTTTCTTCTTCCGATGATTCTCTTTCTTCTGGGGACTCATTATCTTCGACTTCTTCCACTGCTTTGACGTTTCTTCTCATCTTCTTCGGACACTTCTTCGAAATATGACCCATTCTTTGGCATTCATAACATTTCCACTGTTTAGCTACACATTCGCTAGGTTTATGATTTCTTCCACACCGGAAACATTCCCAATTCTTCTTACTAAGAGGTTTCTTCTCTTGGGTTACCCGGTTGACACCTGACGCCTGGAACATCCTTGCTTGTTGCTCGGTCATTTCCATCGACAAAGCTATTTTTGCGGCAGCATCAAATTTTATATCTTCCGTGGTCAGTAACTTACTTTGTATATCTTTGCGGATAATTCCACAAACCAATTTGTCTCTGCACGCTTGATCCCAAAATCCCTCAAACTTGCATGACTTAGCCAGATCACGAATTTTGATAATAAACTGGCTAATTGACTCATTATCCTCCTGTTTACACGTATAAAATTTAAATCGTTCACCAATGACTGATTTTTCAGGGCTAAAATGTTTATTTAACACAGTTATGACTTCGTCAAACGACATAGTTGCCGGTTTTTTCGGAGACACCAAGTTCTTCAATATATCGTATGTTGCAGCACCAACCAGTGTTAAAAACACTGACACACGCATTTCGTCCTTTATATCATTACACAAAAAGTACAGCTCCATTCTTTCTACATAGTTGATAAAATCGTCCTGCAGCTGATACGGGTCCATTACACCAATTTGTTTTGCCATGACTATGCACTTTCGTCTTTCACAGGGTACGCGCTTTGACACAACACAATTTCCATACACGAACCAAACACACAAGTTCTACACGCGGTACACACAATCCTGTATCCCATCCTCGTCGCCAAGTTTGTTGTGTATGTCGTTACAAATAATACACTGTTATTTCGGTAACTAAACACTTTATTAGGCACTCACTTGTAAGCGTACATACCAGCTATTCGCCATCTTGTAACACACCTAACCTAAGAATCGTAAGGACGGAACCCTTAACATAAGAGTCTAGAATATTAAGGATGAAACATTACAATACAGATGCGAAACTCGCAGGAAATCACAACATCATTTTTCATTGCGCAGGGTCTTTTTTCATTCAAATGGGAGGTCGGACAGGCAAAATTCTGAGGGAGTGGGAAGGATTACATTTTCATAGCGCGTATTTAGCGCGCAAGGTGACGCCCAAACCACGTTACATTTGTGTTCTATTCAGCGGGGGGTTAGGCCACAGATGTTAGGCCACAGATGTTAGGCCACGTAAAGTGATGACGTTTTGTGACGTCAATACCATCAAGTGGGATTCGAGGTCAAATATTTCGGTACCAGATCAAAGGTGCCGACACGAAGTTGCGCATCTGTATAATCTGTGACAGTGCGGTACTAAAACGTCATCACTTTTAAAACATCTATAGGCGATTTCGCGTGGCTAAAGGCTGGTTTTCCTAGGAGCAGGTTTTTTGCGCAGGGGATCGTTCAGGAACACAGAGCGTATTGGAGCGTTTAGTCCGGAGTGTTTGTCCAATTTTTGCTGTCAGTGCGCGCTCTGACATTTCTGTTTCCTGAACGCTTTGGGAGCGTAAAAATCCTGACAATCCTGACTTAGCTGTCATCTTCAAAATATTAATCAGTCATTTATCCGTCAAGAAGTAAAAATATGAATAAAGAACGTACGGCTGGGGCCTTATTAACATTAAATTAAGTGAATACTTTATTATTTTTTACCATCACAATTAAGTCAAGACATCGCGAGCGATCGACAAAAATTGACTTCGCGATCGATCGATCGATAGAGATCGACTTGTTGGCCACCCTTGACCTAGATGACACCTGCCCTAAATCCTGTCTAACGCCATAAGTCATAACCTATAAATCACTTTTCGTCCATTTGTACCAAGTGCGAACATGGTATAATCGAGCGCGCTCCGAGCGTTTACTCCTGTCGTTTCTGAACGACAGGGAGTAACTGCTGTGTTAGAAGTTTTGGCGTTTCTGAACGGAAGTGGAGCAACTAGAGCGCGCTCCATGTTCCTGAACGCAGTCCAGCAAGCATGTCAAGTGTCAGCGTGTTGTCAAAAGTGACAGTCGTCTGAGAAGACGTACGTCCAACGTTCATGTCAATCTTTTCACATATCGCAGAAAGAATAAATGCATGACAATCGCATCTTAACTAGCTCATGTCACTTTTGACATTTTGTATTTTGACATTACGTTTTGCCCTCTGTAGGAAAACACTCACACTGCTTCCCTATCGGTGATATGACGGCGTGTTGCGCTAAGCCTTTTACGTTGTACGCTGCGTAAAAAACCTGCTCCTAGGAAAACCAGCCTTAAACGGTTCGATTTGGTTCCGGTTGGCGGTTGGATTTGGTTGACAGAGCGGTTCTAAAACGTCATCACTTTTATAACGTCGTTAACTTTCTTACTAGTTTTTTCTGTCGTTTTTTTTTCTAACAATAACAGCTCGACTGAAAATTGGTCGGTTCGGTTCATAGGTTAGGTTGCTCCACTTACTGTCAAATGTGACAGTAATGATGTGCGCAGTGGGAACCGTGCATTCTGACGACACATGAGGCGATTTCTAGTTTCTAGATTTCTAGTCTAATTACCCATTTCATAACCTAAAACTGACAACCCAAATGAACCGATATTTCAAACCGTTTTGCTAGGCAGGTTCTAGATTTTGACGGAGATTTTGAAATTGAGTGGTTCACAACCAAAAGCACACGTTTGTTATAAGCGATATACGAGCGAAGCAGTCCGTGACGTAAGGGACGTTTACACATGCGGTCGTAGGTAATAGTTATGTTACAAGTGCCGAAAGTACGGAATAGCGCGACGAGCGGTAATGCGGTGCAACGTCGAATGCGGAGCGTCGCAGGTGAGCGAGTCGCGCTATGTAGTTTTCGGCAGGAGTGACATACGTTTTTTGTGCTGATTTTTTAGTTAATTTGTATTTAAAAAAAAAATTTAAAAATGGTGTTATTTCTGTATAAGAAATGTTAGGTTGGTACCACTTCGACGAAATGTCAAAAATAAAAAACTAATTCGAATTCTGACAGATTTATATTTGTTCATACACTGTAGATGTCACATGCGTTCCAACATACTAAAATAAAACTACACTCGTCGCTATACTTTATTTACAATTTTCTCAATTTATCATTTTTAGAATTAGATATAACAACGGGTTGCTATTCCTTATCAACAAACAATCAAATTGGTGATCTTAGTTTATTTAAAATATGTATTTTGCCGCACTAGAGCGGGAAAGTTCCATAGCGGTTCCCCAACCTCGAACGAAATCAGCTGTTTTCGAGTGTGACAGCACAAAAACATTTTTACCTAATGCGCAAATACATTGGTTACCCGTCAAATATCCTTACCTTTATTTATTTCTCATTTTTGATACAATTTATTGAAATTGTCGATCGTAGGTAAAATTAGGTACAATAATCGAGCTGTAACGCATATTACGTACCCGCGGAAAATAACAAAACTCGCCGCTCGCGGGTCGTATGTTAACTTTCCACTCGTACGTAATATGCTAGTTACAGCTCTTGTTATGTAATATACTAAATACTAGTGAAGTTGTCATAAGTACTATTTTACCACTGGGTGTGATATTTGTCAATCAATATCAATGAAACGTTTGTATCCAAAACTAATTATCTGGTTTCTATACTAATATGTCATAAGTATATTTATATACTATACAGCAATTTAGTAGTTAGTGGAGTTCATCTCTCTCTTGATCTTCATCAAGGGCGATCGCCAAAAGTAGTACTTTTTGACAGGTATACTAAAGCAGGCAGATAGCGGTAATGTGCCAGAAACTGGGTATTAGACTTGGAAAGCTTGAAGTCCATGGTCATTGTGATTACCGGGAATAGTTCTATTAAGCGATTCTCCAGGTAGCAAATAAGGTAAGTCAAAAATTTGACAGTCAGTGCCTCCTAATCTCTTCAAATAGTGTTGTTTTTTTAAACTAATTGAAGCTTTATTTATAATCTCGGCTATACACAAACCCACTGACTAAAAAATAGAAAATGATTACCGTTTTATTTACCATAGTTCCCAACATTACAAGGCCTTTCTTTTTTGTCCTATTTTCTATTTTTAATCTCCTATCTAATGACGGTGCACAAATATTAGCTCTAAGAACGGACTTGAATCTCCTCCACGTCATGCGGGAGTTTGATCTCGTAGGGCTTACTACCACATCTCTGAACCCATACGGAACCAGGCTCAGCGGACAGCAGCACATCCATTAAGCCCTCGGATACGTCTTCCGGTTTCTGAGTAGTCATGCACTCCATATCCTCAAGGAGCTCACATTTGTACCTTGTGTTCATGGCGGAATGGGGAGCCATCTTGAGCATACCTTTGAATAAACGAATCAGTGTTATTACCACTTCAATAAAATTATACTAGAACTATGAATTTTTGTGACCTACTCAAGACAATTTGTAATAAGTCGATTATCACCGCGAGAGCCCGACTGTTGAATTAATGGGTATTAATCTGATTTGGTGTTTGGTGCACTCCAATGGTTATCCCAATTTCCTGAGCCGAACAGTGATTGTTGGTGTTGTGAAATTTACAAGGGTTTAACTACAAATCATCGCATATTTGTTTTTTCCCGGGGTTCAGTTTTTGTGAATTTGCAATTTTGAGCGCACATATGCTTTATGGCCGTTCTTTGTGCGCAACGAGAAGCCCAGATTATATTGGAAGGCCATTGTCATCAAGTTGGTGGTAAGGAGATGTCGGGTAGTTTTTATAGGTTTCGGTGGTATCAAGCCGAGTAAAAAAAAGTGTGTAAACCTATTGACTGCAGATGCGAATTCCGAAAAATGGTGGAAGGCGGATTACTCTTTAACTAGGGAATAACATTTTAACTCTTTGAGTATTTGATCCAATTTACTGGATCTCCCCTGCTACCCTTGTAGGTGATTGCTCATGAAAGATCCGAATGAATTCACGGCAGAAGAGTTTCGTAGCTTATTGGTTCGTAGAGCTTGCCAGCTATACCAATTTTGTTGAAGTATCTTTGGTGATATATCGTAAGTATTATCTATGCCCTACTCTATTACTGTTCACCCACTGTGGGCCATATAAGGTTAGTTGTAGGTTTCTTGTAAAACATGATTGAACAATGTATACGGATAAAAGTTGTTATATCCTGAGAAAAAGCAATTTTGTATGCATATTTTGGTTGTCTTTTTAAACGCCACATCCATAGACAGATATTGATTTAACACACAGGATGGTTGCAAAATTAAAAATTGTTTAATTTACTCACGAATAAATTAATTTTTTAGAAATAAAATAAAAATGTCAAAGGGGAAAAGTTTTTTAAAATTCATTTTTTCGTCAGTCATTTATTTACGAGTATGTTTAGTGTATAGAAAATCTATTGGTATATTGTTTATTAAACGGGTCTATAAATGAACGATTTCCAATAAAACGATTTTATGCTAGCCAATCGAACGTAATGTAAAATGAATCTAGCCAATCAAAACATTCTTTACTGCAGAACTATCAGTGTCAAATTACATAAAAGTCATAGAACCTCAAACAGATAAAATCAGGGAGGAATATGAGCAGACCGCACTCTATAGCCAAATCTGGCCCAAAGCACTGCACAATAGGGTGCAGTTTTTTCGAAATTTAAAATTTCAAGTTGATAAAAAGTTGTCCATGAGTACCTTCATATACCACAAAAAAATTGATCCAATTGAAAAATATTTAGGTCTCCCGCAGGAGGCCTAAAATTTATAATTTTCTTTAAAAGTTCGATTTTTTTAATATTTTTTTTAATGAAATATTATGTGGTTGTTCTTTTTTAAAGCCCACATGTACCCACATAATACCAAATTTATTGACAAATAATCTTTTATCAACATTTAAGCACATTGTTTAAATTATACGACAATGGTAATTTTTCTAAAAATTGTATCGAATCTAAATAAACTGCAGGCGATCTAAATGTTGCGTTAGAGTAATATATTTTTGTATACGGTAATTTCACACCTTAATGTTAAACTTCTTATATTTGAAAAACTAAAATCACTTAACCTTTCATTGAAAAAAAATTCTTATTCTTAAAGAAAATTTGAAACTTTTGGCCTTTTGCAGGAGACTTAAATATTTTTCAATTACGCCAATTTTTTTTGTGCTATATGTGGGTCCATAGGGACAACCTTTTATGAACTTGAAATTTTGAATTTCGAAAAATCCGTTTTTCGATACACCCTAATGTACATAAACAGCAATTTGGTGTAAATGCGCGAACTAAGGCGAATAGATCGTATAAATAGCCTAAAATCATAAAACCACTATTGGAAAAAGCACTTGATTTAGATACATCCATTACATGGGAGCCGAAGTTTGGGGGTGATCTCCAAATGAAAGCCGATGATAGAAAAATGCAGTATATATACTGGGATAATATTAATGAGTTGGTAGATCGCCTAAGACTGCTGACCGCTTCACAAGCTGCTGGAAACAATTCCCACAACAACGAAATTGTATCAATCGTGGAGGAGCTGCGAGAGGCTGAAATACTTTTTTAAGATTGGTGTAGACAAATTCGGTAGATCTCACAGAGTCAAGAATCGTACACACATACAACGAGCGCAGACATTCACCCAGACAATTCACGCACATTCATAAATTGAGCGACGAATCGGCCTGTCAAGCACAGTACAGCACAGTACACTGATACCAAGGATACTAGAATCTTACAAGGATTGCTCAATGGCCAATATCTACCTAAATGACAATGACCGCAGCTAACGCCAGCGTTACTAGGTTACAGCAAAACAATTCAAGCACGAAATGTCAAATGCGTAAGTTAACCCAACTGTTTTGTAAGTTTTGTTACAAATTTACTGAATTGATTACTGAATTGTCGAGAAGTGATTTTGAACATTATAACTTGATGTTTAAATTTATTAGCTCACATAATAGCTTTGTTGGCTGAGCGCGTTCGGAATGTGTTCGGGACGTAATTTATATTGTGTGATGATGGTAAGGGAATCATAGCATTGGTCCAATATAAAAAGATGCCTGAACTAGTTCGGGATTTGCTTGGCGAACAAATCTATTTTGTCATTTGCTTTTAGGAAGCGATAGTAACTTATGTCTTTGTGGCTTTGACCATAAAAGTTGTTGCAAACCGCAACGGCACAACACCTTTCTGATTTTTCTTTACTGATAATAAAAGCAAATCCACAGCACACTCGAAGAAATCCACTTTGTGTTTGCGAGATTGCATCATTCCTCCCGGGAAACTTTATCTGATAATGATTCTTTATGACCCCCTGAATACTTCTCCAAAGGCGTTTTTCTAGGTTAGCTCGAATAAGCGAGATATTTGCAAAATTTCCTTTTAATTTTGCCATAATGCTTTTTCGAGCTAACCTAGAAAACGCCTTTGGGGATGTGATCAGGGGGTCATATAGAATCATTATTGGCTAACATTTTCCGGGAGGAAAAAAGTTGATCAAAAATTGTCGCACAGTGAATTGGTCGTTTTGAAAACTCCGCGTTTTACGTGTCAAGTGTGACAATTCAAACAGACCAATCACAATCATTAGCATTGTGTTGACAGCGCCGAAGCGGCTTCGTCGTGTTTGCTCCGACCATTTAACAATGACCGCGTGTGACGTCATAGCGCTGGTAACGTTGGAAGACAGTGATTGAGCAATCCTTGTAAGGTTCTAGTATTCTTGCACCAGCGCAATATACAACATTTCTGATCACACCTCGTATAAGGTCTTACCTTGCGTCAAACCGCAAAATTCAACCTAACAAAATAAAATTTGTATAAATATGCAGGAAGTCTTTTGCAGGAATTCTCTGGAAATAAAATGATAATATTAAATATCAATTTAACACGCATACTTTGGACGCATTACTGGTTGGTTTATTTGCATTCTGTTACTTTGTTTTTAATTTATATGAGGTTGGTAATGAAAGCATGGTACATTTAAATAGCTATATTCCGAGAAATCTACTGAAGTTGGCCCGACTATAACAGCTGAAAAAATCCTCAAAACCATTACGTATTTTGCGAGTAGACCGTAGGGGGTATGGATTCCTCTTAAAGAACATATAAAGATATTAAAGACAGAGGAGGTAGGCAGGGGCGTATCCGGCTCAAATCGGAAGGAATAAATTTAGCTTGCTATATGGGTAAGGTGACCAGAATTTGATTGAGGCAAAGTGTCCCGCGGGGGGGGGGGTAGTAATTAATGCCAAATACTTGCGTTATTATCAATATGATTATGACTTGGGTTGGATACACAGATTATTTTTACAGTTTTTGTGATACTGATCAAATCATAACTTATTTTAAACGAAAGACTGTAGACATTCTTTGTTTTACTATATTTATTCATTTAGATAAATTTTGTGATTGTAAAGTTTAGGTCTCTTGTGGTAGACCTAAAGACAACTTCATTATAACTCATTTGATTTAAAAAAAAAGTCAATTTGATAACTCATCAACTTTTTGGATTTTTTTGATAACTCATCAACTTTTTGGATTTTTATTTTCCAAAGAGATATTAAAGTGTTGATTCACCGTAATGTATTTTTATTTAGCTTCATTCAATCTTTTAAATAATTCGTGTTGTAAATTTGAACCCTTTTCCCTACCATAATTTCGTCAAATATACATTTTCTTATTACCAAATAGATTTGGTGAATATGTAAATACAGTTTACAGTTTCATCCAGAAATATTGTTGCCTCTAATGAAGTAACTTATTTATTTGAATTATACAATATTTCGCCGGAGTGTAAGTTTGACTATTAAGGAAACACCATAATTCTGAATTTGTGGTGCAGTTATGACGAAAGACTAGTAATTTTAAGTTTCGAGAAGATGGTAACCAATGTTCTAATTTACTGGTTTTGAATAATACAACAAAATATGCCAAGTTGAGAGGAACGGTCTAAAAGACAACGCTATTTCTTTTTTTCAGATTCCATTACAGACCAAAAAAAGATAACAAAAATTAAAATATCAAAGCTTCTACAAAAAAAGTTAAAGAATTCTTCTTATCACTGCAATTTTATTTGGGATTTGATCTATGACAGGAAAACTATAAAAAGAAATCAATAAATTGTTTGTTCATGGGTACAATATTAGAACCGTAGATTGTCTCCCTTCAACTTAATACATCAACAAAACTGACAGAAAAATTATGGTAGCTAGACTGAGAAATTTATTTACGTCTGACCGCTATCTATTTCATAAATACTATCCAAGCAACGCAGTGAAAAAAAAACGGGGTCGGATGTGTTTGTTGTGAGATAAGAATAAAACATTGCGCAAATTGCAAAAAGAAATATGTTATTATTTTATTAAAATTAATAACGTGAGTTACTAAAACCTGCGAAGTTATATGAATTATAATGTTAAATTAAAAATTGTAAACCCTATTCTTGGGTAACTGTATATTATGTATTATTACAGTTTTGTTTAGGTATGTTTGCTAATTTGGCTTTGTTTAAATAAAAACAAGTTGCTACGCCTGGTTTTACAACTAAATCATCTTCACAAACAAATGGAACGTAAACTTTATATGCATTCAGCCGACAGTATTGATGTTGACAAACTAATTAATATTAAGTTATTATTATTATTAATATTAACTTGATATTATAACTTATAATTATTATGGTATGTAAGCACATAATCAGTAATTTAAGAGTTTGTTAGGGAAACATTTTAACTACATCCATAAAAATACTGTTACTGCTAACATAGAACGCCTTAAAGAAGAATGAAAATGTTTAACGACATACTATGTCAAGGTAATATTACCGTATCATTAACCTTTAAAAAAGCGGGATGCGAGACAAAATGTGAAAAAGCGGGGCTGTCCTGCCAAAGCGGGACGTCTGGTCACCTTATGTATGGGGGAAATGTGTCCTTAAGGGGAAGAGTGCTATGTAATAAACATAACAAAATACAAAAGCCCCCGCCCCCATCTTGATACGCCCACATGGATGTAGGTAAAATTACAAATGGCGGCTACCAAAGCCACGTAAAGTTAGTGGCGCCCTCAGCCAGATGTGGTTGGTGTGGGTTAGGTCAGTGGAGCGCAAACCGTGTGTCGCGATCCCCAAGGAGCGGAGTGCAGCTATGAGACTCACGCGAGAGAAAGAAGGACAGCGGAATAAGTTTGCGCACCACTGGGTTAGTTATCCCAGTGTAGCCCCACATTAATACACATACCCGTCTCCGTTGGCCCAACGCATAATGTGACCACTTTGACGCCGGTCCTGTCGTATTGCTCCGAGTCGCCTAGTGCCCTGCTGAAGCCTATTATAGCCGACTGGGTCAAAGTGTAAATCGGCAGTCCGGTTGAGGAAACTAATCCACACGTTGACGCAATGTTTATAACGTGGCCGCCGGTTCCTACGCAAGCCTTTGACATGTACTGTATTCCTAGGAGGGACCCAATGACGCAACCACCCTGTAAATGAAATTGCAATTAAGTCGCGTTTCGATGACTTATATTATGAATATTGGGTTTAATCCTCCACGGTTGGGCTGAATGTCATTCTATCATTTACATCCGAGAATGGCGTACCCTTCCTATTCTATTGTTTATTTGATGGGCGGATATTGGGAAGGTATATCAGAAAATGTGTCGGTTGGTCTCAGGTCTCTAGCGTGAAACCTCATCACAAAGGAGAAAACATTTGTAATGGAGGACCTCCATTATTAAAATTTCGAACTTGATGAGGTGCAAGTTTGATCGACTGTGTACCAAAACTGATTATCAATTTGTCAGGTCGAGGCATGGCATTGAGATCTGGCTGAGCCTGATTTTTCAGCCTGTCAATCGAGATAGGGTTTTGAGTGCTATAGTAGAGTTGTTTAAAAATAAGAAGAGCATCTGACGTCATTTGCCGCCCATTGCCGCTTAGCTGTCGACCAAATTTTATTCAATGGTGTAGATGTTTTTGTAATTTTTTTGTAATATCGGATACGTTCATCAAATGTACACGCACCTCTCCCTCAAGGTTGGTAGAGCCGTATTTTACAGAGGTTGCGCTGATGCCTATATTGCTACTGTATTCTAGCGACCCCCGCAAATGCCTACAAACTCACGAAAAAGTGACGTTAGTGGTGTCAGGACCGATAAAACATCTAGTAAACTAGGAGTTTTGCGTGTTACGAGATAGCAGTTTGGGACGTCACTGGTGGACCTCGTCCCCGCCCCGCAAATGGCTGTCGGCATAACCTCTGTAGAATACGGCTTTACCGGCCTTGCCTCTCTCTGACAAAACTGACGCTAACTGACGAGCAAACCTGATACGTTTGTGCCCATAATTCCGTTTCACATTTGCGCGCGAGCATGCTTGCGTGCAAATATGACAGTTTTGCATGACCGTGTGAGGCCCGGTTAGTATCAATCACTTCTTATTATATGATCAAGAGATCGTCCACTTAACTACTGTTGTCTTGCATGGTCAGTATCATCGCCGCGTACTCTTTATATTCTGCAATGCTCGGAGTTTTCCTCCGTCTCTAAAATGCCATCAATGACGTATTAACGGTTGTATTTAAATATGTAATACAGCAGCCAACCCTTAAATCCAATTGCACTATTGGATTTCAAGTACCTACAATGGGGTATTCCGGTGTTTTTGAAATTGTCATTTTTTACAAAGTATGGGTGCTACTGTTTGCTACTTCACAAGTAAAATATCGAACATTGTTTTAAATTAAGAGAAATTCTTGTTGAAGTTTGAATTAGGATTGGTCTTTGTGACGTCACAAAGACCGCTCAAAGTGAGCGACTTGACAACGTTGCTATATCTAGGGTACACGTAGTAAATTTTTGTCTTCTGTTGTGTCGACGTTTAGAATCGCTCGTTTGTTGACACCTACTTTGGTTATTGAGGTTATATCAAACACTTGTTCAAAATGTATAAACTCCAACGCCGACATTGTTCTGTGCCGGGTTGTAACAGTAGTAGAACAGTAGCTCCTGATAAGAATTTCTTTACATTGCCGACTAGCGAGATGAGAGATGTTTGGCTTCAAGTTTCAATGATCAAATTATGTCTCAAAAAAGTTACCTTTATTCGTTGTCAAACAACAGGGTCGCCAACCGTCAACTCGGCCGATCAGCTGTTCGAGAGCTGTCCGCTGTTGCCACCGCTACTGGGGATCGGTAATCATCGTGTATTTCCGAGTGTGGTCGGTGAATTCAAACGAAATGCACTTTTAATTGCAATTATCTCATAGAAAAACTAAATAAAAAAGCTCATACCTTAACTTTATGAATCCTCATAAATTGTACAATAGGTGAAACTGAATATCTGCTTAAATTTTGACATGACCGGAATACCCTATTATGTCTTAATAGTATTGCAGAAGTGCATAGGTCAATTCTTTGACTTACAAATTAAAAACAAACATTTCAAGTAAAAAATGTTTGTTGGTGTCATTAAACTTAAAAAGATTGATGACATTTTCATTTTTGGATAATTAATTAAAAACACTCTTTTTCTCTAATGGTGCGCTTTTTATTCTCTAGAAATAAACGTGATCCCCATGCGTTTCCAAACCTTAAACCCAGCATACACAGTTTATTCTTGGATCCATGTGGATTTAGAATTTTTGACTTATTTTGGTCTCTTACATGTCTTTATTTTGTTCTTTATTTCCACGGGGCTTATGACCTCGTATAAATAATGTTTAAACAAAAATATATTCGAGCCCAACAGCTGGAATGCAGAATGTATTAATTATGTATTAAAATGTATTAAAAATTGTTTTGCCCAAAGATGTAACACACTTACAGTGGGTTCCCAGGTGTTGACGAGTATTCGCCTTTAATGACGCGACTAGTCTTTTAATCAAAATTACATGACTAACCTATTAATAAAATTATAAACCCCTAAACCACAACAAGTATTTTAGAACCTAAATACGTATTTCAGCAACTAAGTTGCCATCTTCAGTAGAAACTAAAAAGAAAAGAGATTAGCACTTCATAGTATCTTTACTGGATATTGTCCAAGCAAATCACTAGTGGAAGTCACTAGTGACTTCCACTAGTGATTTGCTTGGACAATATCCAGTAAAGATACTATGAAGTGCTAATCTCTTTTCTTTTTAGTTTCTACTGAAGATGGCAACTTAGTTGCTGAAATACGTATTTAGGTTCTAAAATACTTGTTGTGGTTTAGGGGTTTATAATTTTATTATTAAGTTCGCCACAGTCTCCAAAATATTGTTATTAATGACTAACCTGAAAGTTATACGCGCAAAAGTCTTCAAACGAATTTTTAAGTGCAATTATCTTTTTTTAAATCAATCTACTCGATCGATTGTTGATTTTCGCGGTAGTGTTTAAAATTGAATATCTTGATTGTTTCTGATTTCTGTTTCTGGTGTGGTGGCTGCATACCTTAATATGACTAAACAACATGATGTTTAGTGCATTATGGTATCTTATACAGGGAAATTCCATTATACAGCGTGTTCCTAAATATCATGTAAATACGAAAAGGGGTAATTCTACAGGGTGTTGAAATTTCAAGATCTTTTTAGTGCTTTCTTTGTAGCTATGTTGCTACAAAAACGGCGCCATCCTAGTTTTAATTTTTAACAGTTGGTGGCCAATAAAATGTCAAAATAAATACAAACAAAAGGTTATCTAAATCAAGCCAAGGCATACTAGACCTATTATTTAAAAAAAAATAATTTCATTTAGCAAAATACTGAAAAGCTTTTATTTTTACTTTATCATACGCAGTATGTAAAGTATTGTAATCGTGCCAAAAAATTTTTTTGAGATTTTAGCGGAAATATGTCTTTTTGGGTCCCCTGAACATTTTTGACCAAGGTACCAAAAAATGTCTGTGTGTGTGTGTGTGTGTGTGTGTGTGTGTGTGTGTGTGTGTGTGTGTGTGTGTGTGTGTGTGTGTGTGTGTGTGTGTGTGTGTGTGTGTGTGTGTGTGTGTGTGTGTGTGTGTGTATGTGTGTGTGTACCCGTTTTTGTGGCGACGATTCCGGAGAAACTACTAAAGGTATCGGGACGAAACTTCATATTTAGAGGTTTCATAACCAAACTTAGAGCTGAAAAGCTTTCTGTTGAAAAGGGTCCAAAGGAACTGGTGGTTTACTCTTAGCATTTTTCGAAGATTTTGCAAATAAGCCGCTATTTGTGTAATGTCGTCAAAATAGTTAAATAATAAATTAAAGGAGAGGAAATTTTCTATAATTTATGTATATGACATTTTTTGGTAGAATTTATAGTTTAGCTGCATGAGCAAATTCTATTTCATCGAGATCGGTCGTACTGCATTAAAACTAGTAGCCAGGATATGTCAGATTTTTTGATTCTAATGACAGTAGCTAGTGTCAAACGCTAATGTTTTGAAAATACTACTGTCAATATAGGCTGCGTTCGGATATTGAACACCGTTACACTTTTTACACCCCATAACACGTAAGTGTCATTTGGACGGTGTACCCGGTGTCAACGGAGTACAATATCCGAACGATATGCTGTATGTAAAGTATTGTAATCGTGCCAAATTTTTTTTTTGAGATTTTAGCGGAAATATGTCTTTTTGGCTCCCCTGAACATTTTTGACCAAGGTACAAAAAATGTCTGTCTGTGTGTGTGTGTGTGTGTGTGGATGTGTGTGTGTGTGTGTGTGTGTGTGTGTGTACCCATTTTTTGTGACGAAGATTCCGGAGAACCTACTAAAGGCATCGGGACGAAACTTCATATTTAGAAGTTTCATGACCAAACTTAGAGCTGAAAAGCTTTCTGTTGAAAAGGGTCCAAAGGAACTGGAGGTTTAGCCTTAGCATTTTTGAAATATTTTGCAAATAAGCCGCCAGTTCTGGAATTTCGTCAAAATAGGTAAATAATAAATTAAACTAGAGAAAATCCTGAATAATTTATGACATTTTTTGGTAAAATTAATAGTTTAGCTCCACGAGCAAATTCTATTTCATAGAGATCGCTCGTACTGCATTAAAACCAGGTAGTAGCCAGGATTTGTCAGATTATATGTCAGATATGATTCTAATGACAGTATAAGCTGACAATATAAGCTGCGTTCGGATATTGTACACCGTTACCTTTTTACACCCAATAACACGTAAGTGTCATTTGGACGGTGTACCAGGTGTCAACGGAGTACAATATCCGAACGCAGCTTTAGTCGACATGTCTAGTTCTACTAGTTTTATTTTAATGCAGACATAGCCGTTCTCGATCAAATAGAATCTCATGCAGCTAAACTATTAATTTTATATATAGTATGATAAAGTCATGTGCCTGGCCACATCAGATTATTCTCGATAACGGTGTTAAATACGAAAAAACTACAAAAGATTAAAATGCTTTAGAACAAAACAAAGAAATGCATTTTGTATTTTAGAATCCACCAGCGGCGCACCGAAAAAAAATTCATGAGGAGAAAAGGGGGCATGACCCCTGAAAAAATATCTCCCTGTAGATTCTTAAAACCATTTGGTATGCACAATGATGTAAGTCCTACAGCGTAACCATATTCCAAATTAGCGATAAATATCTCAAAAACTACAAGAGCAATAAAGAAAATACTAAAAAAAATCTTGAAATTTCAACACCCTGTAGATCGGCAACGAAGGGTTTATGGACCTATGTTTATATGAATTTTTAGTCATTAAATAAGCCAAAGAATTACCCCTTTCCGTATTTACATGATATTTCGGAACAGCCTGTATACATTTTCAGACTTCAAAAACTGTTTTCTTTTTCAAGTGGCACACTCTGTAGGCGGTCTAAAGAACATTGGATCCTTCGGTGTTTGCTTTGGTTTGAAGTTCACGATTAAAACAAACAACGTTGGTTACTTGTCCAAAAACAAGACCGTCAGTGATTCTTGTTTAGCAACAGGTAAATTTATTACGATTATTGTGTAGGTTAAAAAGTGTTGGGTACACCACGCCAGAAAATCAATCTTCTGGGTTTGAAAAGTATCCAGCCTCGCCTACTGTTTGGCTGCCCATAGCTTCTCTTATCTATACCCACGGCCAACTAAATAGTGGAACTAATAATTACACTTACAATATTTGTATTAATTGTTTGCTCCCACTTTGGTTCGCACAACACACCAGCATTATTGACGACAACATCTAATTGTCTGTAGAACTTCAACGTTTGCTTGTAAGCCCCTAAAAATACATACATACAAATCACCAATAATAATTTCAAATCACAAAAATTTCGTACAATCAAAGTGTTCGGAGTTTCTGATATCACATTTTACGAACATAACTCTACCCTTTCCAAACTCTTGGGCGAGCGCTTTGGCTAGGTTTTCACCATTGCAATGGTTTATATCGGCAATAGTAACACCGGCGGCTCCTGCTTGTAAGAACTCCCGAACGATTTGTCTACCAATTCCGCTAGCTCCGCCTGTGACCAATGCTACTTTGTCTCTCATAATCTTTGGCCTGTTGATTGGGCATGCTGAGTCATCCGATAGGAAGCGATTTGCAGGTCCTTGCGTTATCTTCGGCCTGAGTGACAGTAAAGTTTTAAGGATGACATAGGAGAGATAATGATTGAGGATATATTATATTGGTCACTCACCTAATTTTTAGGACGAATTTCATAATGTTACGAGTTGAACTTAATCTGAACTGCGGATTTAGCATAGTATTTTCCCAAAATTTATAATTCTATGACCGATAATGATGGTGACAAATGCGTGAAATTTTGTTACGTTGGTTACTGTATGTGAAAGGTGAACATTCGTACGTACACACCTGAGCACAAACGACGTATGAGCATGCGGCTGCGGCTACGAATATAGTGGACCAGACATTTTTTCATCGCAAATGCGTTGCCATCGAACGATGTTGTTCCCTGCTTTGCCGATCGAATTGATGGTGGCGCTTTGTAAACGACAACTGTCTGGCGACCATGTTACTATATTCAAATTGATCACAGAAAACGATGTAGAGAAATAAATAAATTTCCTTGATATTTCCATCCCAAGGGACCCTGGGGAGTTCACTTTTGGAATTTAAAGGAGACCAACAACGTGCTCAGCTCTCATCCCTGCAGACTCTCAGCATCATCACTCACATAAGCATACAGCTTTTAGATCTATGATACAGCGCATATTTTGCATCCCGATGGCACAGAGCGACAAAATGAAAGAAGTTGTGATGAAAAAGTTATGAAAGAAGTCTGAACTGAGGATTTAGCATAGTATTTTCCCAAAATTTATTATTCTATGACCGATAATGATGGTGACAAATGCGTGAAATTTTGATACGTTGGTTACTGTATGTGAAAGGTGAACATTCGTACGTACACATCTGAGCACAAACGACATATGAGCATGCGGCTACGGCTACGAATATAGTCGACCAGACATTTTTTCATCGCAAATGCGTTGCCTACGATCGATGTTGTTCCCTGCTTTGCCGATCGAATTGATGGTGGCGCTTTGTAAACGAGAATTGTCGGGCAACCTTGTTACTGTTCAATTCAAATTGATCACAGAAAACGATGTAGAGAAATAAATAAATTTCCTTGATATTTCCATCCAAAGGACCCTGGGTAGTTCACTTTTGGAATTTAAAGGAAACCGACAACGTGCTCAGCTCTCATCCCTGCAGACTCTCAGCACCATCACTCACATAAGCATACAGCTTTTAGATCTATGATACAGCGCATATTTCGCATCCCGATGCCACAGAGCGACAAAATGAAAGAAGTTGACACCATCAATCTCCTGATTAAAATGAATGGCTACGAAGAGAGGATAATTGACAGGATGTTAAAACACGAAGAGGTTAGACATCACCCACATCACCCCACCGGGGTTTAGGGCCCCCCTAGTGGGGGCCCGCGGCCGTTAGCCGGTAATATTCGACATAACGCATGCGCATTGTGTCTACTGGCATTACGTCGGATAGAGAGATATATGTTGCTACGCTAGTGTTGTAACAGGCTGCTGTTACGAAAACTTTTTGTATAATTTTTATTTATATGATTGAACCTGTTGGAATTTTTTGTTTTAGACCAGAATTCCTTTTTTTTGCAGAAGCAGGTTTCTTCCCACATTTTTTGACTTACTGGAGCAGCGCTTATCAGCTCATCCCATCGTACAAATCTACAAAAACCATGATTTATTGATTGAATAATTCTAAAATATCAACATCACTAAAATTTATAACTAGTCTATTCTACACTGCACCACAACCTTAAAAACTGAACTGAACCAAAACTAAGTAATAACTAAATAAAGGCAGACAAAATATGTTGTAAAATACAAGCAGCACCATCATAAGAAAAGATAAACCTGCCGCTTTAAAATCATCACAGTGCAGTTCGAGCCCCAGTCGGGTCTTATTTTCAATGGCTCAGGCAATAACACTAGTAGGCAATATACAACATTACAACATATACAACATTACAAGAGCTGTAACTCGAATATTACGTACGAGTGGAAAGTTAACATACGAGCTGCGACGAGTTTTGATATTTTTCACGAGCACGTAATATGCGTTACAGCTCGAGTATTGTACATAATTTTACCTACGACCGACAATAATTTTTATTTATATGATTGAACCTGTTGGAATTTTTTGTTTTAGACCAGAATTCCTTTTTTTTGCAGAAGCAGGTTTCTTCCCACATTTTTTGACTTACTGGAGCAGCGCTTATCAGCTCATCCCATCGTACAAATCTACAAAAACCATGATTTATTGATTGAATAATTCTAAAATATCAACATCACTAAAATTTATAACTAGTCTATTCTACACTGCACCACAACCTTAAAAACTGAACTGAACCAAAACTAAGTAATAACTAAATAAAGGCAGACAAAATATGTTGTAAAATACAAGCAGCACCATCATAAGAAAAGATAAACCTGCCGCTTTAAAATCATCACAGTGCAGTTCGAGCCCCAGTCGGGTCTTATTTTCAATGGCTCAGGCAATAACACTAGTAGGCAATATACAACATTACAACATATACAACATTACAAGAGCTGTAACTCGAATATTACGTACGAGTGGAAAGTTAACATACGAGCTGCGACGAGTTTTGATATTTTTCACGAGCACGTAATATGCGTTACAGCTCGAGTATTGTACATAATTTTACCTACGACCGACAATGTTACAGATCCAATCACTTACTTTAAATCACAGAGTACTAGAGAGAGCAGAAACTCCTAAATGTATGCGGTATGGTGTAAATCTATCCTTGTTCCGTAAATAATCAAATATGGTTAGAGACGCGACTCTATCGGGGAAAGCCTTTGTATAGTATCCATAGTATCCATCAGTATCCATGTCGCAACGGCGTTTACTTCATTTGTGTTTCTGTCAAACCTTATCGCGTTTTCTTTTGGTAAAACTCGGGCGCACCAGTGCACAATTTTGTGTTCTGTTGGTTGCACTCACAGAGTGTTTCCTATTCTGTTGGAAATCCGGTTCAGCAGAATCTGCACTTAGTGCACTCTTTTCTCCACGAGCTCCAAGAGCTCGTGCTGACGAGTGTAATATGGCGTTCTGTTGGGATCGCACTCGCTTGCCCTACACTAGTGAAAAATTGCACCAGTGCGCTCGAATTAGTGAGCCCGGTTTTTACCAAAAGAAAACGCTAATAAATGTCAAACCAACTTACTGCGTGAATTGTGATTTACAATATTAAAAAATGGTGTTTTGTATGGTATGCGGTTAGAATTCGAAGAAAGCAAACTGTTTTGTTTTCCTCGACAACTGACAGGTGCGTAGACAACATTACATTGAATTTCCAGTTTCCTTACTAATAGCGTTTTCTTTTGGTAAAACTCGGGCGCACCAGTGCACAAGTTTCGTGTTCTGTTGGAAAACCGGTGCAACAGAATCTGCACTCGGTGCACATTTTTCTCCACGAGCTCTCGTAGCTCGTGTTGGCCAGTGCAATATGGCTCCAATGTGTAATAAGTGATAGGTTTGGTTCTATTATTGCATAAGAAATAATAAAGGACCTTCGTGGAGGTCTGCGGGTGTCCGAACGTGATGCTTGAAACAGCCATAAATTGTCGTATAATTTATTGTTTTATGGGGGGTTGATGGTTTAATGTGCATAGAAGGCGGAAATATTATCTTTCGTTCGTGCCTGAATAAACAGAGTCGGGTATTTATGCCATTATGGTGCATTAAGGGTCATATAAGAAAATTGCCAAAGTCACGTTTCTGTCGGACCATTTGTTCTCAATTTCTACGAACACGTTCACCACGTGGAAGAAGATGGCGGAACCACGGCGAAAGGGGCATTAAAAGAGAATCATTGTCGGTTGCACAAGTTTCCATTTATTGGTTGACTATTTTCGCTATGATTGGTTAGTTTTAGGAGGGAATGTTGCAGCCCATAATGTTTTCTTGGGAACAGAGATAGCGTCTCAAGCTTCAATCTCTAAGTAGATACCAAATCGCTGACTTGTGCTTTTTCTGTGCGTGCGAATTGTTAATATACATACTGTTTTGAGAATAACCGTCTTTTAATTAAGAATTACAGAGGGTTAATCAGCGAGCAGCACATAAGACAGTTGGATAAGAACTTTGGTAAACAATTAACGCTACTATTATTATAATAGTAGCCCACCTCCAAAAACATCATTATTCCTTACAATTCCACCACCACATCAACCATAGAATGGCTGCTTTCCACCACTACATACATAGAGCTCTGACATACCCCATCACATACGAATCGAAAACTAGGGAAATGCAGTTTATTCATCAGATTGCCAAAGACAACAATTTCCCTGGACATTTAATTGCATCTTTGATTGACAGAGTTGGGAAGAAACTAGACCCCCTCTACATGCCTCCAGAACCACAGAATAATACTCAGCTTTACAGACCATTTGTTTACAACAACATTAATTTAAAATTTCAAGGTGTTTTAAATAAATTCAATATCACTCCAGCCTACAGCAGTCATAATCAAATTTTAAATCAATTAACTTCATATAGATATCTTAGGGTTCCAGAACTTGAACGGAGTGGTGTCTATTCTGTCCCATGCTCGAATTGTAACTCCAAATATATAGGCCAAACAGGTAGAAAGCTCTCTGAAAGACTTAAGGAACACACATACCGCGCTTCCTCAAACATTCATCAACACTCTTTGACAACGGGTCATAAAATCAACTATACTGATACTAAGCTGCTTCACAGCTGTAAGAAAAGTTTCAAAATGGATCTCATAGAACAGTACCACATCTATAAAAATAATTTAGACCCAAATATTAGTTTAATGAATGAACAAATAGACTTCAGTATAAAGCCCCTTTTCTCTTATTTAAATTTAAATGTCAACTAACTCCATATATTTGAACTCCGCCTGTCTATACATGTTTTATGGATTTTCCGTAATTTGATTTCTCTATTATTTTTGGTCCTTTTCATTGTCTTATAAATTGTATTGCTTTTCTCACTCAAACTTGAACAATTCAAGTTTTTGATGATTTGAAATTTAATGTAATAATCTTTGAATTTTATTTATTGACTCAGTTACCGATCAATGATTTTGTTTTGTAAATGTTTTATGTGTTAGTTTGTAATTTTGATCTCCTGTTTGCGTTCACACGTGAGGGACATGCACGTCTCGCATATTGGCTCAACTTTGTATTGCCTATCTCACTTATACTTAATGATGTTAAGTTTTGATGACGATAATTATTGGAGAAACTTGCAAATACATATAAACAGATCAGATTGTTCAACTACAGAGAAGATGAAAATACTACTAAATTTACGTTGCTTTTTGGACGCAGATTTGGAGGACACATAGCAATCACAACCTGTTCCGTCTGCATTGGTTTGATATTCCACTGCTAAAGTGTTAGATGTACTCACAGATATCCAAACATTAGTAACACCAGGTTGTTTTGAAACTATGTCAGTATTGCAGGATATTCAAGGATACGCAGAGAAGTTAGTACAGTAATTAATAGAAATAATGGTGATAGAAACATAATTAAACATGCTTAATTATATTTATTTTGGTATTGTAGGTATTATATTTTTTTTTATTAAATACTTTTGTTATAATTTATTATAATTATAATTTACTTAATATATATATATGTATATATAGGAGATTGTTTTAATAGGGTAAAAGTCGTGTTGAAAATAAAGGAGCTGTTATTTATTAAGCCTTGATTTTAATTTTAATATTTCGCAAATAATTTTTAACATTTCATGAGAACTAAAACGAATATAACCAACAGTTAGTCTGAAGTTATTCAAAAGGTGTTAAAATTACTTAGAAAATGTGGCTGTTGTTTATAGGTGATAATGAAGACAGTTATCGACATAGGGGTTACGTGTTATTTACGTTATTTGGTTAAGCGAAAATGAAAAAATCCTGCATCAGCCGTTCTAACTAGGCCGTTTTAACCAAACTAAAAATTATAAATTTCTTGACAGGTGGTGAGGTCAAAAACGTATGGATAGGTACCAACACGTGTATTTATCACTATGGGACACTAGGGAAACATTCAAACAGTGAGCGGGAACAATTTATGAAATTATTTGAAATTTGATTTGGAAAGTGGTGGGTTTAGGGTTAATTAAACTATGGGGCAGTTCCAAATACCAATCAGGTATTGTAGTTCCTGGATATTAACTACTCCTGACCATATTTCAGAAGGTACGTGTACGTGTTGTTTAAATTTTCTATATCTTTTTTTACTATTCATGCAATTACCCTCTATTTTATTAATTAAGCACATTTCCATGAAAAGACGTTTTTGGTCGTTGCGTTCCGTCCTGACCACCCTGTCACCATCGTACCTCAGGCTTGTGGTTTGTCGATCCATCACATGAGGCAGACATGTGATGGATCGACAAACCACAAGCCTGAGGTTTCCTCTTCACTTCACTCTTATGTTGAGTTACACGTTGACCCAATCTTTGGCTTACAGGAAATTTCGTAAATGACACCACTCTTTTGTAAGAAAGGTGTCTTATCTTTCAGATTTGTAAACAAATTACCAACCGTGATGGTATTAGACGCGGCAACGAGAGTGCCAGAACCACCCAGAACACGCTTCAGGAGGGTGTAAGGTTCTCAACATTGTGCAACTTTCTGTATTTTGTATTAGGGTTGTTATTATTATCACCTACATTTTCTTCTTCCACAGAGAAGTCGCTGTTAGTTGGAGTTAGTTGGTCAGTGAACAGGAACTTCGTCAACAGATAATTGGGATAGCCATTCTTTAAAAGCATTTCGTACAAAATATTAAATTTTTTTCTTTAAGAGAAGGGTGAACGAACTATTTTTATAATTATTCTATTTTTGGGGGTGATCACCAAATGAAAGTCGATGATAGAAAAATGCAGCGATACACCCTAATGTACATAAACAGCAATTTAATGTAAATGCAAGAGCTAAGGCGAATAGATCGTAGAAATATACTAAAATCATAAAATCACTGTTGGAAAAAAACACGTGATTTAGATACATCAATCACATGGGAGCCGAAGTTTGGGGGTGATCTCCAAATGAAAGTCGATGATAGAAAAATGCAGTATAATATACTGGGATAATATTAATGAGTTGCTAGCTCGCCTAAGACTGCTAGCCGCTTCACAAGCTGCTGGAAACAATTCCCACAACAACGAAATTGTATCAATCGTGGAGGAGCTGCGAGAGGCGGACATAATTTTTTTATATGGGTGTAGACAAATTTGGTAGATCTCACAGTCAAGAGTAGTACACACATACAACGAGCACAGACATTCACTCAAACACAAGATGGAAATTATGATATCCGGAACCGAAAATTGTGCAACATTGGAACACCAACCAAAGATGGTGATGGTACACACAAACAATATGTCGATAACAGAATTCAAGAATCTATTAATATTGAAGCAGGAGTTGATGCCACTAATTCACGAAGCATTTTGGGATAAGATAAAAATTTGGAATACTGATATTGGATATTAATGAAATTGCTTCCATTAATGATAATATTACTACAACAAAATCACACATTGATTCTTTTATGCGAGTTATATGCCCAGATCGGACGTCTAGCATAAGGAATCTGCTGACAAGACATTAGATTAGGAATTATATAAATAAGCCGCGGGCAAGCCACTCGGCATTATTGCACGCGTGACCTAGACCTAGATGCACGTGTAGTATTCAATCTGTACTATTTTTTATATTGTATTGTAGTTGTAAAGAGTAAAATAAAAACATCTTTTTTAAATTCTACAACAACGGGAATTTAACTGGCGCAGTCGAGTGAGGATTTTTGACCACCGCAAAAGAGGATCAAATTTTCCAAATTTGTGGGTGAACATTTATTCTTCGGGTCGAAGAACCAGCAACGAAACAGTGCAGTGTAAAAGTGTGCAGGGCTGTGCGGATCAAACTATCCAGCCAGTGCGACGAGTGACCGGGAGAAAACGCCGAAACGATAAAACTTTCGTTGAAGTGCCCGACATCGTTATAGAAGTTAAGAAAACGGCCGGACGGATCAAAATTTCCAGAAGGTGCAACATGTGTGAGGGACAACGTCGAAACGATCAGCATCTCGTCGAGACGCCCACCAGAGTTACAATTAAGGAGGAAACCTGTGAGTACATTTTTCATTTACCATTTATGAACCTTGACACATTTGCCGCCGCCCTTAACGCCATCCAATTAAACAACATGCCTGATCAACAACAACAAGCGCAGCAACAGCAGCAGCAACCAGCGCAAGTGTATCAGCACCCCTATACTCGAGCATCAATTACCCATGCGGAGATTTCGACAATACCAAACTTCAACGGCGATGCCAATACGTTGTCGTTATATATAGATGCGTGTGAAGACCTACTGAGAACTTATGCTGATGTACACAACAATGCCAACCCCATAAATGCTTATCTGATTAAGATAGCCAAATCTAGAATAACAGGCGAGGAGCAAGCACTTATCGGCTCAAGAAAACTACACACATGGCACGATATTAAATCCCTATTGGAATTGTCATTCTTAGATCAAAGATCTGAGGATTGTTTATTAAATGACTTGACAGTCGAAGGCCCAAGGAAACATGAGAATCCATACTCCTTTGGGCAAAGGATTAAATCCATCCTAAACCTCTTATTGACAAAAATGCAGACAGTGACAGAAGCTGACATGATACCATTGAAGACTAGTTTGTACATGACTTCAGCGTTACAAACTTACAAACGAGGACACACGAAGTATGGAAATCTTGGGGAACTTATGTATCTCAAGGATCCCAAAACCATGGAACAAGCGATGTCAGAAGTATTAGAATACCAGAACTGGCAGTATCGGTGTGGAAAATCAGCCGCTCCACAACAGCAAATCAAGACCCCACATCAAATCACACCGGGTCACATGAGATCACCATCAACAAATAATTTAGCGCAACCTTCTTACAAACCACCATATCCACAATTTCCTAATCAACAATTTTCTCCACAACAATTTCCACCAAAACAGTTTCCATCACCACAATTTCCAAATCAACAATTCCAACGACAACAATACCCACATCCACAATTGCAATATCGAAGTCCACCTTACCAATCCTATCAAAGAAATCAACCTAATCAATTTCCACAACTACAATATCCTTTCCAAAAACATAACTTTCCCAGACAAAAACCACCATCCTTTAAATTTAACAAATCACCTGGACAACTTGCCGAGAAGAGACAACCAAGACAAAAACCAATGGATATCGACTCCTCAAGCTTCGGAAGAGTACGAATGACACCATTTGGACCCTCATACCCTCAAAATAAATGGGCAGTTGAAGAACTTCACGTCCAAGAGGAAGAATACCAAGAATATGAAGAAGACGAATACCAACAATGGGATGATCCAAATCCAGAAGCTTTTGTATGGGAACCACAAGAAGAAGGAGAAGAAGAAGATGATGAAGATTTTCTGGAAGCAGCCTCAACTTCGAAGACAACATAGCACCCGAACTAATTAAGTTACCCGACCATATTGAATTTAACCATCAACATGCTATCCGTTTATCTTACATTTTTATTCCTGAAATTATTGGCAAATTCCTAATCGACACAGGAGCATCCGCATCCTCAATTTCTAATCATTTGGCTCTCAATGAATTTTCCGAATTTATACAATTTTCACCATTTTCTGTTACCACAATGCATGGTACAACTCACCATGACTACATCCTCGAAACTCCATCCCTTTATACATTCAATGCCCCTAACCAACTTCACCGATTCAATATCGTAGACTTTTCCAAGAAATATGACGGTATCATTGGACTACGATTAATGAAACAAATGGACGCAGTTATTGACTTTAAACAAAAACTACTAAGAACCAAATTCACCACAATTCCACTACATTTTGAAGATCCAAGAATTGGATCAAGAGAAAGGCGATTGATGAAGATTCCTGTAGACAGAAACCTTCAAGAGATAGTCATCAATCATCAACAATTAATACCAGGCGTCGAAATAACACCCAGTCTAACAACATCCGAAGACTATCAAGCATTGGTAGAAGTTATCAATTTTAATGAATACCCGGTCCACATCAACATGGAAAAACCAATTGAATCAGAAATCCACTTCATGGAAGAAGTAGAAGAAAATACTTATCAACAGTACCATCCGCTAGATATACAACATATGCAGAAGCAGAACGTGGAAATTAAACTAAGACTTTCACATCTAAATGAGGAAGAGAGGAAGACAATCAAGGACCTACTCAAAGAATACAAGGACATCTGTTACGATGATAGATTACCCCTATCATTTACATCAAAAATCAAACACCACATTCGTTTGAAAGAGGAAACACCAGTATACATGAAACCTTATAGAAAATCACCACTACAACGCGAAGAAGTGAACAAGCAAGTGAAGAAAATGCTGGAATAAAGGATAATACAAGAAAGTTGCAGTCCATGGTCAGCACCAGTAGCAGTAGTACCTAAAAAAGTTGACGCATCAGGAATACAAAAATACAGGATGGTTATAGACTACAGAAAAATTAACGAGAAGACAATTGAAGATAAATTCCCAATTCCAAACATCAATGACATCCTGGACAAATTAGGTCGAGCCAATTATTTTACAACCCTTGATTTAGCATCAGAGTATCACCAAATTGAAATGGAGAGTCAAGATCAAGAGAAGACAGCATTCAGTACCGAAGAAGGACATTTTGAGTTCAAAAGAATGCCATTTGGACTTAAGAATGCACCAGCAACTTTCCAACGAGTTATGAATTATATACTCAGAGGATTAACAGCTGACAGTTGCCATGTATATCTGGATGATATCATCATTTGCTCCACTTTCCTCCAAGAACACAAAGAGAAACTCCGAAAGGTATTCGACCGATTAAGAGAATCCAACATGAAGATTTCCCTGGATAAGTGTGAGTTTTTGAGAAAAGAAGTCGCATATCTAGGCCATATCATCACCCCAGAAGGCGTAAAACCTAACCCGGAGAAAATAGCAGCAGTGAAGAAATATCCAATACCAAGAACTCAGAAAGAGATCAAGGCATTCCTTGGATTATTGGGATATTATAGAAGATTCGTCAGGGACTTTGCCAAAATTACAAAGCCTATGACGAGATTTCTAAAGAAAGGCGCAAAAATAGAGCTGACTGAAGAATACCAGAAGACTTTTGAACTTTGCAAGAACATCCTATGCAATGAACCAGTTCTCAAATACCCGGATTTCACAAAACCGTTCATCGTAACTACAGATGCGAGTAATGTAGCAATAGGAGCTATGTTATCCCAAGGACCAATTGGAAAAGATCAACCAGTATCATATGCATCAAGGACACTAACTGAGACAGAGCAGAAGTATTCAACTATAGAAAAAGAATTATTAGCTGTAATTTGGGCATGCAAGAAATTTAGGCCCTATATATACGGAAGGAGATTTACGATAGTAAGTGATCACAGGCCCTTAATTTGGCTACATTCATTAAAGGAACCCAACATGAAGTTACAACGATGGAAAATTAGACTAAGTGAGTACGATTATGAAATTATCTACAAAAGGGGAAAATGTAACAAAAATGCAGATGCATTATCCAGAGTGGAAATCCACCATCGAAGTGAAGCAGACAAAACGTCAACGAGTCCTTTAATCACTGTAGAAGAGCTTGATGAAATTATAAGATCTTTAGACGAACACATTGACGAGCAGGCAGGACCATCAGCACCAACAATACCAGCAGGGACCAAGAATATTAGTAAAGACCAGCCACCAGCAGTAATCGAACAACTAAGCGAATCAGGCGAGTCCCTTCATAGCAACATAAATGTCGAACCACACCAAACCATTCCAATCACCGAAATGGCAATCGACACCCAGAAATACCAAGTATTCATTGAATCCCATATTTACCCAACAACTGTTCATGAAGATAGGAAGGAAGGAAGAGTAATCTACCACGTGAAGATCGACAAGAATAAAATGGTAGAGGACTTATTCGAAATAATCCGAGACATCATGCCAATGGGAAAATATTACATCTACACTAATGATGAAATTTATCAACAGTTATGTAACGTCTATACACAACACTACACCGATAATGGACCCAAATTATATCGGTGCACGAAAAGAGTGCGAATTCTGGAAACAGCAGAAGAGAAGATAGAAGCGATTATGCAACATCATGAAGGAAAAACTGACCATCGTGGTATAAATGAGACGATTAAACAACTAAAAAGAAGTTATTACTGGCAACACATGAAAACAGATGTTACAAACTACATCAACAAATGCGAGATATGCAAAAGAAACAAATACGATAGAAGACCACCAAAAGTCCCTTTCCAACTTACGGATCAAGTGGATAAACCATTCGATAAACTTCATATTGACACAATCTCCATAAATTCTCAAAATTTCTTAACAATCATTGATGTATTCACCAAGTATGCGCAAGCGTACCCCATCCAAGGTAAAACGGCTGTGGAAATATCAGAACGACTAATAGAAAGTTTCAGTATCCATGGAACACGACGACAAATTATAGTAGATAAAGGATTGGAATTCAATAATTAGACATTAAGGAATTACTTAAATTACACAAAGTAAATCTACACTATACAACACCACAAAATCCAAATTCTAATTCACCGATTGAACGTCTCCATTCTACTTTATTGGAACACATAAGGATTATGAAGAATCAAAAAACAGCCCAAGATATTAAATTACTAATGAAGCTGGCAATCCTAGCATACAATTCTACAATTCATTCGGCAACAGAAGCTACCCCTTTTGAACTTCTATATGGACACACCAATGCAAGAGAGCCACTGGACCTGTATTATGATAATACCTATTTTCAAGAATACATCCAAAATCACAAGGAAAGAACAAGACATCTCTACACTTAGCCGCCAAACTACAACAGAAGAAAGAAACGGTTATAGAGAAGACAAATGAAACTCGCCAGGAACAACAATTACAAATTGGACAACAAGTATTTGTGAAACCTTCTAAGTACTACACACAGAAGACAAAAGGACGTTATTGGGGACCTTATACAATAACAAATATTAATGAAAACGGCACTGTTGAAGTCAAGAATAAAAATAACAAAATATTAAAGTATCATGTAAATTCACTAAAACTTGGACATATTCCAGAACCCTCATCGGAAGAGGACTAACCGAGGTAATTAAGGTCAAAGACCAAGTCGGATTACTCCCCCTAAAGGAAGGATTGGCATACAACACCCAGAGTCAACAAGAATTAGTCAACCAGAAGGATTACTCCAGTCTACTCCACATTTGGACTACTTATCAATCACAAAAAGATGAAATTATCCCCAAAGAGAACCCAAGTCCACAGTACACAACTCTCTTGGAACTACGTCAAGAAGAAGAGCGTAAAGTCCAACAATACGTCGACATTATCAACCCTCACAGTCGACAAAAGAGAGGAGCCTTCAACTTCCTCGGCGGTATAGTCAAAGCGATCACCGGAAATTTAGATGAAGAAGATGGAAGAAAATATGAAGAACAAATCGCCGAACTGCAAGAAAACCAAAAAACCTATTGACGCCACCAATGTCGCTAAAGTAGGCGTATTACATCCGATGGTCGTACAGCCGCAAGTACTTTTAAACTATGTCAAATTAATGCATTTAAATCCGAAAGAGGAATTTCCGTTTGATATTTTGGCAGAGAACATTTATTTAATTGAATCTATTATCAAAGTTAAAGTATACCAGACTAGTAATCATTATGTTTTTGTATTGGTCATTCCAATTGTCGACATAGAACCCTTTCAGTATTATCATCTGAACTCATTGCCTATTTTTACTCAAAATAATTCTTTTAAACAAATTACTCCTAAATTTAAGTACATTGGACTTAAAGAAAATAAGTATTTTGTTTCTAATACTATTTGTAAACAATTAAGCAAAACCAAATTTCTTTGTGATCACGAATTAGAAAATTATTTTTCGGAGAGCGCACCTTGCGAAATTCACATTCTCCAGTTGGATAATAACTATCATAACTGTCTATATCATTCTTTCTATTTAAAGGACATTGAAATTAGAAACATTGACAATAATATAAAAATTTTACTCAGTCCCTCTGAAAATAAATTGATCAGAACTTGCAATCAGGATAAGGACACACAAAGTGTAAAAGGTACTTATCTGATAAGAAATATTAACACTTGCATTTTTTCTATAAATGACTAAATAATTCGTAATTATAAAACTTTAATTAACACTGAAATTAAACTTATTCCATTCAGTGGCAACACAGTCAGATAACTACGCTTAATTTGACCCAACCTAATTTTGTAAATTTTTCCAAGACCATCGATGACCAAACTAAATTAATTGACTGCATATCTTTCTCACAACATTATTCAGATACCAGAGACTATGTGCTTTACTCTTTTATCAGTGTGTTAATTGTTGTTTTTATTTTTGTAATGTGCAGGAGATTACGTCCCCGTTTCCAGCACCAGACAACAAACGTGTCCAAGGACGCGAACTTGACCGATGCTTTCGGATACTCAGCATATCCCTTGCAGGAAATACCGCCTCATTTATAATCAACGGTATTTCTGCAGCTGACGTTGGAGGAGTTATATGCCCAGATCGGACGTCTAGCATAAGGAATCTGCTGACAAGACATTAGATTTGGAATTATATAAATAAGCCGCGGGCAAGCCACTCGGCATTATTGCACGCGTGACCTAGACCTAGATGCACGTGTAGTATTCAATCTGTACTATTTTTTATATTGTATTGTAGTTGTAAAGAATAAAATAAAAACATCTTTTTTAAATTCTACAACAACGGGAATTTAACTTGCGTATTACTACCAATGACATCAGATCAGGGACCTCTAAAACGGATGTATTAGAAGTAAAACAAAATGAAATATTAGAACAAATGCGAAAACAAAATATGAAAATTGCGTTTATGAAAAATAGTGATGCAGATGGGGAGACGAATTTACCATCGTTTGCAGAGCTCACTAGAGAAGAAATCACAAGTGTAGTAGAGCGTTTAATAGTCCTCGAGCACAAGTTAACCGCCAGTACAATATTTAACCCCACATAGTAAGCACCATAAGATGAATAAGTTTAGCAAGGCAATGGAAGCTGTGAATGAATTGCATAAACCGGCTCGCAAGAAGTTTCAGAGGCGGAGGACCATTCTACATGGTAAAGACGATCTTTGGTAAGCCGATTTAATTGAGCTCAATAGATATATTCTCGCTTCAATAGAGGTTTTAAATATATTCTAATTATATTATATTGATTGTTTTTCTAAATTCGTATGGACGGAAGCGATAAAGAATAAAACATCGAGTGAAGTGTCACGAGCTATGGGAATAATATTGATGAATTCACATCCACGTATTCCAAAGAATCTACAAACCGTTAATGGACGTAAATTCTACAATAGCCAGTTTAACTCATTAATGAGAAAGTATTCAATCAACCATTATTCAATATTCAGCGTAATGAAGCCAGCCATAGTTGAACGTTCAATTAGAACCATAAAACAGAATTTATTCAAATTATTTAGTCTATATGGAAACTATAAATGGCATCACCTACTACAAACCATTACAGCGAAGTACAATAATACAAAACAGAACCATAGGAAGGAAACCGATAGATGTTGACTCAAAACAGGTTGACGATGAACTTCTTCGTACCGTTTACAGTCGCATTAAAGTCGCTGGTAGGGGTAAATTTAAAGTTGGCGATGTGGTTCGCATAAGTAAGTTTAAACATGTTTTAAGCAAGGGACATTTGCCGAGTTGGACAACTGAATTATTTAAGATTGTAAGAATTAAGATAACAGATCCGGTTACATATTGTTGGATGATATGTATGGTCAACCAATAAAGGGGGGATTCTATAAGTATTGCTGTTGTTAATGGGTGTGAGTCGGTTTCCAGACGCCCGCACCCCCTTTAAGTCGGTAAGGTTTGGCGAAGCTTTACCATCAATATTCAATACTGTCAAACTATAAGCAGGTGTCACTTGAGGGGTGTATCGTGTACAGAGTGATCTAAAATGCCGAAGGACAGAATTTCCCGCCACACTGAAAAATTGTGATGTTGGTAATGGTTGCAAATGACAGCTGTTGTTTTTGTTCAGTGGCGTAAGGTATTCTTTCTTGTATAGGGATTCATTCTCTGATTATACTTATATCAAATTGGAAGATTTAGGGTTTGGAAGACTTTTAGTATTGCTTAGCCTTGGTAAAGACATTGGACATGAATAAAACATTAACAAGACAGCACATTTTAAAACTACTGTATATTTCATAAATATAATATGTAGGAAAATAAATGTTCGAATATAAATAAAATAATATACCAAATAATAAATCCTCCCATATGTAATCAAATAAAAATCATCTCATATCTTAATCAAATAACATAAATATAGTATTTATAACAAAAATCCCGAAGAGATAAAGAATTGTTGCAGGATTGCAACGTAACCCTTACTGATGCGTCCACTATGGTATATGAAGGTTATCATAGGGGGGTCGATGGCGTATAGGATAGAGGGGCTGCTATCTACGGTCGATGGCGTATAGGATAGAGCGGCTGCTATCTACGCTGGAGGCCCGAGTTCGAATCCCGGCTCGGGCTAAAATCGACTGTCCTGGTATTTTAGGCAGGGAACAAATATGTTTGCATGCCGCCTTCCATCGGATGAGGAAGTAAAGCCGGTGGCCCGTGTGCTGTCATGATGCGACGTGGACGTTAAAGAACTCTTACTGGAGGATGGTATTCCTTCAGTTCGACAAAATTCCTGGGTGTGTGTAGCCTGCCTTCAGCGTGGGTGATTGGCCTAACTTGCGGAAATAGACCGACGTAAAATAAACAAGTAAAAAAAAAGGTGATCATAGCCTGTATTCTGCACGCATACCATCTTAGTAACACTAAATACGTTCAAAACTGTGGCGGGAAGTTCAAACTGTCCCTCGTCATTTGACATCTCTCTGAATATGCAAAATGCAACATGTCATTTGAAATGAAATTAAAGAAATCCGCAAAAATCTACCAGATTTCATATTTTTTAGGTTAATAGACGAGTTCTTTTTACTTTATCATACGCAGTATGTAAAGTATTGTAATCGTGCCAAAAAAATTTTTTGAAATTTTAGCGGAAATATGTCTTTTTGGGTCCCCTGAACATTTTTGACCAAGGAACAAAGAAATGTCTGTGTGTGTATGTGTGTGTGTGTGTACCCGTTTTTGCTCCTTAAGGAGCAAGTATACCCCACAAACCGTTTAAAAAAATTTAAATGTTAATTAACCCGCAACTATTTCTACTCTACCGCGCATCGCTGTTTACACCGGTAGAGTTGGAGTAGAGTGCGGACTATGGTGGGGGAAGGCAAGTGGATAGTGTACTAGTCACATGTGCTATCTGCTCTACTCTACCAGTTACTATCTTTAGTACTCTTATCATACTAGTTCTTGTTGTTTACATCTAGTAGCGGGATAGTACTTACAATACCTAATAACTCTACCGCATACTATCTTAATGTAAAAGTAGCTTAAGCGCTACATTATAGCCATAGCATAAATGCGCTACAGCTATTTAATAATGCATTATGGATTTGATGAATATTTGAGTAGGTATTTATAAATTATGCTTTTATTTCCTTTATTAATGCGACCTTTATACAGTCAATATAGTCATGTCCTGAAAAGAGCCGTTTAGGTACTAATTTAAAAAAATATGTATGTGCGCCAGTTCTTAAGAGGGACGTCCAACAGCTGATCGACAGCAACTTGGCTGTTTTTGATGAGTTTGGAAAATCAGTCGAGAATTGGTCTTTGCGTGGGGATGTCGACGTTTTCGCTAAAGCTACTTTGGAACAAGATAGACTTTGCCGACGTGCGGTCAACATTATACGATCTAACGTCTTTAACGCTGTTTCAATTTATTTTTGCACACGTAATCAGTCTGTCCGTTGTATAGTGATTATTTACAATGCTTACCAACATAACATGTTAACTAAAAAGTACTGTGATAAATTGTTGACATAACGACATAAACTATGGTGAGAATTTGAGATATTTATCATATATTTATATAACTTCTACGGTTTATGAAGTGATATCTGCAAAAACACACATACTATGAATATCTGAAATAATTGAAAGTGTAAGGTTATGTGCCCATTTATACCTAAAATATGTACGTAGCATTGTGTGTGAAGAAATACGTGACAGCACAGGGATTTGATAACGTATAAGAAAAACAAACCACTTAATAAGTTATTCTTTATTTACCAATTTATAATTCATATATTAAAAGACAATTAGACAACATATTATATAGCTTTATTAAAACTATATTATAATGTCACGCATATGGTTCGTAATGCTTGTTCGGTTCTTCGGGGGTAATTTCAATAGAATCTGCAATTTGTTGCCTTAAACATAAATTCTCCATACACTTTGCACTTGACAAGTCGACTATGTCCCATTATATAACATTTCTCATATAATAATATTATAGACATCTTCCAGTAATATTACCAAGAAATATGATAAAGACATTGGTAATCTTCAGCATACCTTGATAATTTTATTGTCAGTTCATGGAAATTATGAAAATTAGTAATCACATCTCTTGTCTAGAAATCCTCTTCGATCAACAAAATAGTACGTAAGGATTTTCATTTCTCGTAATGTGATTTGAATCCAATTACAAAACCCGTAATGAGCTTCTGCATCATACCATACTTGGAGCTTGAATTCTCTGGTAGTAGAATGGATAAAACAGCACTGTTTATATGTACAGTCGGCTAACAAACCTAACAATTGACATGGAGTTTTTAATAAAATAATAGTATACTTCTTTAGGCACAAACCTGATTGTTGTCTGATATAATAGTAGAATTTTTATGTAATCTCCTAATTTCGATTAGAATACTTCTTTGTGCAGTGTTCCCAAGTTTTCTACATTTTCAGATCATATCTGATTTGTAGGTTAGAACCACAGTTAGAACTCTCGAAGTATGTCCCAGTAAATATAAATGTGAATTTTAGCGAGTTACAGCCTTTTTTTGTGGTATATGGTAGATAGAGATAGACCCATTACTATCTTCGTCTAATGACGTCTAGTTCTCGACAACATCGTAGATGGCCACACTGTCCAGCCTCGAACATGGATGGACATATTGGGAAAATACGACGCCGATTTTTCAGTCAAAGTTGTGGCTTTGTCTTTTTATTTATTGGAATTTTCACAAATATTACATTGACGTAAAGTGAAACTACGGCGGACTTGACACAAAAAACATAATTGCATTGTTATTCCTGAAATCACGACATCCAATTTTCGTTTAATTTGCGCAGCAATCGTTTAAAATTGGGCATGGGTATAATAAATATCGAGCAAGTCCGACCAAGAAGAGTTAATTTAGATTGGTGTAATCTCATAAGATGCTATCATTATTCAATAATAAACCCACACGAGCACTAAACAGTTTGAATAATTGGACCAATAGGGGCCCACCAGAACACTCCTGAAGTTAGGTTGAACCAGCCTCTTAAATGATCATTTTCATATCGACCCCCTGTACTAAAACAGTCTGGTCTACAACGCGCGTATCCACACGGGAGAACAGCAGCGTATTATTCCATGGGGTTCGAACATCCCCAAATCACCAACTTATGTATAAAACTGTTTTTGTAATATGCAAAAAAATATTTCATTGTTTTTTGCGTAGTGAAAGGCTCTTTCCCGGACATAACTCTATTGACAAAAGATACTCGTTTAGGTGTCCCCTACAATCCCTATCAGTTTGTCGCAATCTTTATAGAACATCCTGTATATTAATTAAAATGGTCCTCTGCCGTAGCTTGAATTCAAAATATTACTCATAAATCAATTTATTAGTTAGTAACATAAACACTACATAATAACTAAATGGACCAGATTCACATAAATCTATTATTGGATTAGGCCATTAGTAGAAATTAAGGTGGCACAACCTCTTGATAGCACCAAGGTTTGTTTATTTTGTTTATTGACTTAATTTTCGGTTTTTCAAACGACTCAATGTTCTTTTTTTATTTTCCCAGGCAATTACGATGGTGCATTAATGCGGAAGGTGCTAAAAGAACGTAACATTTTATAAAAATATTATAAATACTTTATTAACAATAATTAATCATGTACAATCGGAAATTACTCTATCTTAATTCTTCTATCACGATCAACCAAGACAAGATTCGGATTAGAACCACCAATTAGTTGATCCTCCATTTCTTCAAAATGCTCCCTTTTCAATACCTGATGGGTCCTCCAATATAGGACCTGTTTTTTCACATTAGTCGAACCCAGCAAGCACTTGTGCTTGCATCGGATGTCTCCAATCCTATGCCGAAGGGCATGTGTTGGGTCAAACCAACTTCTTTCCTTTCTCATTGTCTGACTCATGGGACCCCATTTAGTATCGGGTTTTAGGACGGTATCTCGAAACTAGGAAAACAATCATAACTTAGAAAGTAGTGATAGTGCAATGATTAAATTATAGGTACCGTCAGAATATATTGTACGATGACTATAATCATGCCTATCGGTATTGGCATAAGACATATTGCATATACGGGGTAATTCACCAGCATAGGGTCAGTAAAATTGAAAGCCATTACGATGCATATCTGAAAACATCTTTTTAGTGGGTTTGTAATCTTCATTTTGACTATTATGGTCCAATATCATTGGATATACGGGTCCAAAGAGGGTTCCACCGGGTGGACTTCAGGTATCGTATAATTAAAGACTGCAGCAACAAGGAGGTATCTGTAGATTGGTATAATTTGGAGGTTGCTGTATATTTCATACCTATTTTGATACAAATATACAGATTACTCCAAATGGTGTCAATATACAAACACCTCCTTGTTGCAGCAGGGTCTTCAATTGGTCCTAATTGTTCATTAAAATGTTTAAATAAACCTGAAACATATACTGCGGATACTGGATAAGATGCGTTTCCTCGACATCAGGTTTTCTGAGGTAGGGTGCTACAATGGCCATTGTTAGTGCAATAGTGGCGTCTGTAGAGTGGTACAGGGTCCTGAATAAGCCAATTATTTTTTACCATCTTTATAATAAAAGCCATCTTCATGGTTTCTTTCAAACGTAACGGCCCACAGTGTCATATATGTCACCACACTAATCGTTCATGGACGGACTCGGGTATCAGTTATCCAAAGCCCTATAACTCAGGTGGATTTTGGCTAAGTTTTGTTTTCTAGTACATAGGTGCATTATGTTTCTGGCCTTTGTCTGTGGTTTGGCGCTAAAAATCTCACGCGCAAACTTATTAATTGTAGTAGGACTTTCAAGGGCCAATTCATTCAAGTGGTAACTATCGTTCAACTTCGCCATAAGATGACCTGGAAGAGCCACCAGCCTCACGCCAGCCAGTGAGCTATCTTTTTTATGGGAATAACTGTGCATATTTTTATTTAATTAGTAAATATATATTTATTGTTTGTCTGCATTTTCCATGATTAAACAAGTCCGTTCTTTTGAGAATATAAAAAGGAAGTATAAATTATTTAATATTACCCTTCGACATAACAATGTCGCAAGAAAATATCCTTAAATTGAGTTTTAGAGTTGATTAAAGACTGGTGCTTCAATATTTAAAAACGATCCCATAGTCACTTTATTAAGTGGATGCCGTGTGTCTAGGTAGTGTTTCTAGAGTCTAGACTATAGCTCAGACCTACCACAGTGTAATGAGAGGCGTTGTTCATTTGGATGCTTTTTGAACACTTTGCTGCATCACATTAAAACAGCATTTCCGTTGGTGAAGAGACAAGCATCAGATAGTGAAGATAGTGAAGAGACAAGTGTGCAGATGATATCGATTATATAGAAATATACAAAAGCTCTAAAGAATATCTGCACAATAGGAGAAAGACAAAAACAAATAAACACCCAATTTATTAAATCGGGTCCAAACTATCGAAGGCCCTTCTGGCAGGTCATTAATAAAGAGACAGGATAAACATCAAACTCCGACAAACCCAAATATGTACTTTGGGCCAATTACTAGCAAGCGAAATTGAAGACCTAATAGGGTATTTGACTATTTTTGGAAAACCATCTTAATGTGTTTATTCCTTCACTCTACATTGTAAATGCATTATTTTTTGTAATTATTTCCTCAATATTTCATAAAAATCAGCGTTAAAAATTGAATCACAAAAAGTCCCGCCAAAACGATACTTTCTGTTGTGTGACGTCACCGGTTAGTGATGTCAAGATGTCAAGATGATGTGATGTCAAGATGTCAAATCGGCCCATATGGTCTGTCAGCATCAGCATCGTCGCCGTTTGGTAATTGTGTTGTATGATGTGTTGTTTTCACAATTTCTACATAAAAATGGGTTATAAATGGTGTATAAATCCACAATGCAGAGATACGTCAAGAAAAACTCCGGATAAACTATTTGTAGCTGTTCCGCAAGATTTGAAACTGCGAAGAAAGTGGTTGGCTCGTAGAAATCCAAATGAAATAAATAGCCGCCAATACAAGTGTTTTCTGTTGTGAAGATTACTTCGACATAAGTAAAACTGACTAGAATAAGTTATCTATCGTATTTTCGAAAGGTATTATCTGATCTGACAGCTGAAGGTTAGGGCTATCCTAACCTACAAGTTATGCTTACATGACGCTTTCGTGCTATTAAACTCAAACGGGAGAAGCATAAAAGCGCGTTCGGATAACCCGGTATTTTACGGTGAGAGTGACGCGCTGCATAATAGGCGGACTAACGTCATACGGCGTTTATCTGCATATAAGAGAGAGACAGCCGACCCAAGTTATCTGAGCATTGCTCTCCCCATACCATACCCTGACAAACCGAACGCGCTCTAAGGCGGACTAACGAATGACATCACTGGAGACTGACCCAATTACAGAGCGTTTTCAATCACGTGATAGGACGTGAATAAAATTCAATTTTAATTTTGGTTTTTCATAGAAATAAAGCATTTTTTTTTTTGAAAAGTAATAACAAATAGTTTTCTTAAACTGTAATCTATTAGGATGACTATAATACATGCCATATTTTGAATACAGTCAAATACCCTATTACCAGATTGAAATCAAACCACTCCCGTCACTACTACAACCTCAGCACCATCTTTTGAGACAGTTATCTCCTCTTATCTGACTCCCGTCGATTGTCCACCACTATACAGGCATCTCTAGTGACTGGCGTTTTAGGGCGAACAAAACTAGCAAACTGCCGACCAATATCGATGGATGCTTTGTTTTGTGAAGAAACAAATATCTAAATCCCAACTGATTCGGCTTACGAAAAGGACGGAATATGACTATCAAACACTTTGGAGCCAGACGGGCACTTACGGGGCGCTAGAGGAAATCGCAAATATTCTGAGGGATTGTATTTGGACATCACGAGAGCCTTTCACTCCATGCCCCCCAGCCCCCATGCCCCCACTGGTCGTCAAATTTCAGCACAATAAGTTTCGTCAAGTCCCTCTGGGTTTGTTGATGTCATACATTACAAATCTGGGTTATACCAAAGAAATTCAGAGAGGTGTTGACCGTTGGACTGTTATCGATCCACTGTGTTTTACACTCTTCATCTGCCTCACTGGATGGATTCCTACTCAACTCAGTATTGTTTGCTGATGACTCCACCGTCCTCAATATTGCAAATCCGCGTTTGCCCTCACTTCAATGGCATACCAAAGCTTCGACAGTTTTCCGTCAATCATCTCTATCATCTATATGTTCTCAGGCAACTGGTTCATGACAACACTGCTTCGGTGAGAATTCTTAGTGTGCATCTTCTCTCCCAGCCGACTTGGAGTAGTCGAATCGATGATCGAGTCAAACAGCTATACAAGGCCATCATGTGAACAATGTAACACCGTGTATCTAGAAAACAAAGCGCCTACCACCAAAAACTTACTGTAGAGCTCAGCATAAACTGTTTCACTCCGTAAATTAGGAAGGACGGTATTTTAGTATTGTAGGTAAATTGGTAATCACTGGAAATCCTTTTTCCTGTGTAGATTATCAATCCTTGTGCGATGAAGAAGAACAGTATAAACTTCACAAACGCAACGGTGGTCTTCACATTCCTGAAAAAGAAAATTCCCAAACGTACAGAAGTCTGACATGTTATTCGTCAGTATTACATTTTATCTTTGTTCGGTAAATACAGTAAAGTAAAAATTGGCTGTATGTTCGTAAGGAACAAGATTTGAATTTATGATTATGTCACAGTATTACAAAATGGATGTAAAAATGTTGTACATAATTTACAACAACGATCTACGTAAAATAAAACACGTAAGTCAAGTGAACACCAACCTATATCGTGCTGGAAAGTTGTCTTCCATTCTTGAGCAGCTGAATGCAAACATGATAGATGTCAGTCCGGCAGCGATGACTATCCTATGACGCTTAATAACCGCGAACTCATCTGCTAGCGCATCTATCACTGCTGTATATCTCAAGATCGTGCATATCGTACCCCACAACCACAGACCCAGGAAGTAGATTATCATGACCTCATAGCCCATGCTGTTTCTGGATATTGCGTCTGCTGTGTGAACGAATATGAAAGTTTGACCTAAAACGAGATTCATAATCATATTCTTGTTGTAGTTGTCTGATATATTATATTTCCTGGTGCATCATTGTTGATAGTGTGTGCCGTTTAGCTAATCATGTTAAAAAAGTGAGATGGCTCATGTTGTAGCAAAGAATTTAAACTATTCGATCTGGTCCTTATCGCCAGATTACACTAGTTTACACTGTTTTTATACCATGCCTGAATATCATCAATTCGTATCTACTCGACAGAAAACTGTCACTGGTTAGTTATCGTCTCACCAAAACGGTATGAGTCATGGTGTCGCTAACGGTTCGATTTGGTTCCGGTTGGCGGTTGGATGTGGTTGACAGAACGGTTCTAAATCGTCATCATTTTTGAAACGTCAGTAACCGCTCGACGGAAAATGATGCAGTTCGATTCATAGGTTAGGTGCCCCACTTACTGTTAAATATGACAGTAATGACATACGCAGTGGTCTACCGCGCATTCCGCCAACGACATACCTATCCATTTTACCAGCATTTTACAACTTATAACCTAAAAATGACAACCCAAACGAACCGATATTTCAAACCGTCTTGCCAGGCAGGTTCAAGATTTTGACGGACCGAATCGAACCAACTGCAACCGTTACGTCATCAATCGCCATGTGAAAATGGTTGGTTCAAATCGGTAGTCGAACCGCAACCGAACCGTTCCACGCGAAATCGCCTATTGTGAAAATTGTCAAAACTATTAAACATGTCAGGCTATAGTAACTATACGCGAGTCCGTTTATTCACCGGTGGACATCAGTGATGGGAACTGATGGCATCAAAAGGGTTATTTTAATCTTGATGCAATCAGTTGGTGACATCGGTTAAGCGTAATTTTGTTCACCGGTTTGGTGTTGGTGGATCCATCAACTCATCGGAGTTGAAGCTCGGTGGATCTGATGGATTGGAGAGGGGGTTATCAGCTGATCGACTGCGGTGTTACGGCTGGCGGATGCATAACCTAAAATATATGTGACGTTTTCATAATTAGAATCAAATGCAAACCAGAAGACGACCATAAAAAACTTTACACAAAATGGACGCGTCAACATCATCGTCGTTTATATTAATCCTGCAAGATGCTGAGGATAATAAACAAAAATGAAGAAAAACCGGTGAAAGGGGAACAAAGTGGAAATTTTTTGAAAAATTTGACGCTCTCTTGGCAAACAAGGCAAGCGTAACGCCACCAGATACCAATTTAGGAGGGATACTTGTAAGCGATGAAGAAAACGATAAAATCGAGGAGAAAAGACATGAGGGGAATGACCATGAGGAAATATCTGAAACGAAAACTGAAACTTGACGAGGAAGATAAGAGACTAAGAAGAGAGTGGAAAAAATAATAACACACAGTAATGAAGGTCTCCTGTGTTATAGAATAATATTTATTTTGTTTAGAAAAAAATTGTTTCCGAGTTATGCCGTGCTTCAAAATTTTTAATAACTGACGATTGGAAACCATGTTGCTTGCTTCTTCCGAGCTAACTATACAGGAAGACTATACATCGGAAGAAGCAAGCAACGTGGTTCGGTAACATCAGTAATTTTGAATTTTGATCCACGGCATAATCCGGAAACAATTTATTTTCTAAATTATTCTGGCCATAAAAGCCTACGTACTGGTTTTTTATTAAAATCGTTATTGTTAAGTTACGTTACTCTTGCAATATCATATTTGAGTCTGAGTTATTGTAAGTTGTTTTTTAGTTTTTCGTTTATTGTATCTTCTATATTTTTCAAAAATATAAATATACTTATTTTTATGCATAACTTTCTTTACTATATAAGATAATAAGTATAAATAAATGCTTATCAGAAATTCAAACAAATATCTTTATTAATTTCAGTCATTTTATTTGTACACTGTCACTGTCACACACATCTGTCACTGTCACCAATAAAATGCACGCTCACCGGCTTATTCCATCAGGTCGTCAGGATTTCCAACATAAATTTTATCCATCAGACCACAATCTATCCCCCTACTCCTTTCCATCAGTGCATGACGTCATGTAATCCATCTGGTGAAGAAACGGTCTCGCGTTATGTTCACTGTGTCACTTTTTCGTTACATATGTACCTATGTTCACGGTGTCGTTTTTAATTTGTTACATGCCGACAAAACAATTCACACCCAAGGCGCCTATAAAAGTTTTCACTTAAAAAAATGTGCTTGTAACGGTATTCAAGGTGTCGAAAAGCTGTCATAACTGTCAAAACTATATGCGGAGTCTATGGCGCTATCTTCACGTTACCTATCGTATCACCACATACGATGAAGTGTCACGAGCTTTGAACTTGAAGCACATCAGGGACCCAATTCTCGTCATCTTTTTGAAGCGAATGTGACTCTTTTCGAATGTTAGGTGAGAGTGGGGATATCGGCGGTTGCCATGTGTTTGGAACGTATGGGCGTGGCGCATGCGTTATTGTTCTTAGCAACAGGCAAACTTGCCATAGATACAAGTATGGGCGTGGCGCGTGAGTTATTGTTGTTAGCGACAAGCAAATTTGCTTATAGATACGTTCCAGAGGGAAACCGCCGATATCCCCACTCCTTCCACCTAACCATTCGAAAAGACTCGCAATATACGTACAATATTCACATCAGTATAAAATAGAACCAAAACAGAATATAATATAAAATACATGCTCCGCGAAAAACTCTTCTCCCTCCGTCCTCACCGCGGGATTGGATGCGACATCTGATCTCGGGCTAACGGTGTTGAGGGTTACTTTAGTCTTTTTTTTGTTTTTTTATTTTTTTTTTTTATTTTTTAAAAGTATTTTTTTGCTGTTATTTGTTTTTTTTTGTCGAGCTAGTTACTCATCTATAGTAGTGTATGTCCTTGTAATATTAGGGTTTTCATTTTCAGTTAAAATGTTTTGTAGTTCAGTTCTCTTGTCTCGGTTGGTAGGTTGTTGAAAATTTTTACTGCTTTTCCCTGAACAAATGGGGCGTAGCGGGTTGTTCTCGATCGTTCCGCTCTTAAGTATGATCCATTTCTCGTTTTATGTTCGTGTACTTGGTCCGTTGTTGATTTTGTGCAACAACAAGACCTTATGCAAAGTTATCAACTGCTACACTGTTAATCTTTCGTAATAGCGTATACCTCTTGCGTTGGTGTTGTTCTATCGAGTCTATATAGAGTTTTTAGTATTTTATTCTGCTGTCGGTTGTAGCTTATTTATGTTGTACTAAGTTGTTTCGCTCCAGGTATTTATCATGTAGCACATGTTGGAGATATAGAGACAGTTGTACGGATTATTTTTGGATATTCTGGGATGAAATGTTTTAGTTTGTGTAGTGCGGCTATGGTTTTTGCATTTTTGTTTTTAATATCATCTATGTGCGCATTCCAGTTAAGGTTGTCTTTTATTGTCAGTCCTAGATATTTAACTTTTCTCGTTTGGGCAATCCGTGCTTTATTGACGATAATTTTAATAGGCGTGATTGATTTTTTACTTGAGAATAACATATTCCGTTTTTTTCTCATTTATCGTCAGCTGGTTACTGATGAACCATTCCTTCATCTTTTTTACGTCTTTGTTTATTTTGAGTTGTAGTTGTTCTTCGGTTTTTGCGGAGTATAGAATACAGGTGTCATCAGCGTACATGTATGCTGTTCCACTTAGGGGTAGTTCAAAAAAGTCGTTTGTATATAAAATATAAAGAGTTGGTGGAATAAGTCCTCCTTATGGTATTCCATACTCAGCATACGCCGTATGACTGATAGTATTGTTTATTTTAGTGTTTTGTGGGCGATCTTTTAAGTAGGCCATTTCTCTGTAGCTTTTCGATCATTCGGTGTTTTAATTTGATTTTTTAGTAAGCAGGGACGAAAAACTAATAATTCTGGTACAAAATTATAAAGAAATATTTGATTCAAGTATAGCAAATCACCTCAATCATAGCAATCACCAAAAAAACTCGTTTTCTGCGCCTTTAACACTGTTTTTCGCAAAAGCTAGAGCCAATTCACTATTTCTGTGTTCAGATTCGGATTCCTGGGAAAGAATCCTATCCGAATCAGTTGTCATTTGTCAGGCAATTTGAAGTCGGTCAAATTTTATTGGCCACTGCAACCTTTAGTTACAACTTATACCCTACGCAATTCGATGCGTCATGTCAGTTTTGATTTTTCCTGACCCGATGCGATCCGATATGAGCCGTTCAAGTGTGCTCACTCTGCTCCGTATGCGATTTTTCCGTGCCGATACGAGCCAGCCAGATGTGCTTTAAGATTTATTCATTGGGTCTGTCAGGGAAGCTTAGAGTACGCGTATAGCGTTCGTTGGGCATTTGTATTCTATTCGTTGGATATAGAATCACACAACAAATCCCACAAATTTAAATTTAATAACATCGAGCACAAATTCGAAGAATGTCCACGTATATTTGCCTAAAAGTAATTTGCCAACATTTTCAGGAAACTACAGCGAATTCGTAGATTTTTCTCTTTAGTTTATAATAACGATTTTTTAAATAATACACAAACATTTTAACACATCATCGTCGTTGGACGACAATGCCGAAATGGTGAATTTCTTGAAATCTTGAATGGTTACTATAAAATAACATGGACATTTTTAGAAAATTTATACCAAAACAAAAAAATTATAACCCAAAATCATATTAGTCAAATATTCTAATTACCAATAATAAACAAATAATCATTATTTAAGACTATTTTTAGAAAACTTTTTGAAATATTTTAAGGCTCTTAAAAATTCAGGTGTACCAGTTGATTCATGCGCTCATTTACCTATTAATAAACAAATTATATTAAAACTAGGCCTTCGTAAACTTCTGTGAAACTGTGGAAAAGCAACCCGTTTCAAGCAAATCACTTTTTCTGAAAACCATATCGCTAGTCCAGTGCTAAAAAACAGTGGTTCGAAAAAATGATAAAATAAACCTACGAGGTGATAACAAGCGATATGTTTTCAATATGATCCGATCCGTTCTACGCAAAAGTTTCTGATATGATCCAACCCATCAAACATTAGTCAAACATTAGTACAGTTACTGACTACACTATTAGTCAGTTATTGTTACCGTTTAGATCCAAACACCTGTAATCGTCAATTTTGTATGTGGTCTTGAATGTTTGAAACATCATGTAGACCCATACTGTCACCAGGCAGTTGGAAGTAATTAAACCAATGTAGATCATTACAGCGCTGGGTGTAGGTCCAATCCTCAGAGGGCTTGTGGCAGAAAAATTGATTATCTCGGCGGGTAGCTCCATATGGAGGCTCTGGGCTATTATGTCTCTCCAATACTTGTGTAGACAAACAAAAACAAATGTTAGCAAATTGCAGAGGTGCTTTAAGCAATACTCATATAAACACATTGCCATCCATTGGTCAACAGTACTTAAATGAAAAATAAAAAGCGTTTATAATCATTTGATTTGATTCATTTCTATTGAAATGTCCAAGCACCAGTTTGCAGTAACCTGTAGGGTGTCAACGTAATACTCGACCTAAATGTGATACTTTTGTAGTTCTCGGAGCAGATAAACAATACTTTTTCGGACTCCGCGGACTCGTTAGATATTGCGACAACTTCAAAAAAAAGTTCTTTAAAAAGCAACATTTGCCCCGGACCAGGAAAAGATTGATCAGATCGAAAAGATTTATCAGATCGCTCTGATCGATCTATAGTTCTCCCACATACACGTACGATACGTGTCCGGCCACGTTCATATCATCAAAAGATCGATCTTTTTATTTAAAAGATCGGTCCGCTCGATCTTATCGATCTTTCGACCTTTCAAGTAAGAAGATCGAAAGATGGATCAGATGGATCTATCGATTTTTGCCGTCCTAGACCGGGCTACAGTCGGCTACACTAACACCTAACGTCTAACGCCTTTATGCGTTAACGCATTATCAATACCGCTCTAATGAAATTTAACTTTAAAATCAGTTTCACAATCCAATTTTAAAGATAATGGGCCCACCTCCGTATCAAAATGGTTAATATAACCCCGTTACCGTATGGCGTTAGTGAAAAATCAGAAAGCGATAGAGATGACGTACGGCGCATAAAGGATGATTCCAGCTCCAACGGAACGGCGACGGCACGGAGCGGATGCGGGACGGGCCCCGCCGCGCCGTGCCGTCGTTCCAATTCACGCTACAATGGGCGTTTTACGTCAACGGCACGGCCCTGTAACGACCTCGCCAAGCCTCCTGCATGGTAGTCGACGATTACTTCTGTGGTTACAAATTTTTGTAGAAGCATTAAAATAGCACCAAAAAGTTTTAACTACAATATTCCAGCTACTTGTATTCTGCATATGTGTATGTATGTAGGGAGAAAGAGGCAGGGTAAGACCCATTGCACCTCAGCCTCAGTAGGCTCTTTGTGCAGACCTCCTCTGCTCATCTGGCCTCGTTAGCCAGTACAGGCCCTGGACAAAAACAACAAGTATTCTGCATAACTTTCCACTTTTGGTCCGCGGGTATATTCATTAAAAATAGTATATTATTATACAAGTTTTATAAGACGTCAAATTGGCGCACGAGTTGTTTTGGGCACGACGAGCGTAGCGAGGAGTGCCCAAATGAAACGAGTGCACCAATACGTCTTATAAAACGAGTGTAATATACTATTTTTTCTACTTTGCGTCGTTAATTTTATATAAGTTTAGAAATTGTGGTTACTATATCGCGCTAAATTAGAATCTAGGGTATTTTGCGGGTACCGCGTGGCAGCACTGTAGTAACTGTCAACTTCGTTAAGGATGAGATCGATGAAATAAAATCATAACAAAATCTAATTGTGAATAATTTTACTCTACTTTAGCCTACAAGTTTGAATAAATATTCAGCGAGGTCGCAACGATGATCATAATGGAGCTTGGACCAACACTTTTAACCTTACTGTGATAAATACATGAAACTTAACCTAAAAAAATACAACTTTAAAATACTGGTTTCATAAGTATAATAATCAGAATAGATTGTTTGGCGGTGACTGATTAGTTACTTCGAAGAACAAGAACTTACTAAAGAATTGTTATAACGCTTAACGTTTAATACCGGTGTCTACCTAATTCCGCTACGTAGCCGTTGCGGCTTATATATTTACAAGCACTTATAATTGAAACCCAATTCTAATTTCGGCAAAGTAGTTTATTAGAATAAATTATAGTTAGTAAAATTACATGTGATGGAGGTAATACAAATACGTTGCACACAACCAGAACTAAGATGAAGTCGAAAGCGACGGACAAAAACAAATACAAATTGAACCGAGCATCCAAACGTCCAAAATATTACCGAAAACTTATACGTTATATAAACTAAGAAATCCTCTACACTTTAAATGTACTACAGCTTCGTACGTGTATGCTGATAAACCATTTATTGCGCATATACAATCTCGCAGCAGTAATTAAAATCGTTCATATCTACGATGTAGGTTTGATCTTCGCATAATACCTTATTAAAGTAAATGTGGTCCTTGAATTATATCTGAAAAGGGGATTTGATGTTTAGTTGAAAAGAATGATAACGATCACTTACCAGAGTCGTAAAACATCACCGAAAACGTCATGCTGGCGTAATTTGAAGAACACAGCAAAACTAAGAAAGCCCCAGTCCGTTGGCCATAGTATAGCAGGCTACACCCATGTTTAAATATGTATAGAATATTGATATTGCGCAGTTTATGTGATTGCAAGCGATTAAGAAGATGCAGTGTGTGGTTATGTTGGGTTATGTATTGTACGTTTGAGATATGGCATTTGATATCACTGTGTACCAATCAGACAAAAATGTTACTGTTTTCGGTATTACAATGTGTTAATTGTAACACCGAAAACAGTGTTACAATGTGTGCATTGTGAATGCAAAGTAGAAAAATCCTTTTATATATCTCCGCCTAATACCTACTCAAAACGCTACAACACAAAATGAGCAAGTAGATAGGGAGATCTTTAAAACTTATTGCCAACTATACGTGTATTGTAATACTAAATTGGAAATAAAATAAATGTTACTTTACCTTCTTTGTTTAACTGCAGCGAATTCGTCATGAAATGTTGACCACATATGTTTGCATCAGCTTAATATTTGCTTAAGTCTTTTGGAAATATTGATGCAAACATAAGTGGACCCATCGCTTATAGTTTTTAATTAATTTCAGAATAATGTCATCAACCATTCAGTAAACATTTCAGTATGGTGTTAAGGACATTTTTAAAATCTACTGTTTTTTTTTATAATAAGGCACATTATTTATTCAACTAGTTTGCACCTAAATTGATTGAAATACACTATTAAAGAACATCTATAAATTTCGGGTGGGTCATGTCATAAATTACAGGACTTTTTAACGATTTCAATAAGTTGTTCATCCATGTCTACTTTTCCTTGTTGTGATTGTAAATATAAGGTACGGTTGAATTTTTCTAAAGTGAAATCATTATACAGGGAGTATATTAAATGAGTGCATTTTTTGGGGTTGTAATTCTTCATAATTGGAGTAAAAAGTTCAAATACTTTTTTATCTGGCACCAGTTTTGAGTAATTCATTATTGAAAATGCAGAATTTGACGCCTCAAGTTTTTAGGAAGGCTTGTATTACCTTGACCTCTTCCGCAAGATCCTGTGCCGAGCAGTGGTGGAGATCAGCTGACTGCTGTGCGAACTGTGGGAAGTCCCGTGTTTGCGTGTTGCCCGTGCAACGTTGTTTTCTGGTTGTCCGGGTCGGGTTTTGACTGTAGTGAGTGAGATATTATGATCATTTGCGAAAATGTGGGAATGTGAGAATGTGCACTGCTACTGTCGCTCGAAGTCTATGATGGACATTAGACGCCGAAGTTGTGCAAATTGGCCGTACACAAGCTTGTGTGGAGGTCACTATAAGCAACTTGTTTACATTTTTCGGTAAGTTGACTGTTGAGTCATTGAACATATAGTTATTTATTATGAATTTCGTAAAATTGCTTACTACAGACAGGTGCGGGTCACTTTTCACCGTAGTACTTCACATTATGAAAACATGCGGGTAGCGACAATCAAATTTTCAACTGCAAAATTTTGTTCCTTATTATGAGTTACATTAGCCCTCAAAATTATTGCACTCAATTAGTATACACCCAATTACACCCAATTACACTCAATTAGTATTACTGCGACATTACAAAATTGTTTCCAAACATTCTAGCAAACGTTTAATTGTTTGAAGTTTTTTCTCGGTTCTATTAAAGCATTGCCTAAACGTGGTAAAAATTAACGCTTACATTATAGGTAAACAGATCGGTAAATTGAGACCTCTCTCCAGGCGAAGTGACCGTACGTCCATAGTAGAGTGTTAGGACGAAGCAAGGCAATATGGAACAGTTCATTACTATGAGAATGATGAAGAAATACCGCCGATACCGCCGCAATCCGATAATGCTGAAGACCAAGACCAGCAAATATATGAAAGCATCAAAGGCAATCCACTCCCACATGAGGCCCAACGTCCTTGGTGATTCGTCCTCCTTCATGTTGGACATCATGTTGTAGAAGTCGCGGACGGCATCATTCGGGGTTTTGCCCAAGTTAAACTCGTAACTGCAGTTTGCGCGCCGAATGTTGCAGCAGACCTCATCGTAGGTCTTGTTGAGGGTCGCCAACGTTGGCACGCAATCTGGATGCGCTTCTCTGTGTTGACAATTAATCCAAGGTATGTCGCCGGCCACAAGTAGTTCTTTTACGTATCTGCCAGCCATGGCGCTGTAAGCTACTGTGTATATATTTGTAGTAAGCGTGTAGTAAATCACTGTATACGGAATACCTGGAATTGACACATGGAACAATATAAAAACGAGGAATCATCTCGGAAACTATCGGACAAGATTATGGTTATAAAAATTGCAGTTCGTTAAAATTACCATAACAAGAGACAGGGGTTCAATACAATGCAACTTCTTTAAGGAATTTTGTGCGAATATCCTAAAAAATATAGAACTTTTGACAAACGACTTGACAGAATAGGTATTAATCCGATTTTCAAAATCATTTTTTATCGTCTCTAATATGATGAATAATCTGTTTTGCTGCTTTATTATTTTAGTTCAACTAACCCCACTCAATATATTAAAGTAGATTCCAGATAACAAAGTGCTATCGACCACAGACTTAAAAAATGATCACGGTACTCTGTTGTACTTGTACAATAACCGCACGAACTCTTTAAGTTATCTGATTAAACTGCAAAACAGATAAATTAATATGACTAATTATTATTACCTCTGAATCTTTTGGAAACGCATGCATCACACATATTTTCCCACAAATCATAGAGCACGTATTATACCAAAAAACTAACAGTTCTTACTCTCGTGGCTGACGGGCAATAGTGTCGGATGTGGGCGCTTACACAAGTGCAGCCCTGCTGTGCGCACTTTTCATCCGCATGCGTATTTTATTCATAAATGTGACATAATGTGCCGTAAGAATCGACGAAGAACAGGTGAGAAAATCGACGGAAATTACACTTCATTGGACTAGACGTCAGTTAAATGGCAATGAACGGGTCCGTATTAAATAAATTGTGTCTTAATTTTTGGTTTATTTAACATTTTACTTTTAGTTGGTTTACAAAGATTCCTGCCCACAAGAAATTGTGTGAAATGCAGTATAAATTATGTTGTTGATATAAATGGCATAGAAAAACACATAAACAGCTTCCTGACCCAGTACCACGGTTGCTACACTGGAGCGGTTGTCTCATGCAGCACCTTTATGGTGAAGTTGTGCGCGTAAGAGGGGAGGGGGGGGGGTCAAAAGGCATACAATGGCGTCACAGCCCACGTCATGCCCACGTGATCGCGCTAGGCGCCAATAGACATAATATACGTTTTGGAGTGCGTTCGGTTAATCTACTGCAGGGTAGGGTAGGGGGAGAGTGAGGTAATGCACCGGGTACTTCTCGCACCCCGACTTTACGAACGTGTCAGTGCAATAAGGGAGCATACGGAGCCGAGTGCGCGCGCAGATGATATCTGTCAGATTTTAAACTTTGCGTTGCTGTGACCAGTACAGTTAAACCGTTCGTTCAGATTAGTAAAATGGAAAGGCAAGACGCAATTAAAAAATGCGTTGTCGGAGTAGTAGTAGTCGCTTTGAAAACTGCACAGTGTGTATTGATACAAGAAGTAATGGAAGGAGAGGAGAAAGAAATAGAACCACGCACGAAAGTGATATGTATAGAAAACTATGTTGAAAGAACCATAAAGAATTTTACACATGAACAATTAACACAACATTGTCGCATAACACGAACAACGTATGACCAATTAATACCCGTCATAACCGAATACAAAGAAACTGGAAAGGAAGACCAGGAAAGAAAAAACAGGAGTTCTAATATTATGTAGAATAAATGTGTTCTTTACTGTTCAATATACGAAGTTTTAAATATAGGTACACTACATTTTTATTTTATATTACGAAAGAGATTAAAATAAAATATTGAGCAACAAAAACATCGTTTTGTTTTACATTTTAAGAAAAAAGGCAAGAATAATGTGCATAGCATGAACAATGGCACTTTTCCGCAGATTCGGTAGCTAATGTATGCTTTACTTTAACTTATTAAGTTTGTCTCGAACAAGAACATTATTTTCGAACGTAACAACCGATCCGTCGCCGGCCCTCAATAATTCGTGAGTACAGCTTGTAATATTCGACATGTTCGACGTGAAATAAGTTATACCATACCTGGAAGTTAGGTTAGACGTTTTGTTCGACTACAATCAAAATAAACATACTGCGCATGAGGGGGAAGATCTACCGCACTCAGGACCACCAATTTCAAGAACTCAAAACATGGGGACTAATGATATCATTCTATCGTTTCGCTAAGAAAAACTAAGAAATACGTAAAGTCTGGGTGCAAAAGTGTCATCGGAAGGATGAATTTAACGTATCGCTTAGTTTTATATGTTCACAACATTTTTTGGGCACAGATTTTGATAGAGATTTTAAATCCGAGCTGTTGAACTTACCTATAAAACAAAGACTAATTCCCACTGGTAACTTTAATATAATCGATATAAGTTTATGTTATTAATATCAAATATGTAATAATTCTAGCAATACCATCCTTCAATTTAAATCCAGATTCGCTTGAAGTACTGAAGTTATTGCAGAGGAGAGTATCAAAGTAGAGAGTATTGAACAGGAGAATATTGAAGAAAAATTGGTTTCACTCTCAAAACAACGTGAAGAAATGAAGGAAAAATTTGTCACACTCTCAAAACTAAATGAAGAAGTGAAGGACAAATTAGAAACAGTCTAGCACAAATTTTCCAAATCATTACAAAAATTGTGATCTTTCGACAGTAACTTCGTACAGGACTAAAATGGGAAAAAATTTAAAAAAGTTACTTACAAAATCTCAACAACAAAAGATAAAGTTACATGGGTAGCTGATGATCTTGCGCAATCCGGTATTTTAGTTTTTTATTTTTTGTTTATTACATACTGTTGTATAGCATTTTTGAATAAATTTATAAGATAAAATCTATTTTTTCTTTGTTTTAGTGTTAAAAATGATTTTTTCCCGGCTCGATATAACCATGGCCTGGCCCGGCCCGACAGCCTGGTTTGACTCCACAGCACTAGGCAAAACGTCGTCGTAGCGCGTGCTTTTTATACAATGCCAATGGTCTCAAATAATGCGTATGAAAACTGCGCACAGCATTTTCTCACTTTACCGCCAGTCGCACAATTTTTGACATCCGCCTTAAGTAGTGCTGTTTGTTTAATTTATATGAGGAAAGATGTCACAGGACAATTTCGTATGAGGTCACAATACTCATTAGTTACCAATATGATACTCAAGTAATTTAATAGATATATTACCTTTTAGTACAGGTACAAAATCCCAAATTCTGATGAAGCATCTGCTAGTGTAGTTACCCAAGAATATGTAGACCATTAACAGTGGCAGCCCAAGGAATATAGAGAGTACAGTGATTACAACTAACGTCAAAGCTAAAAAGAAATAAGTTTCAATATTTAAACTTCTCGCGTTGGTGTTTTTGTATTTTCTCATGTTTTTTGGTTGTTAATATACATCTTAAACTTTATTATAGGATCTTTCACAACCACTTCTTTAAAAGAATTATACGGAGAACCAAATGGAATATATTGTTGAAAATTTCTATGCAAATGTTCTTGCATACGATCTTTTAACTAAAATGTTTTCAGTTTCCAGTTGCTTTCAGCTGCACCGGAAGTTATCACTTTCTTATTTCACATTACTTCCCTGTGTTTTAGTGCATTTTTGACATCGCCGATTAATATTATGTCATATTTAAAAAAACATACCCACAAAACTGTTTGCTCATTGTTTGCCAGGCATAACAATCAATGCCAAGGACACTTGCCATATAAATATTAATGTTTATAATAATAATTGCTGCAGACAAAGACTAAAGTTCATTAACTTATAAAACGAGTTAATTTTACAAAAATTTCGAAAATTGTGCTTGTGATCTTACAATCTAGCGTAGTTTTATATTTAACAGTTGGTGCTTGTGGTAAAATTCACAAATACGATTGACGCGAGCCAATAGCGATTGAGATGTCAGCCTTATTTGACACTTGAAGTCAATACCATCAATCTTGGAAAACTAAAAGTTACTAAAAGTTTGTAATCTAGTGTTTTCATAAAGACACCGAAAGCGGTTTCGTTATGAGTTTATAACTAACGCAAAGTAGAAAAATATTACAATCGTGACAACAATTGGTTACTCAGGCAGTCATGAAATTAACGCCATACTAACGCTACTTGCGCTTCCTTCTCGCACTAACGTCAACTGGAGGCGGGGCCGATGCGCGTGAGCAAACCGTAGTGGATCGTGGCTAGAATACAAAAGAACAAATTTGGAGCAATTTTTGCTCTTAATTTGCAATTATCAAGTGTACCAGCACATATCACCCCATTATTACCGATACGAATGAGGCAAACGCAGTGCTGCCAAGTGGTGAGGAATAACTCATTTGGTGAGTAATTTTACTAACAAAAATCTAACTTGAGAAAAAGGGAAAACATAAGATTTTTGTTCATTTGTGAGTATTTTTCAGTGCAGTATCTTATCAATGTTGCGGCATTATAAATCACGTTTACTTTGGTAATAATGTTTTCTTAAGGTGTCCACAAACATATTGACTAGAGGTAGTAGTTATTTCTTTGTGATGTAATTGCTTTTTTTGCAGGAGTCTCTCAATTTATTTATTTATATCCATTCTTAAATCTCGTGAAATTTACATTTACATTTACATTTATCTACATATTAACCCGTGTCCCAAGCAGTTCAACATCGAAAAAAAAAAGGTTGAATTAAATATAAAAATAAATTGTTTCAGTAGAATACATTTATGTACCACAGTTATTAACTTTACATTTGAGTAGATATTAGAGCATTTCGCATATTTCCAAGTACTTAATTTGTTAAAAATACAGGGTGACCAAAAAAGGTATTAGCACTATAATTTGTATATAAATAGAAAACCTAAAATTTGCGTGATTATTTATTTATGCAAAAGTAATGTATAGATAATGGAAATTTATGTGCCGAAAACAATATTGTCTAGACTGTCTAGAGGACGTGTTACATTGTATACATCTTCAAATCGAGAATAAAATGGTAATATTACCGCGGTAATATTACAGCTAATGTTGATAATATTACGTAAAGTTACCGAAGGCAGATTTTTGTGTTGGTAATATTACCGCGGTAATATAACTGGTAATTTAAGTAATATTACCTATATTTTAATTTATTGCAGTTAACCATACAAAAATGTATTTTTAAAATATTATTATAATATTGCAAGCTATTAAATTACGGGTTATTTAGCGTCACGGTAATATTACGGTAATATTACGGGTAACATTACCATTTTTTAAATTACCTGTAATTTTATATCACTAGTTCTGACAACGTTAAATCACTTTGTAAATGGTGACACATTTTGAACGATATAGCTTTAAATTTTTCAGTTGTTACAGGTATTCTATGTATTGGATGGGTACTAATCTTGGTTTGCATACAAATTCAGCCATTGTTTGATACGCCACTGACTTCAATAGGAAAAAACGTAAAATAAAATTTTAATGAGCTTTACTGACTACATTAATATACAGGAAGTCCCATTAAGATTGGAACAAACTGGAAGGCCTTGTAGAGGACACCTAAAGAAGCATTAGAACGGATTAGTGCAATTTTATAAACAAGCATTTTTTTGTCAATAAAGCTATGTCCAAAAATGAGGCGCTAGGGAACTAGGCTGAATTAAAAAAAAAATTAGTGCGCCACATCTTAAATGAATATTTTCCTGTACTGAATACACGTGACTTTGGAGCACTAAAAAACTCTGGTTTACAACACGCTTTCCGTTTACACACGGAAAAGAACTGCTCGCGAGAGTGATGGCCGCATGCACTCACTAGCTCCTGGTAATATTTCATGGGGCCAAACATCCGTAAATACCATGCACATGAACATATTTATTGAACTGTTTTTGCAATATGCAAGAAATAAATGATTCCAGTCTCATTCTTTTTGATTCGGCGTAGTGCTTAAACGGCTCTTTTCCGGACATGACTTTAGTGACAAAAAGACATTTCAGATGCCCCCTACAAACCCTTTCAGTTTGTCGATATATTTATGGGACACCCATATAAGAATAAAATATAAAAGCAAAAACAAACATGAACTGGTTTTGCCTTTCTGTTATGGGAGCCATCACCATTAGGCACCAAATTTGAACTGTAGTCGCCCATCATATTTGCGCTATTCTGTCCCTGCTTTCAAAGTCCATAACGTCTTGATGAAAACGTTCACCATGTTCTTTAGAATAAGCTCCCAAATTGGTTTTAAATATATATCGATGTGAGTCCACCATATATGACCTGGATTAAGGAAAGGGGGTTTATGTGTCAAGAAGTCGTTTTTGATGTATAGAGACAATTACACTCTTTCCAATGAACCCAAAACCAGTATGGTATCTTATCAGCTGAGTTATTTGAATGTTAAGTTTTGTAGAAGAAAGCATAGTTTTCAACTCCATGATTTCCAAGCAAGCCATGATCCACTGCCTGAAATCCCTTTCAGGCATTTCTCGCCCTGCGCAAAAGTTCTGAAGGTATCTGAATTCGCATTGCAACACAATTTGACAGGGAAATCTTCAAGAGAAACATTTGTTTACAAACTAAATACAAAAAATTGCTCCGTCACATCCTGTCATTTTGACCATTTGGAGCTTGAGGTTATGGTATATCATCACCATAATCAAAATTCTAAAAATATATCAAGATAATTCAATATAATCTATTCGGTAAACGTGCAAATGCCCTAACTCTGTCGGTCGGTCGCGCGACGTAAGGTGTTCAAGAGTGCCCGGGTAAACTCGCATCTTTACCGATTCACAGAATTTGCACATCATATAGCAATACATTATTTTAAATCTAAATGTTTAAGCTTTTATTTAACACTACTGGGATAGTTCTACCGCCTCGTACATTTATTTGAGATGGTATCAAAACCAGGACAAAATACGTGAATCCGTTCACTTACACCTTGACACTTGGGTAGAAATGGCGGTGCTTCGGAACCTTGCATTATTTCTTGTTTTTTCTTTTCATAATTTTAAAGATCGATGTTCATGCTTTCATTTCAGATACATAAAGAATTCTATAGCCTAGGACTATTTTTGGCAGGGCATCAAAAAGTGTCAAAAACCGCAATTTTTGACACTTTGAAGCAGTGCTGCCACCACAAAAGCAGATAGAAAACGGAATAATCAGCATTTATTCATGCTTCTCAACATGGGGAATCAGGAAATATCGGTTTTAACCCAGTACAGAAAAAAATGTTTTTTTTTGTTGACTAGTGTTATTGACATATCGTCCACACATTTCCCTCGAAATCAATCTTATTTGCGCCTGGATCAGCTGGATTATTCTCGTAGACCTTACTTTTAAGGTTTTTCGTATAGATAATCTCGGCTTCCTTCTGACTGATTGTCGTACAACTTCGATATTTGCAGCATTTCTAACAGATCGTGGGCGGCCTGTTTTGTTAATTTTTACTGTAGAACTAGTAGCTTCGAACATTCGTAGCCATTTCCTAATGAGATCAGGACTAGCTGATAAGCTAATGTCTTGCAACTGGTAATGCGCGCGATACTGACGGCGTGCTGTCACTATGGATTTATTGTTTTGGTAAAACGCTCGTACGCAAAAAGCGCGTTGCTCTCCAGTAAAGCGTGGCTTCATTGCAACTAAAATTCCTTGCACCGCTTTACAATTTGGCACCCACCACAACTGCCGCTGTTGCCGCATTTCGCAGTCAATTTCGCGCAAATAGGAGCGATTTCGAGGGAAATGTGTGGACGAGTAGTCAATATTCTTCGTTCTCGATGTGAAGAGTCCATACAAGGTAACGGACGTCATCTAGATTCTAGACAATATTGGTTTCGGCACATAAATTTCCATTATCTATACATTACTTTTGCTTTACATTACTTTATCATACGCAGTATGTAAAGTATTGTAATCGTGCCAAAAATTTTTTTTGAGATTTTAGCGGATATATGTCTTTTTGGGTCCCCTGAACATTTTTGACCAACGTACAAAAAAATGTCTGTGTGTGTGTGTGTGTGGATGTGGGTGTGTATGTGTGTGTGTGTGTGTACCCGTTTTTGTGGCGACGATTCAGGAGAAACTACTAAAGGGATTGGGACGAAACTTCACATTTAGAAGTTTCATAACCAAACTTTCTGCTGAAGAGCTTTCTGTTGAAAAGGGTCCAAAGGAACTGGTGGTTTACTCATAGCATTTTTCGAAGATTTTGAAAATAAGCCGCTATTTGTGTAATGTCGTCAAAATAGTTAAATAATAAACTAAAGGAGAGGAAATTTTCTATAATTTATGTATATGATATTTTTTGGTAGAATTTATAGTTTAGCTGCATGAGCAAATTCTATTTCATCGAGATCGGTCGTACTGCTTTAAAACTAGTAGCCAGGATATGTCAGATTTTTTGATTCTAATGACAGTAGCTAGTGTCAAAGGGTAATGTTTTGAAAATACTACTGTCAATACAGGCTGCGTTCGGATATTGAACACCGTTACACTTTTTACACCCAATACCACGTAAGTGTCATTTGGACGGTGTACCCGCTGTCAACGGAGTACAATATCCGAACGCAGCTTTAATCGAGATATCTGTCTAGTTCTACTAGTTTTATTTTAATGCAGACATAGCCGATCTCGATCAAATAGAATCTCATGCAGCTAAACTATTAATTTTATATATAGTATGATAAAGTCATGTGCCTGGCCACATCAGATTTTTTTATACATAATCACACAAATGTTAGGTTTTCTATTTATACACATATTATACTGCTGATACCCTTTTTGGTCACCCTATACAATAATCTAAGCTACTAAGTGGCTATCCTGGCTAACAATTAATGAAGAAAATAGAACAAGTGAAAACTGTTCTGGGAGTCTATTCTCGTCATCTTTTTAAAGCGAATGCGAGACTTCTCGAATGCTTAGGTGAGAGTGGGGATATCGGCGGTTGCCCTGTGTTTGGCACGTATGGGCGTGGCGCGTGCGTTATTGTTCTTAGCGACGAGCAAACTTGCTCATAGATACGTTCGTATGGGCGTGGCGCGTGAATTATTGTACTTAGCGACAAGTAAATTTGCTCATAGATACGTTCCAGAGGGAAACCGCTCCGTCCACCTAACCATTCGAGAAGTCTCGCATTCGCTTCAAAAAGATGACGAGAATAGACTCCCAGGCCTGCTTTCGCAGAATCAGAATTTGAAATCAGAATTTTTGAATTTTTTTACTTTATCTTACGCAGTATGTAAAGTATTGTAATAGTGCCAAAAAAATTTTTTGAGATTTTAGCGGAAAAATGTCTTTTTGGGTCCCCTGAACATTTTTGACCAAGGTACAAAAAAATGTCTGTGTGTGTGTGTGTGTGTGTGTGTGTGTGTGTGTGTGTGTGTGTGTGTGTGTGTGTGTGTGTGTATGTGTGTGTGTACCCGTTTTTTGTGGCGACGCTTCCGGAGAAACTACTAAAGGTATCGGGACGAATCTTCATATTTAGAAGTTTCATAACCAAACTTAGAGCTGAAAAGGTTTCTGTTGAAAAGGGTTCAAAGGAACTGGAGGTTTAGTCTTAGCATTTTTGAAAGATTTTGCAAATAAGCCGCCATTTCTAGAATTTCGTCAAAATAGTTAAATAATAAATTAAAGATGAGGATATTTTGAATAATTTATCACTGACATTTTTTGGTACAATTAATAGTTTAGCTGCATGAGCAAATTCTATTTCATCGAGATCGGTCGTACTGCATTAAAACTAGTAGCCAGGATTTGTCCGATTCTTTGATTCTAATGACAGTAGGTGTCAAGTAGTTGTCAAACGCTAAAGTTTTGACAATAACTTCTGTCAATATAAGCTGCGTTCTTATATTGCATTACACTTTTTATACCCAATAACACGTAAGTGTCATTTGGACGGTGTACAATATCCGAATGCAGCTTTAATCGACATATCTGTCTAGTTCTACTAGTTTTATTTTAATGCAGACATGGCCGATCTCAATCAAATAGAATCTCATGCAGCTACACTATTAATTTTATATATAGTATGATAAAGTCATGTGCCTGGCCACATCAGATTTTTTAGTTTTGTATGACTGATTTACTTAACAACTTGTCTGAATTTCGAATTGCGGCCTTCCCATTCAGATTCTACGTCTACAAAGCATACCAGACAGAGTTTTCATTTGTTTATACCCTCCACATTTACTGTGGTAGGGTATATTGAGTTTGTCACAACATTTGTAACATCCTTAAGGAAGCGTGGCAGGTATAGACTTGTATATATAATTCAGGCCTGGCCAAAGTGCGGCTCGCGGGCCGCACTCCGCATGTAAAGAAATAGGCGAAACCGGTTCGGTTGGCCTATCGTGAATAGGCAAAATCGGTTCCCTTCAGCCCAGCTGAAGATAATTTTCTTACTAGTTTTTGATTAAGTTAATAACTGTAGTATGTAAATATATTTTTTTATTATTCAATTAAACTTATTCTTGATGTTGAGCCCCATTTGGGCATTTGTTAAAATGTATCGATGGTTCTAAATTTTACAGAAACAAAGTGTGAGAGGGTCTGCATAAAAAAATAAAAGATAAAAAATAAGAACCGCCCTAATATTGACAGTATGTCCTGTACAATGTCCTGTTCCAAACTATCTAACAAATTTGGTTATAGAAAAATATCTCTGGTAACCCTAATTGATATTACATATTACATGTTATCCTGTGTTACAAAAGAAAAATGAAAATGGTGAGTAAAATGGTGGTAAAATGGGAATTTTTGACAGGCGGGCTGAGAATTCTAAAATCAAAGAGTTGGCAACACTGGGCAAAAGATATGCGAAAGCGATATGGGGTATAAAGCATAATTTGATGCTTGGTATCAATATCACCAATCTTGGTGAACTAAAAGTTACTAAAAGCTGTTTCTCTACAAGTTTCATAACGACACTGAAAACACTGAAAGGGTTCGTTGAGAGTTTATAACGAACGCAAAGTAGAAAAATATTTTAGTTTGATCTGGAATGGTAGGTAATCCTAAAATACTCAGTAGAAAGAAGTATTATACAGTAAAATCTAGAGAACATAATTCAGGTAATTTGTACAATGGAAATGTATAGATAGTTAACTACATACTTTACTTACTTGGACCATAAGTCGTCAATAAGTATACGTGATCATCAATGTAGGCCATATTTAATCGGATGCAAAGGGTAAAGCAAAAAAATTCTCTCCAACGTAAATACAATATCTCGGTATCCTAGAAGAAAAGAAAACAACATGTTTTAATCTCTCGAATCTCTTATTTCCCAGTTATGGAAAATGTGATGCGCTCCAAAGAAAGGGACGACACATAACGACAGATCGATAGTGTGATTTCAAACTGTTTCGGAACCTCAAAAGCTTCCTCTTACATGCCAAGTGGTCTCAAGTATCAAACCTTAAATGTTCGATGTAAAAACATTAATGAAATAGAACCCTCTCATTTCATTGCAGGGATAAAAATTCAACAATTTCGGTTTTGGACAACACTTTCGTGTTGTATGACACATTATTAATTTGTCAATTCCGGTATTTTGTAACATACCGGAATTTTCCGTCTTGCTAATATATAACAAAAGTTTTTTAAACACAGCACATCAACAGAATGTTCAGATATACCAACGCGTTCTATCGTGATACTCATGACATTTTATTGAAAAGAATCGAATCATATACAGAGTAAATACGTTTATATACAGGTATATTCGGTAAGTCTGCTGCAACTAACATTTGTTTATAATTTTGTTGATTTTGTCGCTATAGCAACCAACTTTGTTCTACAAATAGAACGCTATATTGTTTTCTCTTTAGTTTAATCGTATTTTTTGACTTCCAAATGGAAAAAAATCGTGAAAACTATTGATAACTCTGAGGTACATGGATTTTGTGAATGGACAGTACATAAATGTGTTGGACAGATTTATTTACGTTGAATCCGAATCCGAATCAAAAAGTTGCCAATCACGTAAGGTTTTTGAAAAAATTTAGGCCAAACGATAAAAGAAGAAACATTATTTTAACTGTTAGAGGCTTAGTGGTACTAGTTATGTACCACTTTTTCTGTGGTAGTAAAACGAAAAACGTCTTTGTTTTTAATTTAGATGCAATCTGGGCAAAATGCTTGCGTACGTGGTTGTGCCTCAAAGGGTTAAAGTAAACCTAAAACTTTTTAGCTACTCTTACTTGATATCCGGAAGTTTTTCTAGCAAGTGGGCGTTTGTTTATTATATTCCGTTATTCCTGCTTTTACCCCCGCTGTAAAAAGTTCTTTTTTTAACTTTATTTATTTTACGTCGGTCTATTTCCGCAACTTAGGCCAATCACCGACGCTGAGGGCAGGCTACACACACCCAGGAATTTTGTCGAACTGAAGGAATTCCAACCTCCAGTAAGAGTTCTTTAACGAGCACGTCGCATCATGTCAGCACACGGGACCACCGGCTTTACTTCCTCATCCGGAAGGCTGCATGCAAAGGTATTTGTTCCCTGCCTAAAATACCAGGACAGTCGATTTTAGCCCGAGCCGGGAATCGAACCCGGGATCTCCAGCGTAGATAGCAGCCGGTCCATCCAATACGCCATCGAATATTTTAATTCAGAACGGTTTGACATGGCTTTTTCGTTTTATTTGGTAGTTGCTTGTTTTGGATATTTTGCAGACAGTTTTAGCAGACATGTAATCTTGAACCTTGGAACTTCAATGCATTGAAGAGTAACCAGTGACTATGTGAAGTATTATTTCATTAGTGATAAACGCGGGACCAAAATTACCACGTGCTTATTAAAAAATCTGGCACACACAAATTCACAAATATTGGCAACCCTAACCGATAGTCGATTTTAGTGCACCTGTACGCGACAAGTTGTAAAATCCCCCCGCAGGCGATATGCAATTGAATTTGACTTGCAATGAATGTTATTATTTGGTATAAAGTATTTTTGTTCTATACAATTTTAGAATTCAACTTAGATATTTTTATAATATAATTAGTGGGCCTTAACCCCTATTTTATTTAGATAGAGGTAGCCCCTGTACGGGACCCCTTATGCCGGCCGACCCATAAGCACAAGCGTAGTTTGCTTACTGCTAAAACTGCGTCCACTCTCTTTGTGGCCCCATAGGCAAGACTACTCTACAGTTCAATTTGATATTCTTACTACGGTAATTTATAAATTACCTAATTAATTTATAGTTTATAAAAGATTAGGTTTGGTCCCCAACCGGCGGGAGCGAAGAGCAAATGTAAAATTCACTATTCTTGAGACAGTAATAAATTAGTTAAAGATTAGTTGGGGCCTCGCTGAAGGGAGCCTAAATATGATTGGAACGTTAATGAGGACTGGAATGGTGTGGTAGTTTATTACGGAAATTAGTTTTCAAAATACTGTTTTGGGCCCCCCTGTTACTGGGGGCCCTGGGCAAATGCACCGTTATTTCAATAATTTAGTAATCGATTATTTCAATAACATTATGAGAAAATCTACTTAAAAGTAATTAAATTTTGTTTTATTTCGAGAATACAACACACAATTGACATGCATTTTCAAACCGTTAGTAATTAAGCGGTGCGATCACATGCTAGACCACTGTGCGATAACGCACTATTTAGTTGGGTCTAATTTGACTCAAATTTGAAAAATTGAAACAAACCAAAAAAATTACTATATATTATGCTATATTATTGTGCAGCAAAACTGCAATCAACTAGAAAACCCTGGCGAACCAAATGATGTGATTAAATTTCGATAATAATATATTGAAATAGTATGTTTATAATAATGGTTTATTTCAATTATTCAAGGATTAATTTTATATCGTGAATGCAACTGAGATGATCTAAACTTACATCACTCTTATAGAACCGGAGCCATGATAATGCACTGCTGGAACTGTCTTCTTCCTGGTCGCTTTTCTCACTATCGAAAGAAAGCTCGGATGTATTGGGTACATCATCGAACTGGGTTGCAGTTAACTTTGACCGCCTCTTCGCTAATTGTGCTCCAACACTTTGAGTTCGCTTCACTCCTGCAACTTTTGCGGTATCAAATTTCATAGCATACAGCAGGAGACTACGGTTAAACTTGAAAGTGAAATTTTAGATTTGACGCATGTCATTTTTCTCTAATAATTTAATTATGTAAAGTTACTGCGATGTAAACATGCGATGTCAATTATGATTGACATCATGCAAACAATTCAATAGGGTTTTACGGCGTTTTTCAAAAAACATATTTTTAGAAAGAATATGCCTTATAGTCTACAGTAAAATAATCACGTTGCGTTTGATTGATTATTCTTAATTACATCTCCACAAACTAATCTTCCTGATGTCAGAACAAAATTGCGGTGGTCTCACGCGCATAAGGCCCGCACTCATGGAGAGGTTTTGTGGGTCTGGCCGTGAAAGCCTACGTACTTACTTAAAGTTTCGACAGTCTGGGCCGTTTCACCAAAACCCTCTAACGCCTGGACTAAATGGATGATCAGTAGTGTCCGACCGAACATTCGGCTTCGGCTTCGGCCACCTTCGGCCAAAAATAGAACCTCCTGCAAAGCATCGGCTTCGGCCAAAGTTAGGCCGAAGGTTCGCGCATAGCGCATGCGTAGCAAGAAATGTGAAAGAAAGGTGAAATATTTGATAGTTGGTTTACTTTGTTGTTTGAGCAAAATATGCATGAACTTATTGTGTCCTGTAATAATAGATAAAGTACCGCTACCGCAAGAGTGGAAGCATTAGAAAGAATTAGTAGTTAATAAACTCACCAGGTCTGATGTTAACAACAAAATACATATGAGAAATTTTGTTTTGACTGGAAATTATAAAAAGTTTGTAATATTTTGTTTGGTGCTTCTTTGTCGACGCATAATCACCAAGAAGCAATACAAATATGATGAAAATCATCATTAGGCGGAATAATAATTATTTAGTCTTTATATTGAATTTGAAGTTGCTGAATACTTAATACAGTTATACATTTATCATACAATTACGTACAAACACAACAGTTGGCGATGAGGATAACGAAGAACCTACGCAGTTACAAATACTACATACGTACGTAGAAGCAAGTGGCGTATTTCTGTTTTTTTTTGTATATAACAAAAATGCCGAACGAAGGAAATGTGGTCGAAACGACACCAATTACAATTCACACGACTTTTAAGATAGAACCATTTGATGAGCCCAAGTACAACTGGTGCCAATGGGTTAAACGGCTGGAAGGTGCGTTTAAAATTTTTAACATCCAAGGAGACCAGGGACCCTATTCTCGTCATCTTTTTGAAGCGAAAGTGAGTCTTTTCGAATGGTTAGGTGAGAGTGGGGATAACGGCGCTTGCCATGTGTTTGGAACGTATGGGCGTGGCGCGTGCGTTATTGTTCTTAGCAACAAGCAAACTTGCCATAGATACGTTCGTATGGGCGTGGCGCGGTAGTTATTGTTGTTAGGGACAGGCAAATTTGCTCATTTGCTTTCGATTTCGGAAAAGGGAGCAAGCCGAGGGTGAGTGGATACTTGAATATGTTGCTGCCTTATAACGCTTGTCAATTCACTGCAAATTTGGGAGCTATTCCAATAAATGCAGTTGAAGAGTAATACACGTCTTTTAATAACGAGTTACATTGCTGAATATTTAATACAGTTATACATTTATCATACAATTACGTACAAACACAACAGAAGTGTTATAAACCTACGTATTTTGCGAGTAGAAAGCAGATGGCAGGTACTGATTCCTCTGAAGCATTTTAATATTGTTTATTGACTACCAGTTTTTTGTTTATAAATAAAATACTGCGTGTCTCCAGATGGACTGTATTATACGTATAATAGACCTACAGTTTAATTTGTGGAGAAAATGTTATTTTTTAACAACAGTTTTGGGTGCTCTCAGTCAAGTCCATAGCCAGCCATAGTTAGCATTTTGATGGAACAAAAACGACGAAAAATAAGAAATTGTTCAATTTGCTCAAGAATAAACTATCAATTGCTTTACATTTAATGTCTTTTACATGGCGACTCAGAAGTGACACGTCACTAATAAAAATAATAGAGCTCTGAAAGCTTGAATCAGGTTTTTACATGTGACGTCAGCTGATTTTTTAAAACGGAGTTAAAAAAATAGAAAATACGGAAAATCTATCTAGAACAGAACTTATTACGTAAAAAATAGCCCTTCTTGCATGAAAGTTTTTGTTTTTCAACGTTCTCTTTAATCAGGACAATTAGTCTCAAACATTAACATTAACACATAAGAATTTTCTAGTTTTTTATTTCTATTTTATATGTGAGTACTAGACTAAATTTAATACAATTTTTTCTTATGACATTTCTCATTTAATTGTGAAAAACCGATAGTTTACAATTTGCAAATTTAACAGTTTCTTGTTTTACAACATCCCTCCTCGTTAAATCAATATTGTAACAATTATTGCGACTTTTATAATTTCGTCACTTCTTTAGCATTATGGAGTTCCTTCGGCTTCGGCTTCGGGTTCGGCTTCTACCCAAAAAGTCGGCTTCGGTCGGAGACTAGTGATCAGCTCATATTGCATGGTGCATGTTGCATGCCGTAGAAAATAGAGTTGTAAAACGCAGTAGAAATAAGTGTATGCATTAAAATAAGGTAGTAATAGTATGATTGTAGGTGGATAGAGCATGTTAAACTAATTAGTAAAGGACTACGATCCAAACCTAAAAAAGTGCACGGTTTTCAGTGATATATTTCACCCATGCCCATGGTGCAATTTAGATTTGGCAATGTTTTCATTTTCTATTGTGATGTTTAAAATTCGATTTAAGTAGGTAAACATGCATTTTAGGTATAGGACATTTTACACAAAGTTGATCTAAAATTTTCCATAGAATTCAAAAATCCATTTAAATGATAGGGTATCCATTTGAAAAAAAAATACTTTTGGCACTGTTCTCAAGTTCAACTTAAATCTTATAATTTGAACAGCTGTATAGCTTTCCGAAGAACTCTACCAATGTGTCGATAATACGATCAAGAACAATTCAGAACAATTTTACCAGTTAACTCTTTTCCAACGACAGCAGATAATTTTTGAATAATTGAAAGTAACCTTGTTTTTGTAATTTTTTATTGAAAGAAATTAATATCTAAAAGATGACATATGTTAAGTATAGGGTATGTAACATAGGTACAATTGACCTAAAATAATAAAATCCTAGGTGTTCCATTTGAAATATACAAGTTGGCTCCATTTCCGGTTGTAACAGGAAAGTAGTATATAAAGGAGAGAGCTGGAGCCACCGCCACACCGCCAATTTACATAGGAGGCTATCCCCACCACTTTTCTGCGCGAAGACGACCGAGTCCCAAGTCAGTCGATCTGCCGAGCGCGACCGAACGTTGGAACCTGGAGTGTATGACTCACACGTCGCTGTTAGAGAGAGAACGCACTACTATTTTTTCTTTCGAGCGTGGCATGTGCAAACCGATCAAATTTTCCCATCAGATAATTCGGATTTGAATTTCGCGCGCACCATCTTACCCGATGATGACCGAACGCCGAGCGCACCCGAACAGATAAAATTCAAATTTTTCCCGCCAACCTTAAAAAATTCGAATTTTCGCGTCAACATTCCCACGCATGCGCAAACCGATAAAATTCAAATTTTCGCATCAAATTTATTCGGATTTGAATTTCGCGCGCACCATCTTACTCGATGATGACCGAACGCCGATCGCCCGAACCGATAAAATTCAAATTTTTTCCGTCCGCAAGTAAATGCTGCGTCCGCAGAAACAGAAATAAATATTAACAATACACATACTTAATTGAATTGATTTATCACCTAGATCAGCCATTTTGTCTCCACATCTAAAAAATAATTTCACAAATTTGGTTTGTTATTGAGGTTGCATATATGAATGGAAAAGAAAAATTGTCAAAAAGACGGTAAAATGACACCTATATATCGGCGCAGCGACCTTGGGATGAACCACCTAAGGGGTAGAAATTTAAGGGTGGGAGGCTCAACGCGATAAATCTATTAGTTTTTAGTTTGTAACATACGATGACATCAAATCAATTTTACCATCAGTTGATGGTTGAGCGCTAAGAAGAAATCGAAGGGTGCAACGGGGAGAGTAATCTTATGACCAAATGTTTCATACAGCACCGAATTACAATTTAACATTGTTTCTTAAGGAAATCAAGCAAAAAAATTATTTATCGGTGTAAATATGGATGTAAAACAGAGGCAGACAATAGCATCCATGATGACAAATGTTATATCGCGAGAGTTAATTAAAACCGAGGAGGACCATCTCATGATGTCATACTTCCAGAACATTGTAGAAAGTCGATCATCTGATCCATATTTTAGTAAGACGCCACAACATGTACGAAATGTGTGATATAATGTAAACAAAAGAATTCGTAAAATAGCTCATAAATATATACAAAAATAAAAGATGTTCATTATTACACACTAATATCAAAAATAGCATCAAATATTAATGGTTCTTTGACAAATTTCAATACCGAAAAATATGCTAATTGACGCTCCCGTGTCCAGTAAAAATAATAGTTCTTCTCTTCTGGTAATGGTTTTAACAACAGCAGGAAATTTAATTCAAATCATAATAATCGAGGTAACAGACAAAATTCTCTCGCAAATAACAATCAAAGACAGAACCAAAATTACGGAAATGGCAATACACCAACAAACAATTATTTGCAACCTCAGCGCGACTTGAACAGAGGTCGTCATCCGCAAGTAAATGCTGTGTCCGCAGAAACAGAAATAAATATTAACAATACACATACTTAATTGAATTGTCTTAATTGTGTTACTGTTTGAACAATAAACTGATTATTATTATTATAATTAATAAAAACCATAGAAATAATTATTTTAGAGGACAAACTCGCATTTTTGGGAAAATATCGACAACTACGTAACATAAACTTTAATACAAACTATTTTTTAAATTCTTTGTTCATTGGCTATCAAATTACATAATGCGCGACAGAACGAAAAATCTATTGAAAATTTTGGTAAGGAAATTGAAGAGCTAATGGTAAATTTGACTTAGTTATCATGTGACAAAATTTTTAAGACAATATCTGCAAAAATGTAATAATACCGTAATTTTTAAGAAATGCCAGCAATTGCCATTGTTTTTTCTTTTTTGACAAACAATTGAATATCGCAGGTAAACTAGTTACTTTACACAGGTACAACTTACACAGTTGGAAAGACGACTTCCTTAGCGTTTATAAAATGGAATGATGTACAGGGCGTTCCATTTAAAAATGTACTGACTTTTCGTTACGCCTAAATGCAATATCCTGTATAAATGAAAATAATTTTACGTTATAGAAACTAATGAGTCAAACAACTCTTGTACAAAACATTTTTTCTTTCTCAAACAATTTAATGACTATCAACCGCCAGGATACTAATAACTCACCCTGTATAATTATATATTTTTAAAATGTGACGTGTTGATATTTATGATTAAATTATTAATTAAATAAAATATCGGTTTGGCTTCCGTGGTAGATCTTTTTACAATAGGAATAACCAACAGAGAGTATTTACCTACAGTAAGTCCAGATGACCACAATGAGGTCGATGCACAGCAAGGTCGAGAGCAACCTAACACCAGGCGGTTTTTCGCGAATAATGCAGATGCAGTGTGTCTTAATATTAATGGTATGAATATAGTAAACATGAGATATGAAATGAAAGAATTGAAATTTTTAATAGATACAGGTGCTTCGATAAGCATTATTTTTTTTCAGATAATTTAAATTGTCGTTGTGCCATAGATAAAAACGATACTATAAGAATAAGTGGGATTAGTGGCAGCACTTATTCTTTAGGATCAACAATTTCAGATTTGAAAGTAAACAATATTTAAGTTTACAATTATTCATAGCACAAACTGCGCGCGCTAATATTGTCCTTTTTGTATGAAACTTGCATGGTGTACTTCTCCATGAGGGGTGATTTAAACCACAAAGCGTCAGCCCACCAACCCCAGACATCACACCTGCTATCACGTATAGAATATATACCAAATATATTTGTGTTAACCCAAACTGTATAGTATGAGCTAGTACGGGATAATGTCAACATATTATACCACATGACTCTAAGAGTAACTCAAATGTGACTCAAGAGTGACTCAAATGTGACTCAAGAGTGACTCAAATGTGACTCAAGAGTGACTCAAATGTGACTCAAGAGTGACTCAAATGTGACTCAAGAGTGACATTAGCGCCTCCATTTATCCTCTTAGCGCCTCCATTTATCCTCTTAGCGCCTCCATTTATCCGTTTAGCGCCTCCATTTATCCGTTTAGCGCCTCCATTTATCATCTTAGCGCCTCCATTTATCCTCTTAGCGCCTCCATTTATCATCTTAGCGCCTCCATTTATCCTCCTAGCGCCTCCATTTATCATCTTAGCGCCTCCATTTATTCGTTTAGCGCCTCCATTTATCCGTTTAGCGCCTCCATTTATCCTCTTAGCGCCTCCATTTATCATCTTAGCGCCTCCATTTATTCGTTTAGCGCCTCCATTTATCCGTTTAGCGCCTCCATTTATCCGTTTAGCGCCTCCATTTATCCGTTTAGCGCCTCCATTTATCATCTTAGCGCCTCCATTTATCCGTTTAGCGCCTCCATTTATCCGTTTAGCGCCTCCATTTATCCGTTTAGCGCCTCCATTTATCCTCTTAGCGCCTCCATTTATCATCTTAGCGCCTCCATTTATCCTCTTAGCGCCTCCATTTATCATCTTAGCGCCTCCATTTATCCTCTTAGCGCCTCCATTTATCATCTTAGCGCCTCCATTTATCCTCTTAGCGCCTCCATTTATTCGTTTAGCGCCTCCATTTATCCGTTTAGCGCCTCCATTTATCCGTTTAGCGCCTCCATTTATCCGTTTAGCGCCTCCATTTATTCTCTTAGCGCCTCCATTTATCATCTTAGCGCCTCCATTTATCCTCTTAGCGCCTCCATTTATCATCTTAGCGCCTCCATTTATCCGTTTAGCGCCTCCATTTATCCGTTTAGCGCCTCCATTTATCCTCTTAGCGCCTCCATTTATCATCTTAGCGCCTCCATTTATCCGTTTAGCGCCTCCATTTATCCGTTTAGCGCCTCCATTTATCCGTTTATGTAACTCGTTTACAACAATCTCCTTTGCTTTGCTAAATTTGCTCATTTTGTGAAGTTTGCGGTGTGATGGTAGGGGTTGCACTGAACTTTAACTTGTGTTCGAGAAATGATAAGCGTTTTTCTATATCTGCGACCGCACTTCTAGGGAGTTGGGCAAACGATCGTAAATCCTTATCTACTTCCGTACTATTGCGATTAAGTAACACTATTTTTTCACGGTGTTTTCGCACTTCTTTCCATATATCTTTCTGTTTCTCTTCTAATTCGTCGGTTTTAGATGTGCTCGATTTGATGTCGTTGGTAGTGATACTTTTAAAAGAATCAATGTGAGATTGCGTTGTAGTAATATTATCATTAATGGTGGTAATTTCATTATTAACAAAACTTCGAATATCGATATCCAGGTTCGTCAACTTATCTGGGATTGTTTTTTGCATCAACGTCTTCAATTCCTTCTTTGTAAAATTGATGGATTCTAGAATTCCGGCGTCAGTATATTGTTTGTGAACGCTATCGTGATCATTTATGGGTGCCCCGATATTGCTCAACCTACGGTTTTGAATATCATAACCCCCATCTTTAGTTAGTGGGAACATTGTTGCTCGCTGACCTTGTCGACTAGTAGTAGATCTAGGTGATCTTCCAAATTTATCTACACCCATGTTAGAAAATTACTTCAACTTCTCTCAGTTCTTCGATAATAGATGCAATTTCGTTAGTATGAGAATTATTTCCGGCAGCTTGTGAAGCGATCAATAGCTTTAATCGATCTACCAATTCGTCGATGTTGTCAAAGTATATATACTCCACCTTCTTATTATTGAGGTCCATTTGAAGTCCATCACCACTCTTTTTCACTTTTGTTATAGGACTATCAGGACTAGTTACTTTTTCAAGCAAGGGCTTTATTATTTTAATGTATTTGAATGATCTACTCCCTCTATTTTGAGCATCCTCCTCAAATTTACGTTTATGCACACTCGTTAAATTTATGATTTCGCCATACGTTTTAAAATCTTTTGAAGTATAGCCAATGGGCTTCTTTAGAAATATTAATTCATATAACCCTCTACTTCCATTAAAAGTATTTCGATTATCGATAATGATTTTATCCCCCGAAAATTCTATGGGTTTAGAACCTAAGGTCCAAGTATCGGTGGCGTTATTGTATTGTACTCCATAGCTCGTATCTAATCGACCTTTTACACCGGTTTCATACAATTCTCTAATTTCAGCTGGAATTGTTGATAAGTCCATTGTTTCATACTTTTCCACCTTCGAATCTTCTGTCTTAACGTCTTCTTCATATTCTTCTTGTTTAATATTTTCTTGTTTAATATGTTCATCGTTTTTAATGTTTTTCTTCAGTAAATTTAATGTGTTAGATGAAATGTCTTTTAAAGAGTTAGTTATGGGTTTTACAACACGTTCAATTGTTTCTGCATCATGTTCACGCCCCAATCTCAATGCTAGATATTTTTTTCTTACAACATTAGCAATTTCACTAATTCGTCGCTTAATATGTTTTCCATCTCGCTGAAGTAGTGATCGTTTTTTGAGATTGCCATATCTCAGCTGGTTCTTCTTCTTCATCATCATTGTTCACCCTCTTCTACACAATGGTTTATTGATACTGATGATTTTTCTATGATACCCCTAATATATACTGGTCGAACCCCATTCTGTATCGCCCATCTTTAATTTCAAAATCTTTCATTATTACTAATGCATTATGTTTTCCTCCTTTCCAACATTCTGAACAAATTTTTCGAAACTTTTCAAAATTCATATCCGTGGAAGCATGCTCATCATATATATGACGTAAATTCAGAACATCTTGTGGGAATAAAACTATTACGTTCGCATTATCACGCACCAAATGTTTAGGAATTCGTGTGTAAGTCTGTGTTAAGTAGAACGCATCAACAAGTTTATGTCGCCCCATACAGAAATATGAGCGTATTTTATGTTGCTTATCGCATGCTATGTCGTCGAAAATAAATACAAAGTTGTTTTTAGCATCTTGAGGATCCACAATTTCATCATTGTTACTGTAGTTAAAGATTTCAATTTCTGGTATTTTCTTGATTATGTTATTTAAAAATTCATATTTTGGTTGATATAACGTCTTGGAAAAGATGTAAATATTCTCGAAGCGTAGCCCGTTTTCTTCAAATAACAAACTAAGTAGAAGATTTGTCTTTCCGCACCCAGATGGGCCACAAATAATAGCTCTTATAGTGTTTGGTAGGAGCTCACCATGCCGTTGCTGTTTTGTCTCATCGTTTGAGCAAAGACCGTCTAGATTATTTAAGGGGAGAGATAATGATGGATGATTAACGACCTTCATCATAAACAATACTGAAGGAGTAGCACCTAAGGTAGTCAATATATAGTAGCTGTCAACGAGATCTGTTGATTTTTTTTTTTTTCATCAGGGTCTGTATACAGGTCTCTATAATTTATACAGGGTCTGTATACAGGGTCTGTTGTGATTATACAGGGTCTGTATACAGGGTCTGTATAATTTATACAGGGTCTGTATACAGGGTCTGTTGTGATTATACAGGGTCTGTATACAGGGTCTGTATAATTTATACAGGGTCTGTATACAGGGTCTGTTGTGATTATACAGGGTCTGTATACTGGGTCTGTATAATTTATACAGGGTCTGTATGCAGATCTGTATAATTTATTCAGGGTCTGTATGCATCTAAAATTTTAAATAACCACTCTTAATTTATATGCAATTATTTACATAAATGATTATCATAATCAGTTTATTGTTCAAACAGTAACACAATTAAGACAATTCAATTGTTCTCACGATTTTAATTTTGTGGATGGAGAATTGTATAATAGATGGATCAATCGCATGATTTATTTCTTAAGTTCATAAAATTCGTTTATTTTAACGCTTGGAACAAATTAAAAATTAAATTAAAATTATAATAAATAAATTCAATAGCGGTAGCGCCATCTATTGGTGAACTATTATAAATTCAGTGTGGATCCACGCCGGTATGTAGTTCGGTAATTGGTCGGTAGAGCGCTCGGCACTTCGCCAATAGATGGCGCCGCCGGTACCTCTAAAATAATTTTGCCCTCAGATTTCATTTTGCTCTCTAAAATTATTTTGACATCTGAACTGAGTTTGTCCTCTAAAATAATTATTTCTATAGTTTTTATTAATAATAATAATAATAATCAGTTTATTTTATTCAAACAGTAACACAATTAAGACAATTCAATTAAGTATGTGTATTGTTAATATTTATTTCTGTTTCTGCGGACACAGCATTTACTTGCGGACGGAAAAAATTTGAATTTTTTCGGTTCGGGCGATCGGCGTTCGGTCATCATCGGGTAAGATGGTGCGCGCGAAATTCAAATCCGAATTATCTGATGGGAAAATTTGATCGGTTTGCACATGCCACGCTCGAAAGAAAAAATAGTAGTGCGTTCTCTCTCTAACAGCGACGTGTGAGTCATACACTCCAGGTTCCAACGTTCGGTCGCGCTCGGCAGATCGACTGACTTGGGACTCGGTCGTCTTCGCGCAGAAAAGTGGTGGGGATAGCTTCCTATGTAAATTGGCGGTGTGGCGGTGGCTCCAGCTCTCTCCTTTATATACTACTCAGGAAGTAACCAAAACTGAAAATATTTTAGATAAAAAGGTCGTATCCAAGATCGTACCTCTAATGGTAGCTCGTCGTGAAAGACCCTGTATAACTAGAAAACTTATGCCGTATTTAACTTGCAGCTGTGCACGTCAAATACGGCATAACATAGCCATAGCATAACCTTCAAATTCACTGCAAATTAGGTTATGTAGCCAGGAGCTACCGAAACGGGTTGACATGCAGTAAATTTACGAAATGTAGAATAGAAAAGGGTGGGGAAAGTAAAATTTTCCGCGTAAATTCACGAATATATCATCCTGGGCCAGAATCTAGTAGCAAACAATTTTGGAATAATTTGGAACGCACCGGTGGCGTTTATGCTCATTTAAATATATTCCACCATAAACGATAAAGCGTTGTTATGTGCTCGTAACGCGTAAAAAAAACAACAGTTACTTTGCGTACGGTCTATCATCATTATACGCCAGGTTATGCGTACACACTATACATACTATATGCAGCTGTGATAGAGTTCTTAGTCTTACAGCAGATCGGTTACGTCACAATAAACTACATAACGAATCCTATCATCATCACACATACACGAACGCACACAAGAGCGGCATTATCCGTTAGATCGATTTTCAGTTGTTCTCGGACGACAGTTGTCTGAGGCAAAATGCACATGAACCGTACCATATCGTCCGGTACGCGACGCCACCCATTCGTTACGGTTCGTATCGTATGTAAGACACAACATTAACAGTATTTTTAAATGTTTTTTTAAGGTTGTGCTTTTAAAATATACAGTAATGCTGGCACCGCAATTAGAATAATGAAGGATTTTTCTTCCAAACCGAGAACATGACGTTTTTCTAATTATTTATTTAATGTGAATCGGAGAATTTGTAACTAACCATTGGTTAAGTACGCACACTTTGGAAACATGGTCTTCAAAACGTCAGCAATTGCGAATTTGGACGCACGGCATAACCCGGGAACAATTTGTTTTCTAACCATTTGGGCCAATCCTGGATATTTTAGAAAAAAATCACTTTTTAAGAACATTCTCTATGTTCTGGGAGTGCAAAAATAGTATATTATTATACAAGTTTTATAAGACGTCAAATTGGTGCACGAGTTGTTTTGGGCGCGACGAACGTAGTGAGGAGTGCTTAAATATGCTTAATTATGTGCTCGTCAAATAAAATACTATTCTTATTATTTTTGACATTGGTATGTGTTTGCGTTAAACTAAATAACTTTGTTTGGGTTTGTGAGAGATTTGAAATACCAATCATTCCATTTAGCGCGCTCCAAGCTATCTGTTAAGTATGTAATATACCGGGTGATTCAAGTTCGAGGCTCACCATGGGGATCTCGCTTATTAGTGGAGATAGAGGCTATGTTTAAATTTGGAAAAGTTTCGTATTTTTGTGCTGATCAATTATCTGAAAAGAAATTTTAGCTATCATTTTTCATTTTAAAGATATCCGCAAAAACCTGAAATGTTAAGTGATCGTTTTTAATTTTTTATTCAAAACCAAACGTAGCTAGACATTGAAACAAAAACATTCTACAGCGACTTTTTAACAAGGAATGCAGTGTTATTTTTTAATTTGAAATAATATCAAAGATAGCGGCGTAACCATGGCCAACTTTTGTTTTTCTTATGGGCGCCATGTTGAATTTTGGCATTTTCCGATAGTCGTGTATTTTCTCATTTCCGCAATGTATAACATGTTTTTAAGCATTATTTTTTAAAATAATGGTGTAATAATCAATAAACCTTCAGGTACCTAATTGGAGCTTGATTACAGACCGCCGGACTCGTTGCCAAGCAACGTCAACAAAATGCACTTGGATCAAGCGGCGCGCTAAGCGTTGGGTTTGCCATTTAACCAAATAAACAAATAAAAATAATTGTGGTTGATAGTGGATGTAAAATGCCGTTTACCAATAACGAACAGCGTGATATGATAAGGGTTTATTATTGTTCTGATAGAAATGCCCAATCGTACAAAATTCCTAACATTGGACAGAAATTTACCGGACCATGGATCGTTTAGTAAACCGCGCAATTCTTATAATCCTCATGGAAATGTTGAAAACGATCAAAGAGTTATTTTGGAAATGATAAACGTTAGATTACCATAGTTTGCAATGCGTCACTACTGGTTTTTAGATAAATGACGATCCTCGGATTTCTACGCGGGAAGTAGCCTCTAATTTGGAATTGCCGCAAACACGTGTTTGGAGAGCATTACGAACAAACAAATTGAAACCGTACAAACCCCGCACAAGTCAAACTTTGCACTTGTACGAAATTATTTGAATCAACAATTTCCAACTCGCTGGATTGGTAATGGTGGAGTGGTGGAATGTTCTCCTAGATCCCCTGATTTAAGTCCTCTAAACTATTTTCTATAGGGAACTGTGAACGACGAAATTTAGCACGATACTCGCAGAAATATCGAGGCTCAGCGGGATCGAATAACAAATGCGGTCAATGCTATTCCGGGAAGAACAGTTAGAAGAGCATAACATGTCAAAAAGCTGGCTCGGTTTTATGCCTTCAAGAAAATGGCGACCAATTTATAAATTTACTTAAAAAATAAGCTTTTGTTGTATAAACTTGCTTCTTTTACAATCTGAATGTTTTTAATCCAAAGTCCGGCGCCGGCGGTCTGTAACCAAGCATCAGTTCGGTACCTGATAAGCACGACAAACAACGAGAAAAAGAAGAAAGTTTTTTATTATTAAACCATTGTTTTAAAAAATCATGCCAACATGTTATACATTGCGGAAATGAGAAAAAACACGACTATCAGAAAATGCCAAAATTCAACATGGCGCCCATAAGAAAAAGAAAAATTTGGCCATGGTTACGCCGCCATCTTTGATGTTATTTCAAATTAAAAAAATAATACTGCATTCCTTGTTAAAAAGTCGCTGTAGAATGTTTTTGTTTCAAATGTCTAGCTACGTCTGGTTTTAAACGATCTTAACATTTCAGTTTTTTTGCGGATATCTTTAAAATGAAAAATGATAGCTTTCCAGATAATTCATCAGCACAAAAATACGAAATTTTGCCAAATTTAAACATAGCCTCTATTTCCACTAATAAGCGAGATCCCCATGGTGAGCCTCGAAATTGAATCACCCGGTATAGAGTTTTTACTATTTTTTATTAAAAAAGAAAACTGAAAGTTTAGTAACAATAGTCTTAGAGGTCCCTTTTTAAAGATTTTCTGTCTCCACATGAAGGGGTATTTAATTGGTTGATACTGTTTCCTCTTTTTGATAACAAGCTATTGAAATTTAAAAAAATAAATTTCACTATGACTAATGGCTTTTAAAAATCTGAGACTGTCAAATTCATCTTATTATAATGTTATTATAATATTATAATGAAAGCATTAATCAAATGAAGTTGGAACAGTATAATTATTTAAACTAATTACATTTTACTATAATGTTACTAACTTTATTGAGAAATTATATAATAATATAATAATAATTATGGTTTAGATGCAGAATGAACGAAAATAATAGGGGGAAGAACAATGCGACTAGTGGCTAACATCTGTCTTCAAAAGCCACTTAATAGCCAAATTCTTACTGTCGAAGATATGTTCTCCTTTTGTGATGAACACCTTCCAGGGGCACAATACATCTTGGTTGAAAAAGAAGAGGTTTTGCAACACAAAACCAGCCTTGATAATCGATTTCAGAGCTGCAAAAAGATAGCTGGAACTAGACCATCAGTGGTGGTCGATTGGTATTAAATTTGAGAATTGAAAATGCTTATTATTCATTCAATTTTACCATCCATCTGCCCAAAGATTTTTTTGAAATAAGTCTGATGAAGACAAAGCATGGGTTCGTATCAAAAATGTTTTAAGAACAATAACACCTTTAGAATTAACTGTGACCAACAGTTACAGTGGTGACTGCCACAACATTTCCCAAAAGCTGTGTGATGAAATTTCTGTCTTGGTTTCGCAGAATGTATGTGGAATAAACCTCTTCAAGTACACGTTACACGTTAATTGTGCAAAAAATTATTCAAGTTAAAATATATTTCCTCAAGTACACGTTACACGTTAATTGTGCAAAAAATTATTCAAGTTAAAATATATTTGTTTAGTGTATTCTTAACTCACACTGTATATGAAGGACACAGCAAGATTGAAATATTTTAAGTAAATTCGTATAAAAAGGTAAACAAATTGCGGTGGATATTCAATAATTGTATACTTAGAATATACTTTTACACAGAGTTTTCAAGAAATTCATAAAGCCTTATTTTTTCACGAGTTTTCTTAAAGTTTTGACCACCAGAACGTCATTGTCATTCTAGCTGCAAGGTTTCTTTTTAAATTGCAACTCATGATTAATTTGTTTGTGTGATGTACTTACATTTATTATTACAACAGATATGAAAAGTGTGTATTTTTGCTTATTAAGTATTTTCTGTGAAATTTGAGATCGATGAAAAAACTTTGTATTTTCTTTTGCTACTAATACATTGTGTTATAAATAATACATAATCACATAATACATAGTCACTGTCGTCCCTTAATAGTTAAGTTGCCGACTAATGGGAATTCGACTGGGAGACTAAATAATGCTACTGTGTACTTATTGAGCAAAGATTTCGGCGTTTATTGTATCGCCTTCAGGGCAATGATTTTTGAGGTTACGTTATAAAATGGACATCCTAGCATTTACCAACTAATCTAGTTTCTAACTCATTTAATCCTACTAATTTAACTAATTTAATCCAGTTACATCACTGTCAATACAAATTAAGACAAAACTAAAACCGTACTCATAACAAAATGTACCACTCAAATAAAGTGAGGAAGTGTTAGTTGGGAAATGCTAGGATGTCCATTTTATAGCAAGTGTATATGCAAACTGATATCCTGAGTGCCTTTTCCTCATTTGCTGTTCACAGTTGCTAAAAATAAAACCGTTCTGTAATAACAATAAATATTCTAATTTTGCTGCAACAAATTAGTGGCAATTATTGCTTGTAGATACGTCTCATCACAAGTACATAATTCCAACCAATTATACTATCCCCATAAATATGTTTCAACTGATTAATTTCTTGTATTCACTGCGGAAGATAAGATAACTAATCACTAAATGTGAGATCAATGTTCATTGAGGCTCAGTTGAAGAATATTCCGTAGTGGTTTGTTGCTAACAAAATGGTGTTGAAAATAGCTGTGATAGGAAGCGGGGTGATCGGGTTAACGTCAGCTGTCCGACTGCAGGAGCAGTTCGGACATCAAGTGTCAGTGACTATATATACGTGTGACAAAAGTCCCAACACCACTGGAGATGTCTCTGCTGGACTATGGACGCCGTATTTACTACAAGACACGCCGGCTGATAACATCATGTAAGCAATAATCAGGGCCGGCGAGAGGCGTGTGCGAAGTGTGCGCGGCACACAGGCGCCGTAATAAAAGGGCGCTAAAGGCTAGATTTTTCAATACCAGTTTAAACCATAAACTGAGTTCAAATATGCAAAATCGGCATTAAAACCCCAGTCCGAGAGATCTTAAAAATAAGTGAGAAATGTATTTATATTAAAAATCACTGATGATGATTAAACAATCATGATTTCCCAAATTCAGACTTGTACTGACTTTGCTTGTTTTAGTTGCTAAGCGTAGGCGACCAGTAAGGATTTTTTTATCGCCGCGGTTAAAAATTTGCACCACGGATATGGGCGCAGTTCTTAACAAACAGTGTGTTTCATAACGGCGGATAAAAAGTCGCTGTGGGGAAAAAAGACAAGTGGCGCATTGGCTAAGAGCGATAGAAAATTTTCCAAATTTAAAAATGACGTAATTGCACTAGGGAAAAAAGTATAGTTAGGGCAATTATTTCAGTTAAAAAGGCGATTGCACAGTCATATAAAACTGACAAGCTACCAGAGAAATTTTAATAATTAATGCTTCCTTACGAATAAATATACAGTTGTACGTAGGCTTTCACGGCCAGAATCATTTAGAAAATAAACTGCTTCAGCAGTTTCGTCTTCTGCTTCGAAAAATACTGAGTATTCAATTAGCTTTAAAGAAGCGAGCAACATGGTTCGCGAAACGTCAGCATTAACAAATCTTGACACACGGCATTACCCGGAAGCAGTTTATTTTCAAAATATGTATATACTGTAGTATATCTCCACGGATTGAGGTACACAGAGGAAACAAATTTTTTTGTGATTTTTCAAAAATGCCAAACTCCTAATTATTGTGGGTAGCATAAGCAATAAGATGGAAAACAATAAAGGCTTTTATTATTTTATTGATGCAACATTATAACAAAAAACTCATCTTTTAGCATTGTTGTAGATAGATGTTCACTGATAAGTTTTATGAAAAACCTTTTTATATAGCCGTGACGGTCGTTACAAGCACAGTGATCTCTTGGTTTTGGTCACCTAAAATTAAAAATTCGCGGAATGACCTTAGTGTAAAGTTTCTATTCTAATAAACTTAATAAATAATTCTAGTTTTCATGTTAAATTTAGGCTAGCTACTATATTGATTGCATCATGTGTAGTAGCTAAAATAAGCATATAAATAAGCCACTAATCTTGTCAAAGACATTAATAACAATAATGGGAGTTAAAATCAATGTACCTACTACATGACAATGTCACACACACATTTTCCTAATTATATGTAGATATCTTAGATATTCACAAGATGCCAACTTGGTATTCTTAATTTTAGAAAATATATGAAAATCTATGAAAAGGAAGTTCTAAATAACTTTTTTGCAAAAATTTGGTGGTAGTTTTTCTAGCACAACCTTGCTTTTTAAACAGCAAAACTCCGAAGTTAAAACTATGCCATGAAATTTATTTCTCACTTTATCACTCACACCTCATAAACATTTACTGAAGTTTTTAAGGGGGTTTTACGTTATTTTGTGACATCTCACGTTGATTAAAAAAAAACTATGATATTGCCTTGTACTATTTCAATTCTACATGCAAATTATAAAATTTCAGATTATATTTGAGATCCGATTGATACCAAGGTAAGTATTTTAATCGTACGTGGATGGCAATATACTGTTTCAAAAACGATGTATTATTTACCTTACAAATGAAGCAATCACCGTATATTAGAGTGCTTCTTATTTCGTTAAAAATTCTTTTCAAGTGTCACTCTTTTAAAATACATTATTTTTTCATAATTTTAAAAAAATATTTCGGTATCGCTACCGGCTGTCAAACTAAAGAAAAATAAATTAAGTTAATTTATTAAATTAAATAAATATTTATGCCACACTTATCTTACTGAAAAATAAATAATTTAAACACTCTTGAATTTAGATATCATAGCATTTCACCTTGTCAAAATCGAACCTACAATAATCACAATAATCGAAACCTACAATAATCACAATAATCGAAACCTACAATAATCACAATAATCGAAACTAAGTGCCTTATACTAGCTAGGAGCCAAACAATTTAACAAGTTACAATCGGTTCTGCTGTTTTTCTCAATTTAAAGGCTTAAATTTTGAATTGTGTCCAGTGTTTAAATTACAACAAATGGCGCGCCATGTGTTACTAATACTTTCTGAAGAGAGGAACAACACCGTCCTTTAGCCGTTCAAAAACGTCATTTCAACACGCTTTATTATATCCTTTATGAGTACCTACACATGAATAAGATTGCTATAAGTACACACAAGGAAGGAAACGTTGTATCAATTTAAAGCAACCTCTGTTAATCGAAAACGACGGTTGTTTTATACGGTATAATACCACAATCACTGATGCTGCATGGATATATACGCGGTTACATACCCTCTAGGAGACCCCTCTTACTAGGAGACTACTAAAGCTCCATCTATCGGCATCCTTCACATTATTTTTAAGACAACGAATTACTTAAATCAAACAATCGTTTTCTTAAAGGAAATATTTAGGTTGTTTTATATTATAGAAATATTCTTAATACAAGTACGTGTTGTCTTAAAACAAGTAAATTATGTTGTCATTTTCTTAACATTACACAACCATTTCTCTGTGTGTAAATACAATATATAACACAAATTTCAAAATGAGAGTGAAGATTTGTTTTCGTGGAACATTATTAATTGAAAAGTCTGGTCACACGTTCTTTTACCATTTGACCACTTTCAAATAGTTGTGATGTAAAATATAGTGGTGGGTAAGAAATGGCTGGTGTAAATCGGGGCAAAAGGTAAATAATTAACTAATTATTAAATAGTGTGGATCAATAAAGAATATAATGCTGTCTAATGCTAATGCTGTCTGGCTAACTCCATTTGACAGGAAAAGGCTGGTAGACCATTTACAAAAATATGACAAAAGTATACGCTATGGACATACACGTACATATCCTTTTTCTTTCAGAAAATGGGCAAAGGAAACTCAAGATTATTTCTTGAGACTATGGAAAACTGGACATGCATCAGAGGCTGGTGTATCACTGCAAGCGATGATCAATCTCACATGTGACGGGACAGGTTTACCATCCTGGTCACAAATCGGTATAGGAATAAGAAAAATGGAAGTTCAAGAATTAAAGGCATTTAGGAAAGAACATGGAAAACCATACACGTTAGTGCGGATAGCACATATATCTACACATATACAAAATTTATTTCAAATTATCACTTTTAGTTTTGGCTGCACCTACACAGCTTTCATATGTGAACCAAGCAAGCTTCTACCATACCTGGAGAAACAATTCATCGAAAACGGCGGTCTTATCAGAATTAAGAAAGTCGAAAAATTCCTCCAATTGAAGAATTATGATCTAATTGTAAATTGCACCGGTCTGTATTCCAAAATTCTGGCCAACGATGACTATATGAAAGCTATCAGAGGGCAGGTCGCCAGGGTAAAACGCCTAAACCTATATACAGGCTGTCCTACCTTAGAGATAAAATACAATAATGGCCTTAGGGAATTTAAATACATGTTTTCCATTTTAAACAAGTTACAGATTTGCTGTTCCACAACGACGTACCGAAAAACTGCTTGTTTCAAATGGAACACTATGTACATTAATGATTATATTGATTTAGGTATATCCTAATAATTTGGACAACTAGTATTAGGCTATTATCAATTGTTTCTCTTCATGCATCAGCTTTTAGTAATGGCATTTATGGTAATGGCAACTTATGTACATACTACTCTATGGCTGGGTTTTTCAATTGCGGTTTAGCAGAGTTTAACTTAATCTATCGGTAGAGTCCATATTATTAACCTATAAATATAACTTTGACAAATTATGTCGTTAAACATTTGTTTATGGGATAAGTTTGAGACGCCCTGTGGAGTAACTATAAAATGACATGACTATAACATTATCAACATTTTGCTTTTCATGCCAATATCTGAATTTTCGTAAAAGGTACAAGTTTTCTAATGAGATTTTGTCTGTTTTGTCAGACCCACTGGAGAAACTGTATTTCGCAATGCGGTTTGAATATCGTCGCAATTGGTTACCTCGGAATGTTATTTATCCATGAAAATATTTTCTGGCCGTGCAAAAAAAATGATTATCTATAACTTTTCTATACGAAAAATTGTATTCCAATTTCTTAAGTCCCTTAATGTACTTTTCCTCCAGCATGGACCACCTGTATAAAAATAATGCAATTGATAGAATTAGTATTGTTTTAGGTAGCAGCACCATGGGCTTTCCATGTCATAATGGACGATTCTGACGATGGATGTTACATAATTCCTAAGTAAGTATTGAAAGTACTTTGTCCAAAAGTGTCTAATTAAGTTGCTTATAGTGAAAAATGCGTTATATTAGGTGGAACTCACCAAATGGACGATGAAGATCTGAAGCCAAGGCAGTCTGATGGAGAAATGATCTTGACAGGGTGTCAAAAAATGATGCCATCTCTCTATGTAAGACCTTTTAAACTGAGACTTATTTCTACCATGCGCTTGTTTTGTAACAATAACTCCCTAGCCACTATCATTTCATACCCTCTAAGTAAAATGAGATTAATTCAGTGGCGGCTCGTGCATTGGATTGCAGGTTTGCGCAACCCCCAAAAATAACAAGGAAACAAAAAGAGTTTAATTGTATGTAAATAATAGTGTAATAGTCAATAAGCAACGATCTATAACATATAATTTAATAAAATATCTAGCATTTTCTCGAGAATTCCAAGGGCAAGTCGGTTATACGGCCTAGAGCCGCACCAAGGCCGCAACCGTCTGCACCGCTACACTACGTATCGACCATTGAATTATAGCGCGCGAGCGAGCTTTGGCCGCGTCGATTGGTTCGTTTACTCTGAAATGGTTGCAAGTATCCAGTACACCAGAACTACTGGACCACGCCCCCAGTGGTGTCTAGAAGCGAAGCGACGTCATGCTTATGCGACTGGCGACGTGCATTATTGCATTCTGGTTGTAGACAGTTGACTCTTGACACTCGTACGCTGTGTAGTTTGGTTGCCCGTGAAGCGCTTATTACACGAAATTAAAAACAAGTAATGAATTCGGTGTAGTTTATTAGCTCAACCATTTAGCAGTCTAAATTGCATCGGTAAGAGCGGTAAAGCTTGGGAGGCCTACCCCTAATTTAGAGATAAAACAATACGTGTCGACCAAATCTCGGTCATTTACAAGGACATTTAATGCTGATGTTTACAGCAAAAATGAGTGGATTTGTGGGTGTGACGTCGAAAATGCTCTTTTTTTTGTTTTCCTTGTCTAATGTTTGCAGCCGATGACCGGTGGGCAAAAACAGGTATTACTGATTTAAATCATTTAACGTAACCGACCGCATTAAGAAGTTAGAGCCGTTTAAATATCGCTCAAAAATCGTATAACTATGTCAGAGTGATAATTGGAAGATTTAAATAAGCACGCGTTTTACGATTCTTCTAAAAGATAGATGGTGTGAAATTGGATGGTAGGTAATTGCTTTTATGAACGTATTTATACAGAGTGTTAGTAAATAAGTGCGACAATCTTCAGGGGGTGATTCTGCAAGAAAAAATAATGACAGTTTGCTATATAAACGTATGTCCGCAAATGCTTCATTTTGAGATACGGGGTGACGATTTATTTATTGCTCTGAAACCGGTCGAGATATGCATATGAAATTTGGTGGGTTTTAAGAGGTAGTTATTGCAAATTTTTTGACATGCAATTAAGAATTTTATGTTCATCATTGGCGCGCATACGGGTAATGATATCATTTTTTTAAGGATAAAAATGGTACGCCACTGGGATATTTCAAATTAAAAATCATTTTGGAATTCCTCGTTCAATTTGTGACAAAAAATCTCTCTCTGCCTTTTTTTGTTGGGGGCACCGTTTTTATGCAAAAAAATAAAACACCTTAATGACCTCAATTTTTTTAAAGAACTGTTTAATACAATAACTTTCAACTAAAACAATAACAGAAAATAACACTAATAAAATTTTAAATAGGCGCAAAGCTACAAAAAATGTTGAAAATGACCTCCCAGACGAGATTCAATCGTCAGTTTTTAAGAAAAACTTTAACACCCCGGTTTCTTAGAAAACGAAGCGTTTGCGGGTATACGTTTATATAGCAAACTGTCATTATTTTTTCATGGAGAATCACCCACTGAAGTTTGTCGCACTTATTTACTAACACCCTGTATATCAATAACAGTAAATGTAGTACGAATGAATAATGCTAATTTATCATAATCCTAATGATGCACGGAACACTTTTGCTTTGTCTACACTAATAAGAGAGACCATGGAATTGGAAACAGCCTGTATATTTAAGAAGATAAAACAGCTAAATAATAAACCTTCTCGCAGAAATTTGTTACAATAATTTATGATAATCTGCCCTTCAACGTTAACAGTTGTATACCTTAAAATACTTGTTTTAGAGTGCTGAAATCATCAAACATCAAGTAGGTCTCCGTCCTGGTAGAAATAAAGTTCGCATAGAACTGATTCCCACAAAAGTCGACGAAAAAATCATTCCAATAATCCATAATTACGGACATGGAGGTAGCGGCGTCACCCTGTGTTACGGATGCGCCGGAAATGTGGTAGAATTAGCGAAGCTTGCCATGTCAAGAAGCAAACTGTAGCCTCCGGAACAATCGACGTAGATGTCTAGGGCAGATGTAACAATTGCCGGTGGACAATAAAAGCATTTTTCGTACTGTTCGTCATCCTTTGTCTTTTTTTTTTGACTGTGCGCTTCAATTTTCCGCTTGTTGATTGCAGACCGCTTCCAGGCAACGGTTCTCGGTGTAGCTCGTTTGACCGTAATTCGAGATCATAGGAGGCGGAATTTGCTAATTATAGATTGTATTGTGATTGTTTAGTGCTCCGCATGCCGGATTTTCCACGGTGGTAGTTGGCAGGTAAGATTTGGACGAGGTAAATACTTATTTGCTATTTCCGGAATGGGATGTAAACAATTTAGCTGACATTTTTTTATTATAACAATAGAAAAATATTCATTAATAGTTTATATTATATTGTGGACACTGTATTAAGGGGTGTTTATATCAGAACAATAGTGGGCTGTTATACACATACGGAGTTAGATTTAACACCGATTCAACACCGCTATTTCCCTCGCGACCATTTGCACATGTAGTTAAATCAGACGGAGTTGAAGTGTACATTCACTCCTTTTGTAGTTATTAGTATTTTAAAAGGAGTTGAAAATATGTCTTAAGTGATATTTATTTTTTCCTCCGCGCGGGTGTTAAATTATCCGATACCCAAATGGTAAAAATATTATGATGGCCAGCAAAATTTTTTTCAGTTTTCTATGTTTTGGTCACTAGTCAATAAGAAACATCAGTTTAATTAGTTGTTTTTTACTACTTTTACAGTAACTATAACCCTTAATTTGCATAATATATATATTTTATTTTGTTCAGTATCATAACAGCTCTTACATAATACAGTCATAATATATTTACAATATATAATAATAATCAGAAATAAAATATACGTCTTTTGTGTCCACCGCAGAAGGCAAGGCTGCATTTCTTTTCTTAAGTTCTAATGCGAAGCACAGTCAATGCTGATCATGATGTTACATCAGAGTTTTGCACACACCAAGTTAATCCTTACATCATTGATGTAAGGATTAACTTGGTGTGTGCAAAACTCTGCCCCTTCCCCTTAAATATGCCTCAAATTGACTTGAATTTGACTCCGTACCAACACGAAAACGTAAAATAGCATTGCCCCCTTCATTGGAATGTCTAACATGAATAAATTAACAGTTTGGTTTGTTCTTGGTTTGTGTTTGTTCATAGGATGATGTAATTATAGATAGTATGCTTAAAACTCGCATTCCATACTTACTTTTCCTCGAATACCAGCCCCTATGAACACGTGCGCCATTTATTCAAATGGAATCTACAGTATGGTTGCATAAAACAGTTTGGTTTAGACGGTTTCCAAGCTATGTTGGCATTGTCGTGTTTTCTTGTGTAAGCACGTTGAAAATGCAAAACGTTGCGACGATGTTGGGTTCCTCGCCTACAAACGCTGGCCCTACGCGTTCCCTACGTACGTATTTGAAAAAAAAATCACATTATACATTTAATTAAAATGATTTTATACGTAGATGTTAAACCATTTGACAATAGTCACAAGAAAATTTGCTGTAGCGTTGGTGGATAACAAATTCATGCTCTAATTTGTAGAACCAACGCAGTTCTTCGTGGAAAATTATCCCGCTGGCCGCTGGGCTTCAAAAGAAAATTCGTTCAAAAGATGCATACGGAGTACAAACATATAAACTACTTGAACGTATAATCGCTCTCGATCGCCCTCGACGCCCTCGATCGCCTCGACGCCCTCGATCGCCATGGCTAACGCCTGCCGTCCGCGATGTGATGCTTCTGCGAGACAGAGCTATGAAAAAATTTAATAGAACCAGGAGCATTACAGACAGAGCGAATTACGTTTGGTTACGTAATTCTGTCAACTCGGCTATCGTAGCCGCAAAGCGGGCTTGCTATGTGTCTGAGTTTTCTGGGGCGGACTCTTCTCAACTCTGGAGGTCTTTTCATCGTATGCGGGGATCGATCGGGTCGGGCCCTCTGCCGCAGGATTTTTCTGACGTAAATGCTCTAAATGACCACTTTGTGGATTCCGTTGTGGCGATCGCTCCTGACCATAATTTATGTGATTATTACTCCTCAAATTGTACTGCGATAAACGGGATGGAAAGATTTAGTTTTCGGGCCACTAGTGACGAGGAGGTGCTGAGCGCTCTGGATAGCATACGTTCCAGGGCAGTGGGTTTGGACGGATTAAGCATCCAATTCATAAAACTGTGTTGTCCAACTATTCTTCCTATAGTGGTGCATCTCATTAACGTTTGGCTGAGTGAGTGTGTTTTTCCGGCATGCTGGCGAGAGGCTGTTGTGACTCCTGTACTTAAGGTTAAGACTCCTAAATCTTTTAGCGATCTCCGGCCAGTTAGTGTGCTGCCTGTCCTCTCTAAGGTCCTCGAGGATCCTCGAGGTCCTCCTGGATGATGTGGGTGTGCTGCCTTCGCGGCAGTCGGGATTTCGTGCGGGTCACAGCTGCGAGACTGTACTGCTCGACGTTGTGGATGACTTGCTCGAAGCCACTGGTGTTGGTAATTTGTCACTGCTGGTGCTGCTGGACTATTCCAGGGCATTTGACACTGTTGACCATCGTTTGCTGTTGTCTATTTTGCATTTCGTGGGTTTGAGCGATGACGCAGTTGGCTTTTTCTGTCAGTATTTGTCGGATAGAGCTCAGTCCGTGAGGGTTGGCGGTCGGGTGTCCCGCTGTCGTTCTTTGCGGTCCGGTGTTGTGCAGGGCAGTATTTGTGGTCCCCGTTTGTATGTTTTGTACAGTATAAAGCTAGGTGAAGCTGTTCGACATGGTAAATGCCATTTTTATGCGGATGATTGCCAGCTGTTCATGTCGTTTCCGCCCCGTGATACTACTGACGCATGCAATCGCATCAATTCAGATCTGGCCTCACTTGCTCTTGCATCGACAGCGCATTCACTGATTATTAACCCTGAGAAGTCGTGTGCGCTGCTTGTTGGTCGCCAAAGGTTGTGCAATGGGGTTGCTGTTGACTTGCATGTTGATGGGAGAGTGATTCCTTTGGTGGAGGTCGTGAAGAGCCTGGGGTGTATCTTGACCGCGACCTCCGTTTCCGTACGCACATCTCCAAAAAGATTCAGTTGGCATACATGAACCTGAGAATGCTATATCGATACCAGCGCTGGCATAATATTGGCACTAGGCGAACTCTCTGCGATGCACTGGTGTTATCGCATTTTAATTTTGCAGATACCGTGTACGGTTCCTGCATTGTTGGGGCGGTTGTGTTGCGGATCCAAAGAGTACAAAACGCCTGTATTCGTTATATTTACTGTCTGCGTGGACGAGCACACGTTTCCCCATGGTTGGTCCGTCGTGGGTGGCTTAGTATGGCGAACAGGAGAAGACTGCACTGCGGCGCAATGATTGTGAAGGTTGTAGTTTTAAAATCCCCTCGTTATCTCCACGAGAAGGTCCGGTTCAGATCAGATGTGCACCATCTGAACCTGAGACATCGGTCGATAATGGAGTTACCTCTCTGCATGTCGGCTGTCCGCACCAGGTCATACCGGTACGTCATGGGTCAGACTTGGAATTCTTTGCAGGATCGTGTTTTGGGGGGTGGTTTGAGGGGATTCCGTGTGCGTTATAGGAGAGCCTTGTTGAGCGAGTAGTTGGAGTTTCCGGGTTAGTGTCTTGTTTCTGTTTTGTGGGCGGCGGTTGGGGTGAGCCGGGAGTCATGCGTGCTTGTTTCATATACTTTTTTGTTATTTAACATTTTTTGTATTTATTTATTGGTTGAAGGGTCCGGGTGGAAGAGAAGGAATAATTATCCTTAACCCGCACCTATTAGCCTCCTAAAATATGTGTTCTTTTCCTATTGTTTGTTATAACTGTATGTGTTTTGGGGGTTAATAAAGGCATTTATTATTATCATTATTATTATTATTATTATTATTATAAAAAATTGGGCATACCAACTTTAGTATGTACAATTCAAGGGTGCAAAGATTACTGAGACGTTTTAGTACGTATTTTAACAATGTTATCACCCACAATTTTTTAAACGAAACATAATTCTAGGATTGCAATACGTTTATCCGAAATTTGAACAGATAATGTATCCAAATGTTTATAACTTCGTAGTAAACCAAACATACCCCACAATTGAGAGGTTAGTCAAAATAAAGCTTATTTTCTATTATTATATAACTTATTTATTTGCAGATCAAGTACCCAAAAATTGCATAAGAGTTTCAGTTGGGTAGGATTGTCATGGCATTTAATTGCCTCTTATAGATGAATATGTTTATAGTGCTTTTTAATGCTTCTTATAAAAGCAACAAAAGTATATTCAAAAAGACACAAAGGCATATACTTACGTTGAAAACGAACAATATCCAATGTTTCTGCACGCTATATGTGCTTTTACAATGTCTATGCTTTTCACAAATACACACTTTAGTAACTGTTTTGTTTTTATCTTGAAATTCCTACATCTTGTTTTGTATGTCGTTTTATCAAAGTATTCAACGTCAAAACTTAAAACATTATAATTATGACAAAAGGTAATTTCGTATACATATATCATGGAATAGAGCTTAAACTTTTTACAAATTATAAACAAGCTAAACAATGATTTGCTGGAACATTTCACGTTATTCAAATCATAGAAATATAGAGCCGCGATTCGCGACAGCCCCTATGTTGCTATAGAAACATATAGGCTGTCGGGTATCGTTAGTTGCTTATCGCATCGGTCAGTTTTCTGCCTTAGTTGCAAATTATTTTTAAGGGATATTGGTAGGGGCTAGATTTTTTTCTCTTAATCTGGATAGCTATTTGAACCATTCATATCCTGTGTTTATTATAAGTTTTTGATTTTCTACAGTGAGTTTTGGCAACCGATCATCCTGTATATTTGCCACAGTTGCAGATCTCGAATACATTACGTCGTACCAAAAATCTGCAGTCAGCTTTCTTTCACCTAAAACAATAGAATGTACTGTTTCGGTCAGCGCGCGGCCTCTGCGGTACGACAGCGATACAAAATTCGCGATGAATAATTCCATCTGATAGATTATTTGCGGTTTCCGCCTGGCCATTTTCCAATTATCATGGCCGCACTACGATTCACATTACAGCGACAATTACACGGTTGCGTCTTTTTCCTGCTTTCCGCGAACTATTCCATAATTTGTAGGTCATATTTGCATACGTTTGTACCGGCATGACTTGTATCGGAATAGATTAGCAGAGCATCCGGGACGGCCAACATTAATTGACCGACTGAGTATTTTTTCGATGAACAAGTTTTACGCTAGAGCTTTCCGCGCATATTTCATATTTGTAGGTTATGTGATAGGCAGGTAGGTAATCTTGTTTGCCTCACATACTACATAATAATATTCAGTAAAAAATGTGGAGTGAGAGCGTGCCTAAGTGAGCCACGAGGATAATTAGCGAATATTTTGCATTCGTTTTGATTCTTGTCGTAAAAAAAATCAACACACTTTATATAAATCCGGCTAATGACTGGAAAGAGTAGTTCATAAAGCTTATACATATTCCTGTATACATACATATTATATAATGGGTGACATAGAAATCCAAACAGAAAATAAATATACGACTTAATAAGTAGAAAAAGGTGGAATCTATGATACACATAAATAAATTTAATAGACTTCTTTCTAGACTCTTGCCCGTGACAAAATTCTACCGTCACAAAACTTATAAACACTACACACTTTATATGTGATGTAAAATAATGTAGAGAGTAAGAAATGGCTAGTGTCCCAAGCAAATTTGTTCGAAATGTGTTAAATTAGGCTGATTATTAATTAACAATTTGGTGGGTTAATACTCTACCTACCCTCACAGTATATCTCAAAGTTTTTCTCAATTATACAGGAATATACCTTTGTACTTTAAAAATAAGTACGTTCAGAAAGTACGTGGATGATTTAATATTGTCGGTACCATCGCAGCGTGTTGACGAGACTTTGTTGTTGTTTAATTCGTGCAACGAGCACATTCAGTTTACAGTTGAGAGAGAGGTTGATAACTCGGTGCCTTTCCTGGATTTGTTGCTGACGAGAACTGCCGAAAACACAATAAAGATCGACTGGTACCAAAAGAAGACCAACTCCGGAAGATACCTAAATTTTCTCTCGAACCATCCCATTAACCAGAAAATTGGGATGGTGGTCGCCATGAAGAACAGGGTTTTACGGTTGTCGCATGAAGATTTCCACAACCAAAACAAAAAGAGAGTCTATGATGTTTTCCGGAATAATGGATATCCCAGAGAACTTTTACGTAGGTTAATCTACAGCACTTCAGCAAGGAGGCGTGTTGTTGATATGACCGCTCCTGTTCGAGTAGAAACCCCGGTCTATAGAATACTTCCATTCTTACCTGGACTTTCACAACCTTTGAGTGGGCTTTCTAAGATTGACAACCTTAGGATAGCGTACTACAATCTGAGTAGAGTAAGGGATTTTTTCACTAATGTCAAACAAAGGACACCCACCAGTCACATGTCGGGGGTTGTTTACCCAATTCCTTGTGGAGGATGCAACTCTAGCTACGTCTGCCAGACCGCAAACTGGCTAAAGACAAGACTTGGACAACATATTAATGACATTAAGAAGAAAAAGTTAACTAGTGCTCTCGCCCAACACGCTGTCAACACTGACCATAATTTTGATTTCGACAACAGCGTTATCCTATACAGAAAGCGAAACCTGCGTGAGCGGCTTTTCTTTGAAATGATTGGAATACAAAGAACTGAAAACTCTTTAAATTTGAGATCAGACACGGACGACCTAAGCTCTGGATACACCTTTCTACTCAATTTGGACTATAACGATCAACGAGTGCTTGATCAATCGTCTATGAACTTAGGAGACTTAAGTGAGCTTGCGTTTTGACGATTTGTGGTCGTTTTGTTGTTTTCGTATTTTAAATTGTTTACATGTCATGAATAAACGGAGTTCAAAATAGTTAAATAATAAATTAAAGTAGAGGAAATTCTGAATAATTTATGACTATGACATTTTTTGGTACAATCAATAGTTTAGCTGCACGAGCAAATTCTATTTCATCGAGATCGGTCGTACTGCATTAAAACTAGTAGCCAGGATATGTCAGATATATTGATTCTAATGACAGTAGGTAGTATCAAACGCTAATGTTTTGACAATACCTACTGTCAATATAAGCTGCGATCTGATATTGTACACCGTTACACTTTTTACACCAAACAACACGTAAGTGTCATTTGGACGGCGTACCCGGTGTGAACGGAGTATAATATCCGAACGCATCTTTAGTCGACATGTCTGTCTAGTTCTACTAGTTTTAGTTTAATGCAGACATAGCCGATTTCGATCAAATAGAATCTCATGCAGCTAAACTATTAATTTTATATATAGTATTATAATGTCATGTGCCTGGCCACATCAGATTTTTTTTTATTTTATTCATTTTAAACGATCATAAAAAAATCCGACTTAAGGTACATTTTCCTCCGTCGCATTACATATGAGAAAATGAAGAAATAACACAATCAATTCAAACAATAAAATGTAAATAAAATTAAGTAAAAAAAATACAAATTAATTCTGTAATTTTTTTGATATTTGTGTAAGTTCTGTTAATACATTTTAAGCGCATCAATCTGCCCTGGCATCAATGTTTTTAGAGGTAAAACTGGTTCATCACATTATAAGCAGGTAAAATATGACAACGCTGCTTCATGCACAATTAACACTGACTCCGGCAAAAGCTTACTCCAGTAAACATTTATTGTTGTACAATCAAATAGAAGTGGTTTTACAAATAATAATTCGGAATACTTGTTTTCTCGCGATTTCCCTATTCTTCTTATACAGTTCAAATTCCAATAGACCTTGATGATCCACATCTTATAAAATATCCAGATTGAATAAAAGGACTGAATCTCATCAACGGTTGCTATGTTTGTTTATTTGGCATTTATCTGGGACAGTCCTCAGTTGAATGCACAACGCATTGTCCCGTGAATCGGTCAGCTACGATCTTTAAACATGATCTGCTTTTTAGAATGGGCACGGCAGGCTCGATAGAAAATCCGGATCAATTGGATGCATTTGCGTTTGGCACGCTACACGGCTGATGTAAAGCGATAGATAACTGTCTCGTAATCAGGAATAAAGATGACCTGCATGGATGCGGACCAACGACGCGTTTTATTCGTTTACTCTACGCGACGATGCTTCCATAGTTAGAACACGATTTATATTAGCAAACGTTGGATCGATGGCACAATTTTTAATACTTAAATATCGGATACTACATAAATAATGCAAGAGCTCTTCTAACATTCGCAGACGGACCTATGTACCAGATTCATTTTTTGTTGTATGCAATATTTTTCGCCGCAAATCTGGTAACTACTAGTCACTTAGGTTAGATTCTAAAACTTGGCAGAAATTTGCACCATAACACCGCGAAAATAAACATTAACGATATTCTTTTTTTTGTGCCATTTAAGCACTTAGTTAGACCAGGCAATAGAGATTTTTGCGTGACAGAAATACTAGCAGGAAGCCGACGATCCCAGGACCCCTATTCTCGTCATCTTTTTAAACCGAATGACTCTTTTCGAATGTGTTCGAATTTTTAGGAGAGTCGAAGTGGGGATACCAGCGCTCTGTTTGGCACGTATCTATGAGCAAGTTTGCTCATAGCTGAGCTTGAGCAAGTATTCTGGCGATGCCCGATAGGGCGAGTATCCCCACTCCGACTCTCCTAAAAATTCGAACACATTCTAAAAGAGTCATTCGCTTCAAAAAGATGACGCGAATAGGGTCCCAGGTTACGTGGAACAGTCCGTAGACGTATTGTGATGTGTTTCCTACTCGCAAATATCATTTCTTAATTTGTTATAAACAAAAAACCTCAAAAAATCGTGTTTTTTTTTTGTTTTTCGCTTGTAAAAGGTGAACCGATGAAGCAATCTCGTCAAGTTTTCAACAGACGAATTGTAGAGAATGAAAAGACGAAAAAAATGAACCCTGCACGGACTCGATTGAATTAATATTAACGGAGGAAATTCGGAAAAAAGCGGAAAAATCAGCGTTTATTCAAAAATTTTCAAAGTTGTTGCGTAGGCTTGTGGCGTGAAAGTAGCGATTGATGGGTACTTTGAGTGTGGACAACTCAGGCGTTGTCCGATGATTAGTTTTTGCATAACAGCGATTTGAATATTTGTGTGCAATATGATTCGGCGAGCCTGGATGCGTCGCAGGTGGTCCGATTTTAATTATTTTTACGTATTTCGAAAGTATTGTGCTACAAAACGTCTAGTCTGATTTTGCGTTAAAATGTTGCTAAATAGGTGAAAAATGCTTGCAAACATGACCGAAAACTGCCGCGCGCTCCAAACCGGTCGAGTAGTGGGGGTAGGCGGTGGACGCGGGGAGCGCGTATCTATAGTAATACAAGCGCGCTGCGCGCACGTATTACTATATATACGTTTTCCCTCTAATCACATACTTCCCCCATCACTCGACCACCCTAGCGGGCGCGGGCGTTTTCGTTCATGTTCTCAGTAGTTTATTACCCACTTCAACGGGTCTTATCGAAAAATCAGAAAAATCAGTGGATTTGTCTTGTTCGCATTAGGGCATCACATTCGCACAATAGGTGTACTGCTGTCTCCGGTGCCCCCCCGCAGAATCTACAGTCTGCGTTGTTTGCCCATCCAATCTTTGTAAGATGATAACTCAGTGGACAATGTCCTGTAAGGAGACCTGTAATAAGGTCTGTTTTTGTAACTGATGGTACAGTCTGGCCTTGGAGGCGGAGAAGGTTATGGTAGCCTTAGCTTGTCTCATACCAGGTGATGTCTCCCAGACGTTTACCTTAATCTTCCCAGTTTTGTACCATCTTCCTGATGTGGCTTTTTGTGATACCCCCACAGGGCTCAGATTCATAAAAGGGAGTCCTTTTCTGGCTGGGATATCGGCTTGTTCGTTGCCTTCGATCGCTGAATATCCTGCAACCCACAGCAGTGAATATCTTTTGGTAGTTTTTCCAGGGATAGTTTGCAGTCCCAGACAGTTTTGTATTTGTGGACTTTTGATTGCAGAGCTTTCAAAGTCGCCTGACCGTCTGAGCATATGAATATGTTTGCCCTTCGTAAGTTCCTATGGGAATATTCTTGGGCATATAAGTCAATTGCGTGAACTTCCGCCTGGAAGATGGTTGGAGAATGGCCCATGGCTTTGGATAGGGAGAAATCGGGTCCACTAATGCCGACCCCAACACCCTCGTCGGTCTTTGATCCGTCTGTGAACCACATTGATGTGAAGTTTCTGATCTGTCTGAGCCCCTGAGGTGCACTTTCGCAGTCATTAATTACCACGTCTACTGCCCCATCAAAGGCGTAGACAGGTGACATTATGTCCATATCATATCCTTTGACATTTCCACGGCATTATCACATAACGTGTTGGTAATGCTTAAGTGACTGTAGGCCACTCATGTAATTGTTACAGGAAGTAAGTTTCATACGAATCGTATATTTTCTACAGTTTGGGTCGCCATATTGATTCCGACATATTGAATTTTGAAGATCGCTTTCGGATTTGGTCACCTCTGTGCGACGTTGTAAACTTATTCTATTTAACACTCTCCCATATTATAGGAAGTTACTTATAACTAAATTATACTTTTCCTTAATATTATGGTGATAGCTGATAGCTGATTATATGCATTCCTTGTGATCTAGGGCATGTATTGCTCCTTCCACAATACAATAAATTTAGTTTATCGAGTAGGTAATCTGGTTCTAAGTTGAATAGTGGCGTGCAATAAGTAAGGTACTCATCGGTCATTGGATCCGTTATTTTGAATGAGCATCATTTGCATACATTATATCTACCACGGTTTGCCCAAATTTTCAATTAAATAAGCATTATGAAGTGTGCGGAAACTCATTTTGGTAGAACAGTGGTTATATTACGGTAGTCTCTCCTATTGGATGCTTACAAATGGGAATTTTATGATTACTGAGTTATCGAATCGCAAATGATGAATTTTTAGGAGACTAATAGAGGCAAATTGCGTATCTATGTGCATTGGACTATAGAAAATAAATGCGCAGAGCGCATCAATTAAAACTTTGCAATTTGGGGAATGACTTTATCACATGAAGGGGAGATCCCGCGACACAATTCTACCATCAAATTCTACCCTGATTTTGTTCCTCAACTATACAGGTATACTGTTGATACTCTAATAATACTGTGGTTTGTCCGCATTTTGCAGGAAATGCGTGGTATACCAGTATTTTCAAAATAGAAGCAGAAAATACAAGCACTACCCTTACGATAGATGCACTTCCACAATAACTGGGTGTTTCTAACCTCATTTAATTGAAACTGCATAGCATTTAACATCTAGGTAATATTTTCAAAAATTACTTTTGACTCTTTTTAAGACCAAAACATTGACGTGGCAAGCTGGAAATAGCCGAAAATTACAACACAGAGCAGAAAACATGTTTTAATAATTATTCATAATTATTATTATAACTAATGGGTTATACGAAATAATTCGATTTATTAGTAGTTCTGGTTTAGATTAACATTTTCTTGTAAATGAAATATTATATATCTTAATAAGAAATACTTTTTTGTTTATTTCATCAAGTTATACTAAAACATATATTAATTAAAATATTAATAATACCGTTATTAGTTTGCCGAAATGTGTATATAGGTATACATTTTTTGACGAGGTCTGTATTTAATTCAACTTATTAAACCAGTTCGGAAGATTTGATCGGAACTCACTAATAAGTGATTTGTGCATCGTGTACAAATTCAAGAAGTTGAAAAGGTAGAACATTATTTCTTAACAATAACACTGGTCGAAAAATGTGTACTTGTTGTAGGTAACTTTAACCTAAATATACTTTTTTGTGTTAATTTTGACGTGCTGATTTCGAATGTGGCCATAAAAAAATTGCAAGTGGTATCATTTTCCCGTAATTTAGAATTAAAAAAAAACCTTTGATTTTAGTAGAAATGTTGGTGTTTCTCACAAAAATACAATTTATTTATAATTAATGTTCATTTGTTTTTATTTTTTAGTAAAAAAAAGAACACAAAATTCCCGATCATTCCCTTCATCAATTTTTATTATTTGTTCGGCCGGTAAAAAACATTATGAGAATTATAAAATGCTACATATTACAATTTCGAAAAATACAGATTATATATTATACTGGGGGAACCAATATGGTGTTTTGTTGTGTAAGTTTGAGACATCCTAACCAATAAATAAGGATCTTGGTCAGGGTCGCAAGTACTCTCGTCATTTTGTTTTTATATTCATACCAATACTTTTGTCGAAGAAACACAGTTTCAAGTAAAGCTTTGCAATTTCTGTGCTACCAGAAACTGGTGAAACTGTGGTTTGGCCTGTAGCCTAAATACAGGGTGGCCAAAAAGGGTATCAGCACTATAATCTGTGTATAAATAGAAAACCTAAAATTTGTGTGATTATTTATTTATGCAAAAGTAATGTATAGATAATGGAAATTTATGTGCCGAAAACAATATTGTCCGCTACGTTGTATGCACTCTTCAAATCGAGAACGAAGATTATTGACAACTCGTCCACACATTTCCCTAGAAATCAATCATATTTGCGCCTCGATATTTGCCTTTAATTGATTTTTATCAGCTGAATTTTCTCGTAGACCTTACTTTTAAGGTTTTTTGTATAGATAATCTCGGATTTCTTCTGACTGATTGTCGTACAACTTCGATATTTGCAGCATTTTTGGGCGGCCTTTTTTGTTAATGTTTACTGTAGAACCAGTAGCTTTGAACATTCGTAGCCGTTTACTAATGACATCAGGACTAGGTGATAAGCTATCAATAAACATAGATTATTTGCCTGAAAACGGGAAATTTTTCTTTTTCCGGAATTTCTCAGAAATGAGACAAATAGGAAATTTTCTATATCTGTATTTATAATATGCTCCTACATAGATATCAAAAAATATAGTTTCATTAAAGTTACCAGTGTAATTATTAAACCTTTTAGTACATAACTAATTCGTAAAGTGGATAATGTCAGAAATCCCTCTGATTAGTTTACAGTTACTACAACTTACTACTATAATTGAAAAACATTTCACATCACTTAATCACAACAATTTGTATACCACATGATAATTACATACAGGCTGTATAAGAGAAAACACAAAGCTGTTATTAATCATCCTGTTGACATGAATTAATGACTTACTTCATAAACTAGTGGAAGCAGAATTCCCCTAACCGCCATATTTTTTACAGGCGTATGTCAACTTTTCTTTTAATGAAACGGTATATTTATTTCCATAATGTAGTAAAGGAATTTAGGATGTCCAAATTCAATAAAGTGCAATCTTTAATAACATACTTAAAAAGTCATTCTTTTTGTTCATTTTTCGTCATTCATTCTCATTTTACCGCAAAACCGTCACAAAAAAATGTATTTACCCCTTAAATGTATACAATGGTTCTCAAACTACGAACATATGGTCATTTGTTAAATTTATCCCAGTATCCCAGGAATAAGTTCATGAGTTCTCAAAACAAGTTGGACAGATGTGGTTGTTGCATATTGAAATCAAAACTATATTTATTGACGGCATTAAATGTTAATATCGAATTATTAACAAAAGAAAATGTTGATATTAGAATATCCCTGTATTATCCAGTCTGGAAATCGCCCTAGAATAGTAAATTATGATAACTACCTATGGCAATAAAAATGTAGAGTATAACCTTAAAAGTCATTATTTTTAGATAATTACCAATCTCTGGTGCTTTCCCTTTTTGATAGTAGATAGTAATTCATTATAAAAATCAGAGCAAAGACTATAATAAAAATACTATTTATAGCAGCAATTTAAAAAGTGGACAGTCAAACAGTTTAATTATAGTATAAAATACATGAATTCTTTACCGACTTAGAAAACAACAACGCTTGGTTTCATAAACAATGAACATCTCTTTAACTCGTAAATTTAAAAGTAGGTAAACGGGCTGTTATCTAAAATTTCCGTGATTGGCTCCGCTGAATCGATCTCCATGGCCAAATCCGCTTTACAAATTTCCCCTTACCCCGTCGTATCTCGAGCTTTTACAGTAACATACACACACCACCTGCAATTTATGTTTATCTCGCTGAACCCCGTACTTATCGCCACCTACACATGACCCCCTTGCCTTATCTTGGTCATACACCAGCCCTGACGAGTCTGAAACATGTCGGCGAAACGTAGGCAAATGTAAGAATAACAAGAAATATTATATCCACCAAGGCTGTTATGCAAATTGTTTAAGATTTTTGTTCATCTTATTGAATTTTTGAACCCCTCCAAATTATTGCACTCATTGCGTACACACCCTGTATATTCGTACAAGAGCAAAAACACACTTTTTGAGAAAAAAATAGCAAGCTCTTAATTTTAAGTATGGCAATTTCTTTATTGGAACTTTTAAACCCTATAGATTTATGGTAGAACTAATCACAATACAATGAAAGACAATTTCAATCAATCGCCGTCGATTATGCAATTGAACAAAAACATTTTTGATCAAAACCTTCAAGTGATTTTCGACTTGAGCCAAAATTAATAGACAGAAAAAGAGTCAATGTATGTATATTTTATGTACTGTATATTTTTATATTTCAATAGAACTATGAAAAAATCTGATGTGGCCAGGCACATGACTTTATCATACTATATATAAAATTAATAGTTTAGCTGCATGAGATTCTATTTGATCGAGATCGGCTTATGTCTGCATTAAAATAAAACTAGTAGAACTATACAGATATGTCGATTAAAGCTGCGTTCGGATATTGTACTCCGTTGACACCGGGTACA